>CM062819.1:1863499322-1864099322 GCA_031772625.1 Pinus tabuliformis | reverse complement strand
ACTTGGCACGATGTGGGAACCCCTTAGCTTAATGATCTTCCTCACAAATCAAGAAAGGATACCGAGGTTTCTTCTTTTCATAAGACGGTTCATTCTTGTTTGATTTCTCCTTAGAACGAGTGTCTTGTTTAGCTTTGCCTTTTCCATTCTTTTTATTTCTAGATGGCTTACCCTTGATGGTAGATGATTCTATGGTGTTAATTATAGAAATAATTTTGAGAGAAGGATCTTCTTCAAGTGAATCAGATAGAGCCAAAATCTGAGTTTTCTTAGAATTTTTCTTTTTGTTCTTAGATTTTTGGCTCACAAAACCAATCATGCCATTTACGGCATGTGATACTGTAAGGGCTGGATTATTTTGACCAGGTCAGGGTAAATCTGGGATCTTTTCATACAAAGTACCAGACTAAGTATAAACAAGATCAAGGTATTGAGCACGAGAAATTACTTGCTCTTCAGTTACAACACCTCCTTTGGCCACATCTTCAGTTATTTCTAGTAAAAGAGATTTTATGAACCATTCGGCCAAAATCTGGTATGGAATGTAAACTTTAACCAAATGACATCTTCGTCTCCATTCATGGATGTGATATGAGATATGGGTTGACGTTGACTACTTTAAAGAAGTTAAAAGTTCGATTCCATTGTCATATCAAATGGGTAACTGGAAATGGGTCAAAAAGTTGTAGCAAGGGCATTAAATGTGTTGAAGGAAGCACACAACAATTCTACATGCCATTTGCTGCCGAATCGGTTAAGGTCTGTTGAAAAAGTCGTAATCTAATAAAATTGTTGATTAATGAGTTGGACGTCCACCAAAGATGATAGGTCATAACATGGTTGGATGGATCTTCGCCTGACTTACCTTCAAACTTAGGAATATCACTGGGCAACTTAGTAGGAATGGCTGGACAAAATGGTAAATATAGAAGTGGATCCTTAGTTAACCGAGAGAGGTCAGGAAAATCCAATGTTGTAATGAAGGAAAACTGGTGGTTGGGATCCTGAGATGGATAATAATAACCCTGAGGGACGAGTCTCGTACCAGGAGGAGGATACCTAGGATATCATGGAATAGCTTGAGTAGTTGGAATTTGCATACCACCTGGATATCTAGGATGAGCCATACCATATTGTGGTTGTATAGGTCGCTGAAACGTATGACCTGGGTATGGTTGATTCTAAAAAGGGAGGCTCTGACCCATTTGACCTTGAACAAACTATCCTTGAAAGGGTTGATTTTGCAAAGGTTGACCTTGGAGAAATTAAGCTTGAAAAGGTGGATCTTGAACAAACTGACTCTGGGGTCAACCTTGGAAAGGTTGCCCTTGAAACAATACTTACATATATGGCACATTAGGATGTACAATAGGTATTTGGGGTATTGACAGAATTGAAGGAATAGATTGAACACTAGATACCTGAGATAAAGACTGAACAAGGGGTTGCATCGTTACTTGTGATATAAGTGGGATAGTTACTTGCAATACTCTTGGAACGGGAGTTTGAGGCGAACCTGAACCTAGGTTCTGAACAGTCGTTGGTATAGCAGACTATACCAAGGTCTGGGGAATACTCCGGACATGATGCTGAAGTGGTTGTTGGATAGGTGTCGATGGATTAGCCTAGACAGTTGGTTGGACTTGAAAAGGCATACCTTGAAAAGGTAACTATTGTATGGGTTATGAAATAGGTTGAACAGGTTGATACAAAGGCACTTGAGAATCAACTGGAATTGATTGTTGATTTAACGAAGGGTTCCAGATTGTATTCATTTTAGGGTAAGGCATTCCAACAGTGGGTTGAGGCATAACAGGGTGACCAAAACTGGTTTGAGGCATTTGAGCATAATTAAGGTAATTCCCGGTAGGGGGTTTCCCCCTAGCTATAGGATAAGATCCACCAAAAGGTTTTCCTCCAAGTGGAGGATATGATGGTTGCCCCCCAAGCAGGTAATAACCACATGTCGGGTTGGTTTGTGGATTACCAACATTACCAGAAATCATATTAATAAAGTGTTCAGATGTCAAACCTTCATTGGTAGGATTAATTACACCAGTTGACATGTTTGAAGATGAGTTCGAGGAAGAAGCTCTTGAATAAGCTCCCACAAGAGAGTGATATCTAGGTGGTAGAAAACCACCATACAATGTTGACTTCGAAGAAGTAGAAAACATAGATGTGTTTAATGAGGTACTTCTAGAAGTCATCATAGACTAGTCAGAACCTGGTACGGTAGAGTAAGGAGTCATGTATCACAAAATCCCTTGACCTAAAAAGTTCAAGGGTGTAAAATACAGGTTCAAGGTGAAGAGATCTAAAAAAAATCTCTGAGATGTCTGTAGGTTCCCTGGTAGAAACTATTGGTTCTTCCTCTTCGTCTGAAACAAGTTCTTCAATAGCAATGAGACCAGGAGGGAGACTATCAGTAATAATAAGTTTCACACGCATGAAAATGGAGGATCTGGAATATGCGTTGTCTCAGGCTCAGAAATATTAGACTCAAGTTCGTCAATATCTGGTTCAAAAATGGGATTTGTATATGAAAAGTCTCGAGTATCTAATTCAGTTTGAACGAGTTCAGTAATATGTAAATTAGTTGCTTCTGAGTGTGATGTTAATTTCTGAGTTTGATCAAATTCAGTTTCCGTTACTTCAAATTTAGTAGATGTTATCGGCTGATTAACTTCAATTCCTCTTACATCAGAGTCTATAATAGTAGAATTTTCAGTTTCAGTTGGTGATGAAATCCAACGTCATAGTGATGAAGGTGAAAATCTTTATAGAAATGAGCATTTGGAACCAGTTACCCTGAAAACCCACTTAATGAAACAGTTTGGTGCAAGTAACTCTGCTATAAACCATCTCGAGCAAATATTACCCTCCAAAAATTCCAAGTGAGTCTAGTCAACGTCTGCTCCAGGTACAACAAGACCTTCCTTCTATCGTCACCTTAGGTAGAGCCCTAGGATTATAGTCACTAAGTTTACCAAATACAACAATTTTTTTGGGGGGGACAGTCCTAGATCGAACATACACGCAAGGGTAGAGTAACAAGCTCAATCCCCTTGAAGTCTCCTCCACATGATCAATTGAATGTTTACTTTCAAGTGACCCCAAGTACCTTTCGGCACCATTGTAATACGTGCAAATCAATATATCTAACCGATGAAGTGGGTGCGATCACTTCACTAGATTCGACACGATCTCGTGCTTAACTCATGTACAAGAAGAGCTTCCCAGAGAAAAACATAAATAATTGGATTTTCTCTCCCTAACTCAAGATTCCATTGTTTGTTTGTAGCTTTGGGAAGTTTACTTCTTTCCCTATTCCAAAGCCCTACACTTAATCTACTATAGGTGGCAAGAGCCCTAAAAAATGTAAAATTCTAGATGAATTTTAATTAACATTGTATTTTTAAGTTGTTCTTTACTCAATAGGTGATGAAGGTGAAACTTATGATGTTATGACATGACTCGAAATCTTAATGCACTCAAAAATGAAATAGCAACTTTCAAATTCGATGAAATCCTATTTAGAGAAAAGAAAGAGTTTCTTTGGTTTTTCGAAATGAAATGAAAAAACTCACAACTTTTCTAATTTTCTAAAGCAACCAATTTCACTATAATATAATGAAAATGCAGCCAACAAACCAAATTCTAGATTTCACTAAACATCAAATAAGGTAAACTACTCTTAATCTCTAATCACTCAAAACTTTCAAGCACATAGAAATCAATCAAGAGAGTTGGAGAAAACATATTTTCCCCAATGAATGCTTTGATTTAATGATAATAATAGTGCAATTGTGAGAAATTTCCAAGATGAAAACAACAATTTCCTTTATCAAGCAAAAATGATCACAATTCCTTCACAAAAGCACTAGGTCTCAAGAAACCCTAATTTGCAATTCAAAATGAGTTTGACTACAAATAAGAAACAACTAAGGCTTAACTGGTGTATTTGATAGAACAAAATAAGAATATCATAAACCACAGGACAATCTATCTTGTTTTGATCAATCAACAAATCAACCAGGCAAAACCCTAAGTAATTCCTTCAACAAGGCCTAATCCTCAAAAATCATAAATAAAGCACTCAATTGAGTTCAAAAGAGACACAACGCACTCCAAACAAAGATAATGACACTCTCATAAAAACAAACTTAGGTTTGGGTTGAATCAAAAGCTATATTTTCAAAAATTCTCAAGACCTGCGAGGGTTTATAGTAGAAAACCAAGTGCATGCGCTCTGTTGCTAAGGAAAAATTGGCACAGAACTGTGCTCTATTAGCAAACTGAAACATCACAAAGATGAAAAAACTTAATAAGAATTAAAAATTGAAAAAATCAACCCCACAGATCTAAAAGGTCTTTAATTTAAAAAGACTCAGGTCTGGATAAATAAGAAGAATTAGAAAGAAAAACTAAGGAAAAAGACGAGAACAAAGATGTTCCCTATTGGAGTCACCAATTTGTTACACCGGACAAATCCCTCTTGCGTACAAGAGCGATCTCCCTAGATCCTTGACAAAATCTAGAAACAAGCAAGACAATTGAACTGACCCTTTCCCTAAGTTGAACTTGTTCGAATTATAAGAATTAAAGCTAATGGATGAGCCTCTTACCTATTTCGTTGAAGATCCCTTGTTGTGATTTGATGCAACTCTTCAATGCTTGATAAGACCTGCAAACATCGACCATAAAAGGATCAAAAGCATATGCGTTATAATAATCCAAACAACTTAACCTAATGATCAAGGTGATTAAGAATTGAATTTTCCTTAATAAACATTATAAACAATTGTAAACCATTGATTATTCCAATAAGACAAATCAATGGGAGAAAGTGTTCATTTGCATTAATCAAAGATTAAGAGGAGCCTTACAACCTTTGCCTTGATGCCGTGAGGTCCCTCCCAAATGCCTTCAATATCCTCCTTAGATAACAAGCTTTCCAATCTCAAACTAACAACATAAGTTTTCCTTCTCTGAGTTTTGACCTCCTCAATCCCTCCACCCTCTAGTCATTTTACAGGCTAAGAGGAAGAAGTTTCATATCCAAAAGAGGAGGATGAGACTCCTTAATTGAGGGATTAGGTTACCATGAGAAAAAGGATTAAGATGCATCATCTGAGGGTTATAATTCGAATAATCATCACCTAGAATCATTGAGTTGGGAAATATTTGACCAACTATGTTTCTAGAATGTAATTTTTATTTTTACTTTCTTGAATTCACCTGCGCGGGTTTATAGTGGAAGACAAAGTGTAACTCTGTGCTTTTCTCAGATTTAATTTCAGCAAATGCGTGGGAAACTCTAGAAAAATTGTCGCAAGTGGAACTTAACAAGGTGTGACAACTATTTTCCCCAAATTCCTCATCTACCTCAAGATATTTTGGGTTGTATGACTTCTGAGAGAGTTGGTTCAAACATGTTCACGGATGGTAAAAATACCCATAAACTAATCAAGCGTCATGGCAACAAATTGACATGTAACATTATTATTATTAATTATTTATTTATGATTAATTAATAATAAAACATGGTTCACCATGATCGCTATTATCGACCATAGGGAATATACTAAAAACCCAAGGGATTATAAACCTCGGGGAATAATATTAAACCCTCGAAATATGAACCCTTCAATTAATAAACCCAAGGGATTGATATTATAAACCCAAGGTATATAAACCCTAAGACCATGGTCAACCATGGTTGACCATGATTGATATTATAAACCCAAGGGATAAATACTAAAACTCTAAAGAGTTATGAACCCAAGGGAATAATATTAAACCCAATAGACTAATATTATAAACCCAAGGTATAAACCCAAAGATAAATATTATAAATACTAAAATAAACATGGTTGACCATGGTGATTTTCATATTGAGACAATCCTTGTCACAATGTGACATTGGACCATGTGTAACCATGCTTAACCATGATTGATTTTCATATCAAGACAATTTTTGTCACAATGTGATGTGCAACCATGGTTGACCATGATTGACCATGGATGACCATGGTCAATTTTATAAAACATGGTTGAACAATGGTTGGACAATACAACATTTGACCATGGTTGACCATGCTTGAATATGATTGATTTTAATATCGAGGCAATATTTGTCACAATGCGACACCATACAATGGTTGCCCATGGTTGATTTTCATATTGAGGCAATCATTGTCACAATGCGACATTCAATCGTGGTTGACCATCATTGGCCAGGGTTGGCTATGATTGACCATGGTTAACCATGACTGCTATTATAAACCCAAGGGATTGATACTATAAACCTAAAGGAATAATAAATCCAAGGGATTAATACTAAAACCCCAAGGGATTATGAACCCAAGGGAATAATATTAAACCCAGGGGACTAATATTATAAACACTAAAATAAACATGGTTGACCATGGTTGATTTTCATATTGAGATAATCCTTATCCCAATGTGAGGTTGGACCATGGTTGACCATGCTTAACCATGGTTAATTTTCATATCAAGACAATCTTTGTCACAATACGATGTTCAACCATGGTTGACCATGATTGACCATGGATGACAATGTTTTATTTTATAAAACATGGTTGAACATGGTTTACCAAGGTTGACCATGATTGACCATGGTTGATCATGGTTGACCATGATTATCATATTGAAATAATCTTTGTCATAATGCGACGTTGGACCATGGTTGAAACAATGATTGATTTTCATATTGAGACAATATTTGTCAGAATGTGATGTAGGAGCATGGCTGACCATGATTAACCATGGTTGACCATGATTGATTTTATAAAATATGGTTGGCAATGGTTGACCATGAACGATATTATAAACCCAAGGGAATATAAACCCTAGGGATCGATAATATAAAAATAAGGGATTAATAAAACCTAGGGATTAATACTTAAAACCCAAGGGATTATAAACCTAAGGGAATAATATTAAACCCTAGGAATATGAACCCTTAGGGATTAATACTAAAACTCCAAGGGATTATGAACCCAAGGGAATAATATTAAACCCAAGATACTATTATAAACCCAAGATATAAACTCTAAGATAAATATTATAAACACTAAAATAAACATGGTTGGCCATCGTTGATTTTCATTTTCAGACAATCCTTGTCACAATGTGACATTGGACCATGGTTGACCATGCTTAACAATGGTTTATTTTCATATGAAGACAACTTTTGTCATAATGTGACATTCGACCATGGTTAACCATGATTGACCATGTTTGATTTTATAAAACATGGTTGACCAATGGTTGGACAATGCAACATTAGACCATGGTTGACCATGCTTGTCTATGATTTATTTTCATATCGAGGCAATATTTGTCACAATGCGACGTCGGACATTGGTTGACCATGGTTTATTTTCATATTGAGGCAATCATTGTCATAATGCGACATTCGGCCATGGTTTACCATCTTTGGCCATGGTTGGCTATGATTGATCATGGTTCACCATGATTGATAGTATAAACCCAAGGGAATAATAAACCCATGGGATTGATATTATAAATCTAAAGGAATAATAAAACCAAGGGATTAATACTAAAACCCGAAGGGATTATGAAACCAAGGGAATAATATTATACCCAAGGGACTAATATTATAAACCCAAGGTACTATAAAAACTAAAATAAACATGGTTGACCATTGTTGATTTTCATATTGAGAGAAAATTTGTCACAATGTGAGGTTGGACCATGGTTGACCATGCTTAACCATGATTAATTTTCATATCAAGACAATATTTGTCAAAATACGACGTTCGATCATGGTTGACCATGATTGACCATGGATGAAAATGTATTATTTTATAAAACATGGTTGAACATGGTTTAACAATGTTGACCAAGGTTGACCATGATTATCATATTGAAATAATATTTGTCATAATGCGACGTTGGATTATGGTTGAAACAATGATTGAATTTAGTATTGAGACAATCTTTGTCAGAATGCGACATGGCTAACCATGATTGATTTTATAAAATATGGTTGGCGATGGTTGAACATGATTGAATTTATCAAACATGGTTGACCATGGTTAGCCATGATAGATATTATAAACCCAAGGGAATAATAAACCCTAGGGATCGATAATATAAACTTAAGGAATTAATAAAACCTAGAGATTAATACTAAAAACCCAAGGGATTAATAAAACCTAGAGATTAATACTAAAAACCCAAGGGATTATAAACCTAAGGGAATAATATTGAACCCTAGGAATATGAACCCTTAGGGACTAATACTAAAACTCCAAGGGATTATGAATCCGAGGGAATAATATTAAACCCAAGGGAATAATATTAAACCCAAGGGACTATTATTATAAACACAAGGTATAAACCTTAAGATAAATATTTTAAACACTAAAATAAATATGGTTGACCATGGTTGAGTTTCATATATTGAGACAATCATTGTCACAATGTGACGTTGGGCCATGCTTAACCATGGTTAATTTTCATATCAAGGAAATTTTTGTCACAATGCAACGTTCGACCATGGTTGACCATGATTGACCATGGATGACCATGTTTGATTTTATAAAACATGGTTGAACATGGTTGACCAATGGTTGGACAATGTAACAATGGACCATGGTTGACCATGCTTGATTATGATTTATTTTCATATCGAAGCAATCTTTTTCACAATGCGACATCGAATAATGGTTGACCATGGTTTATTTTCATATTGAGGCAATCATTGTCACAATGTGACATTCAACCATGGTTTACCATGATTGAGATTATAAACCCAAGGGATTCATATTATAATCCAAAAAGAATAATAAACCCAAGCGATTAATACTAAAACCCCAAGGGATTATGAACCCAAGCAAATAATACTATAAACACTAAAATAAGCATGGTTGACAATCGTTGATTTGCATATCGAGCAATCCTTGTCACAATGTGAGGTTGGACCATGGTTGACCATGCTTAACCGTGGTTAATTTTCATATCAAGATAATCATTGTCACAATACAACGTTCAACCATGGTTGACCATGATTGACCATGGATGACAATGTATTATTTTATAAGACATGGTTGAACATGGTTTACCAAGGTTGACCATGACTAACCATAGTTGATCATGATTGTCATAATGTGACGTTGGGCCATGGTTGACACAACGATTGAATTTCATATTGAGACAATCTTTGTTAGAATGCGATGTAGGAGCAAGGTTGACCATGATTAACCATGGCTGACCATAATTGATTTTATAAAATATGGTTGCCGACGGTTGACCATGATTGAATTTATCAAACATGGTTGACTATGATCGATATTATAAACCCAAAGGATTAATAAGCCTTAGGGATCGATAATATAAACCTAAGGGATTAATAAAACCTAAGGATTAATACTAAAAACCCAAGTAATTATAAACCTCAGTGAAGAATATTAAACCCTATGAATATGAAACCTTAGGGATTAATACTAAAATTCCAAGAGATTATGAACCCAAGGGAATAATATTAAACCCAAGGGACTATTATTATAAAACCAAGGTATAAAACCTAAGATAAATATTATAAACACTAAAATAAACATGGTTGACCATGGTTGATTTTCATGTCAAGACAATTTGTCACAATGTGACGTTTTACCATGGTTGACCATGATTAACCATGGATGAGCATATTTGATTTTATAAAACATGGTTGAACAATGGTTGGACAATGCAACATTGGACCATGGTTGACCATGCTTGACTATGATTGATTTTCATATCGAGACAATCTTTTTCAAAATGCGATGTTGGACAATGGTTAACCATGGTTGATTTTCATATTGAGGCAATCATTATTACAAAGAGACATTCGACCATGGTTTACCATCATTGGCCATGGTTGGCTATGATTGATCATGGTTAACTAAGATTGATATTATAAACCCAAGGGATTGATATTATAATCCAAAAGGAATAATAAACCCAAGGGATTAATACCAAAAACCAAAGGGATTATGAACCCAAGGGAATAATATTATAAATACTAAAATAAACATGGTTGACCATGATTGATTTTCATATTGAGACAATCCTTGTCACAATGTGAGGTTGGACCATGGTTGACCATGCTTAACCGTGGTTAATTTTCACATCAAGAAAACCTTTGTCACAATACGAAATTCGACCATGGTTGACCATGATTATCATATTGAAATAATCTTTGTCATAATAAGATGTTAGACCATGGTTGACATAATGATTGACTTTCATATTGAGACAATCTTTGTCAGAATGTGTCATAGGATCATGTTTGACCATGATTAACCATGATTGATTTTAGAAAATATGGTTGGCGATGGTTGATCATGATTGAATTTATCAAACATGGTTGACCATAGTCGACCATGATCGATATTATAAACCTAATGGAATAATAAACCCTAGGAATTAATAATATAAACCCAATGAATTAATACTAAAAACCCAAGGAATTATAAACCTAAGGGAACAATATTAAACCATAGGGATATGAACCCTTAGGGATTAATACTAAAACTCCAAGGGAATAATATTAAACCAAATCGACTATTATTATAAACCCAAGGTATAAACCCTAAGATAAATATTTTAAACACTAAAATAAACATGGTTGACCATGGTTGATTTTCATATTGAGACAATCCTTGTCCCAACGTAACGTTGGACCATGGTTGCTTTTCATATCAAGACAAATTTTGTCACAATGCGACGTTCGACCATGGTTGATCATGATTGACCATGGATGACCATGTCTACTTTTATAAAACATGGTTGAACATGGTTGGCCAATTGTTGGAAAATGCAACATTGGACCATGGTTGACCATGCGTGATGATTTTCATATCAAGACTTGTCACAATGCGACGCCGGGAAATGGTTAACCATGGTTGATTTTGATATTGAAGCAATCATTGTGACAATGTGACATTCGACCATGGTTTACCTTAACTGGCCACGGTTGATTATGATTGACCATAATTGATATTATAAACACAAAGTATTGATATTATAATCCAAAAGAAATAATAAACCCAAGGGATTAATACTAAAACCCTAAGAGATTATGAACCCGATGTGTTATCACCAAAAAATTGATCATCTAGCCTAATTTACTAGATGGATCGAAGTACACCATGTAAAGCCAATTTAACCATAGTAAAATTTCTTTCATTGTGAGAAATTACTTAATAAACCATCTTTGTTAAGTAATTTATAGCTTTCCTTGTGAGAAATTACTTAATAAACCACTTTTGTTAAGTAATTTATAGTTAAACGCATGAAGAATAATTAAATAAATCACTATTTGTTTGATTTTCTTATGGGAATAATTAATTAAACCATTGTTTAATTATTATTACTTGTCAAATTTTACTAAATCCCTTAGGAATAATTAAATAAATCCTTATTTATTTCTTATTCCTTAACTAATTCTTTGAGATGATAAATAAATCATTTATTTATTTATTATTTATAAGTAAAAGTTTAAATATTTTTTCCTCCTAACCAAATATAATAAAATATTCCAAGTGGTTATTCGAAGAATGGGATCAATAATATTTTATTATTGCTCATTATTCGAAGATAACTCAATATTTTGTTATAAATAGAAGGGTTTTCCATTCATTATTCACTTTCGATTATTTTCATTGTTGCACTCACGGTTGTAACTCTGATTATTTTCATTATCGCACACCATATTTTTGTTGGGTTTATGCATTATAGAGGAGAGAGAATCTACACAAGCTGAAGACGTTTGAGGATAGCCAAAAACCCATCCCATAGAGGGGGACTGGTAACATCTATTTGTTCCCTTCACAAGTGTTATAATAAAATTATTCTTTATATATCTGGTTTCCATTGGATGATTGGAGTTATTACTCTTTCTTTTTGCTGTTTAACTATGATTATGGCATAGATATGAACTTTCACAGATTTTGTTTCTATCAGTTGTTGCAGATCTACAATGTTTAGCAGCCATTTATATTGTTGATATTGTTTGTCATCCACAATCTTAAGTGAGTTCTTTTAATACATTTTTTAGAAGAAAACACTACAACACAAGGGAATAATATTATAAACAATAAAATAAACATGGTTGACCATAGTTGATTTTCATATTCAGACAATCCTTGTCACAATATGAGGTTGGACCATGGTTACGATGCTTAACCGTGGTTAATTTTCATATCAAGACAATCTTTGTTACAATGAGACAATCTTTGTGACTTCCATATCGAGACAATAACTCAGACAAAACATATTCTCTTAAAACTTAATCACGACCACCGGTGAATAAACAAAATAAAAATCAGCATCGATACATCCACCTAAAATCAATATAAAAAAACCGTGAGTTAAAAATAATATTAACTATTTATTTAAATACTATTAAAACTTACCTATTAAATTATATATATATATATATATATATATATATAATTAATTTATAAATGCTCATAACATTTATATATATAATATTTATGTCATGCGTCTCATTCTAAAATTTAATTTAATTTAAAATGATATTTGTAATATCTCAGTTATATTATCTCAGTTATATTTTTAATGAAATTACTTATCATTTGTTATATCTACTTAATTTTTTAAAATAAATATTATAATTTATAACATAGAAATTTTATAAATAAAAATAAAATTTTAAATATAATTTATTACTATCTTACGAATGTATGATATTAAGTTCTTTACATTCATTGTATCTATGTACCAACACATTGATCATTTAAACCATCAATATTGTAGGTTGGGCATACCACAACACATCTTGCAATTAAAACTGGCCAATTAAAAGTGGAGAAACCCATGGAAGAAAAACCATTTTATACATAAAAGAGAAACAAAGTAAAGTCCATAGTTCAAAGTGAAGAATGCTAAACTGGCATTGTTGAAGGCAAGACCTTACTTCGAGATGGCACGTCGATCTATTTACTTGCATACATAATGCACGTAGAGAGTAAGAAACGTCCATGTCGATTTTGAAACAGAGGTAGACATGAAATCACCTATTTCATCTTGGAGCCACTGATACAGTTTGTGAATAAAAACACAACAACCAGAACAATGGCCGCACTTTCAGTCTCCAAAAAGGCTGTCAAACCCATAAGAAGCGCAGCCTACAGGGTTAAACCCCGCCATCTTTTTACTGAGCCTAAGCCTAAGAAAACAAAGACGTTCTCCATCTACAAATGGAATCCAGACCGCTCAGAAAAGCCCCGCCTCCAAGATTACGAGATACACACAAACGAGAGCGGCCCCATGGTGCTGGACGCATTGACCAAAATCAAGAACAAAATCGATCCCACGCTTGCCTTCAGACGCTCCTGCAGAGAAGGAATTTGCGGTTCGTGTTCCATGAACATCGATGGGGTTAACAGGTTAGACTGCCTTACGAAGATCAATACTGCCTCTAATAAAGCTTCCACTATTACCCCGTTGCCCCACATGTGGGTAGTGAAGGATCTGGTGGGTTATATGACCAATTTCTACAATCAGTATAAGGTCGTTGAACCGTGGCTGAAGAGGAAGACTCCCCCGCCCGATGGCAAGGACTTCTTGCAGAGCAAGGACGACAGGGCTACGCTGGATGGGATGTACGAGTGTATTCTCTGTGCTTGTTGTACTACTTCCTGCCCCAGTTTTTGGTGGAACCCTGAACGGTTCCTGGGACCTGCTGCTCTGCTTCATGCTAACAGGTACACAATTTGTATATTGCTTTTTCGAGGATTTCCAGATGACACAATTTGTATATATACAATACATATCTTCATGTTAGAAGAGAAATGTTAAATAAATTAAGCAATACTAATATTTTTTATTCACAATTATAGTCATTTAACCATTGTGCTTAGCCATTGTGTTCACGAAGTTTGCATGGAAAGCAATGCCTTTGCCTAAGAATTTATTGTGGCAAAGCCCATATAATCTTATAACATCACCTTTAAAGTATGTTGCAATTCTCTTTGTGCGTATCTCAAATAGAAATATGTTTTTTCCAAGATGGTTAAAAGCACACATAGTTATTGATTTGTAAAGTGCCATAGATATTCTACTAGACAATTTGTCACAATAGATCTAATAAAATCAATTAATCTATTTTGTGAAGGCCAAATTCTTGATTTTTTTGCTTGTGCATGAAATAGATCAATCGCAGAAAATATAGAACAAAAAATACAATCATACATCACATGTCATTCACAATGAACACAAACTATTTTCTCTGGGAAGCCCTTGCAATAGAAAACCCAGCTAGAAGGTGAGGTTTTTTTGTGCTCTTTTTATCTAGAGTGGAAATAATGCACATACAAAGGGGAAGGAAATCTCTATGGAGTTACCGGAGACTTGTAGCCTATTAGGATACTAGAGAACACTAAACCCTTTGTTATGCTCTTTCGCTCCCACTTCCAATATCTCTACTCTACTATCAAATAAGATACAATCAAATAAAATGTAACCCATTCTCCTCCTAGTGGCTTGATTTTAACATAGCCTAATAACCAGCTAGGGATAAGGTTTTACTCCTTCAACTATCAATTAGAGTTACAACTTTGAACCTTCTAGAGTCTTGTTCATAGTCCATACATGGATAGCCCTTTTTGCATGAGTAATGGGGGCTAAGGTGGCATCCTCTTGAATCATGATGGTCTATCATGATAAGTCAATTTCTGGGAAGCATAACTATTACATGAACTCTAATTGACACAATTGTTTCATTGTTGGAAAGGTATCTAAGTGTATAATAGCATCTCATGGTCCAATGCTAAAAAAGGGGAGTTTTATCCCCAAAAAACGTCAAACGGCCTCAAAAGGTTTCAAACCTCAACTCTCCAAACTACGACCCGTTAGTAAAAATAGGCCTACAAGCTAATTCCTCCATGTTTTCCACTCTAAAAACATCAAGATAGATGAAAAATAACATAATGATCCAAGTGAGATCATACCTCTCCAATCTGGGAGATTTTGGTCCCCAAAATCCTTTATTGAATGAGGCAAGGAAATTTCCCCCTACCTTCTCCTTGGAGTACTATTTTGTTTTTCCTAAAAGTTGTCCTTTCAACCTAATATATGAAAGGTCATGTTGCCCTTGTCTTTTAGTTCTATAGCTATTCTACAAAATGATGTCCTCTACCAACTCTACTTGAGCATCTAGTGCTAAATCCTCTATGGAAGGTAGAACTTGCACCTCCTCTTGATCTAGCATGGAAAGCTCATAGAGTTTGAGATTTTCCACATTCACCATAAAGTAAATGGGAATATATGCAGGTAAAATTAGTATGTAGGAATTATCTCTCACCTTTTCCAATATATCTAAAGGACCATATCTCTAATCATTAATCTTCTCACTAGAAATGTGTACCATTTCCTTGTTCAACTATAATTGTACTCTATCTCCCACTCTAAGTGGCTTATCTATTATGTGTTGATCATGTATGCCCTTGTGGCTTTTCTTGTGACTTCTTCAACATCTCATATACTTGCACATAGATCTACCTAATCTTTTCAATTGAATTTTCTTCTTTTAATGCATCCCTAGTGATATCCTCCCTCACTCCTCCTTGTTTTCCATATACAACATCCAAAGGTGAAGGTGGAGAATATCCGAAACAAGTATCAAATGGGGACTTACTAATATAATTCTAAATTTCTCTATTATAAGAATGTTATATATAGACCAAAATTTCATCCAATGTCTTTGAAATCTTCTGATTGTAGCCCCTCAAAAGATGCAACAAAGTATTGTTGACTACTTATGTTTTCCCATATGTCTATGTGGAATGTTTTTGACCCCTTTAATTTTGTGTCCATATTCTTCCACAACATAGTCGAAAATGCACTAAGAAATATGGTGGCCTTGTCTAAAATTCTTCTCCTTGGTATTCTAAAGTGCACCCAGACCTATTCAAAGAATAAATTTGTTGCTTTGTGCCCTTTAATGGTATTTTGATTGGGCATGAGAATGGCTATCTTGCTGAACCAATCAACTTGTACTAAAAACAAGTAGTCATGCCCCTTCTTGGTTGTTGGTAAACCTCCCACAACATTCATGGAAATGATTTTGAAAGGATGAGTGGGTAGAGGCAAGGGATGATATAGACCCTCCAACCTAAGTGTCTCTATATGTCTTTATCACTAAGTTAGGGCATGACCCTCTAACTTCAATCTAGCAAATGATATTTTCTACTCCCCATTTATGTGTTGAATGCTAAAATATACTTCTAATTGTTGCAATTAGTTATTATTATTAAGGCATCGATCTCACTTGGTATGACTTTATGTTAACCTTTGCTTTCATCTTGAACATGAACTGTGAATGGGTAAAAACACTCAAATACAATTTCTCTTTCTCAATTTCTTTCCTTGACTCCTTTTCTAGGTCTTTGTGATCCCCTAATTGCCCCTTTGATTTTTCCTATGAGTTAGAATCTCCATCTTCTATCATTCCAAGCTTGTTTGCTAAAGCCACCCTAAAGAGTTTCATATTGTGGTTGATTTTGGTGACATGTGCTTCTAGCCTCGTGAATCTCTCTTATGTTAGATCAAGAATGTTATGAATAGACTCGTCAACCATTGCAAGGTTTTGTGACTAGGGAAAATTACATTTTCTGAAAAAATTAGTTGCCCATTCTGTTAAAAAATTGTCAATTTTTTACATCTATATGATTAAATGGATAATATTCGCCAAAAATTTATCAATATTTGCCTACATTCTATATGTATGAATTTTCAAGCTAGAATAATTGTCTATAATACTATAAATAGTAATAATATTTAAATCCTTAAAAAAAAATTTGTTTGTGACTTTCTTCTTACGCTACTTCTTGGATCCCATACAACTTCCCACGATAGTCCTAAAAGAAACCTACTTTGATACCAATATGATATGTAAACTACCATGGACATTCCATTAGATTGTTCATCACAATAAATATAAAAAAATAAATTGAAATATACACTAAGAAGGTTAAATTGCTATAGATTCCAGATTTGTTAATTATATATTTTTTGGGTATGCAGGAAATAGTTAAAACGTGGAAAATAAAGAAAAATAAATATGATAACACCATCTTCAATGAACACAAGATTTTCTCTAGGAAACCCTTATAGGAGGAAACCTAGCCGAGAGGTGAGGTTGCTCTGCTCTCTTTTTTCTCGAATGGAAATAATATAGGTACAAAGGAGAAGGCACTCTCGATGGAGTTACCTAAGACCTGTGGTCGGTTAGGCTACTATAAAGCACTAAATCCCTTTGTTATACTCTCTCACTCGCACTCCCAGTTCCTCTACCCTACTATGGAACAAAATACAATCGAAAATAATGGAACCCTTCTCCTCCTAGTGGCTCGATTTTAACATAGACTAATAGCCAACTTGAAGTTAGGTTTGACTCCTCCAACTCTCAACTAAAGTTACAACTTTGACCACTCTAAAGTCTTCTTCATAGTCCACATGTGGCTAACCCATTTTGTATGAGTAACAAAAGTTGACCAGACATCTTCTCAAATCATAATGGTTAATTACGATACAACTCAAAATAACACAATTTTTACATCATTAGAAAAGTCTTCTAATGAATATAAATTAACATCTTGAAATCTCTCACTTAAGTGAGAGGGGTTTGACACTGAAAACTAATAACATTCCATACATTACGAAGACTAATAACATTGCATACATTCATCCACATGAACATTAACATTTTGACTTTCAAAGTGCTTCCTTTAAAATTTTAAAAACATTGTTTAATTGTTTACCTACATTGTCAGATCTCACGAATCATTGGTGATCAAAACAAATGTCACCCATAGCTTTAACTTGCATTTTTATAGAATAAAGTGTTGCAAAGCAACTCATGGTCTACGCAGCTGCAATCAAGTTTAAAATATTTTAACATACTTTATAAACACTAATATACTTTTATTGCACGCCTCTACAACACTGAAATTTTTTGTTGCAGGTGGTGATAATAAACACTAATATAATATGCATTTATAAAATGGTACTCCATTTAACTTTGGATTCGAAAAGTAAAGCTACGATGATGAAAATATTTAAAATTAAAACGAGATAGCACGATGTTCATTGCATCAAATTTTATATGAATATTATTGTCAAGGAGGTACAGTAACATGATGGAATGGCAACCAATAAATCTCATGCTATTGGGTCATTAATGAATAAGATTTATTGGTTGATAGTACGTTATGGCTACCATGAGCCATGAAAGCCATACATATCCATGGACATTCCGGCAACTCCATTACTCTACCTCTGGCAAGCTCCAGTGTTCAATGTAATTAATGCAGATATAGTACAGCCCGACCCGACATCCATCGTAGCACTCCTTCCCAGCATATTTCAAACTCAGCCAGCGGGAGATTTCAAAATTTGAAATGAAATATGGGAGGGACTGTATGGATATTTCGAAAATCCGTAGGATCACTTCTCATATTATCTTTCAATTGTCAATTGCCTGTGTGAGCCATGCTCAATCTGAGCAGATGAATGGAAATGGCGAGGGGCCGGAGATCGGTATCGATCTGGGGACGACGTACTCGTGTGTGGGAGTATGGCGGAATGGCAGAGTGGAGATCATCGCCAACGAACACGGGAATCCAATCACTTCCTCCGTTGCAGCCTTCAATGATAAAGAGCTCCTTATTGGAGAATCCGCTGAGAGCCAAGTTGCCACAAATCTCTCTAACATCTTTACCTGCTTCAGCAATGATAGCCATCAACTCCGCCATCTTTTTATCAGCTAGCGATCCTCCATTGGCAGATTTTTCTTTATTTTTCTGCGAGCTTTTGGAGGAAGAATGCACTGGTCCTTTGGAGGACTTGGACTTCTTCTTTTCCTTGTGTTTGTCCACAATCTTCGCTGGTTCATATTCCTTAGATGACTTGGACCTTTTGTGTTGTTTTTTGGTTCCTTTGTCAAATTTCCCCTTTTTTATCTGAGAAACCCGAACTGGGGTTTCATGGGAGAGAGAAGACGGGTGAGGCTTGGAATAGGAAGATGGGCACAAGTCTTTTTTATGGGATTTTTTGCTCTGGCTTGAATGCTCCTTCTCCTGTGACTCTAACGGGGTCTCTTCATCCTTGGAGGATGAGTATAAATATGAGGACCCCGCATCATCAGAAGAAGATGAAGAAGACGAAGAGGAGTATGGGTTGGCTTTGGCTTTGGCTTTGGCTTTCCCAGACGAAGATGCCAATACAGAGGACATGTTGGCCGCAGGCCCAGTGAAAAATTAGGTATGCGCGTCTAGTCTCTGGACTTGAAGTGAAATGGAAAGAGCTGTGACTACGGTGAGGAAGGTTGTCATAGCCGTTCCTGCATGTTTCAACGATTCTCAGAGGAAGGCAACCAAGGATGCTGGTGTCATTGCTGGATTGAATGTTGTAGGAATTATCAACGAGACCACTGCTGCTACTGTTGCATATGGATTGGACCAGAAAGCTAAAAGCGTTGGTGAGATCAATGTTCTGAGTTTTGACTTGGGTGGAGGTACCTTTAATGTTTCTATTTTCTATTTTGACAATTGAAGTTCACCGCTGGCAATAACAATTTGGGCGGCGAAGATTTTGATAACAGATTGGTTAATCACTTTGTTCGAGAAATTCAGACAAACTATAGAAAGGACATCAGCAGTAATGCCAGAGCCTTGGTGAGGCTGAGAAAATCGTGTGCAAGGGCGAAGATAGTTCTTTCAACAACTGACCAGACCACCATTGAGATTGATTCTCTCTTTTGATGGTATCGACTTTCATTCCACCATTACTCGGGCCATGTTCGAAGATGTTAGGATAGATTTGTTCAAGAAGTGCATGGAGACGGTTGAAAAATGCCTGAGGGGCGCCAAGATGGACAAGAGCTCGATCCATGATGTGATTCTTGTTGGTAGGTCTACTATGATTCCCAGAGTGCAGTCCTTATTGCAAGGAACTCTGGAAGAATATTAACAACCCAGATGAAACCCGTTTGTTTTCTAATATTAAATACTCTTTTCCATCGACTCCGATATTTATTTGTCTTACACATTAATATCATTTAAAACGTTTATTAACAATTTGTTTAAGTGGATTTAAGCAGTATCGTGAACATCTGAATTCTGATCAAAGGCCTTTATGTAGAAGTTCTCGACTGTTATTATCAATACCAAGGATCTCTCAAGTTCTTGATTGTTCTTATCAATACCAAAGGCATGGATCTCTCTAACCGAAAAATTAAGGATGTGGCATCGATCTATCACAATACATATTTTGGCTTCAATATCGTTTCAATATACATAGTTTTCTGTATATCATTTCAATATATATAGTTTTGTCTATATCGTTTTAAAAGGCTTCAGTATCGTTGAACAATATACATAGTTTTCTATACATCGTTTAAACCGATATAGTTTTTTTATAGTATTTTATTTTTATTTTTTTACACTATAGTTTTCTTTTGCATCTCGTAGTTTTCACTCTAGTTTTCCTCTCTTGAATTGTATAGTTTGCATTCTGTTGGCGATTCCGTATAATCTATAAGTATGATAAATTTATTAAGAGTTTTCCCTCTTGCATGGTATGGTTTGGATTTTGGTGGAGATTCCGTATAATCTAGAAGTACGATAAATTTATTAAGAAAATCACTAGCAAACACATTATTGTATAATTTTTTTATTACATTGTAGAGTTCTCGTTACATATGGGAAATTTATTACAATATTAAGAGTAAATGGGATTATATATTGCATTTTAATATATTTTGTATTATTATGGGCATTGTTTTATATATGGTTTTGTTTTCTATTATGTTTGAATTGATTTGTACAATTTTGTTTTCTATGGAATAAATGAACCTGTAGATGAGAAACATGAATATAATGAAGCTATTAATAAAGGAGAAGGTGAGTCATTAGGGGACATGATTTTGGAGGAAATCCAGAGTTGGTGATGTATTGAGTATTTTGAATTTAGTTTTAATACATATGAATATTAATATATAAATTCAGCTTCAATAGAATATGTTTTAAATTGGGTTTTAATATAAGTTTGACTTTTCTCTTTTAATAAACACTTTGTTATTAATAATATTTTTTGTTATAGAATTTGCTTATATTTTTTTGATTTATTGTGTATATGCATTAGATTCATCTTGCAAGCTAGGTTATCTGTAATAGTTTGTTTAACAATTTTGAATTAGAGAGTACATTTGTGAATCTAAGAATGCATCTAGAGAATTTAGGAAACATATACTCACAGAACTGTAACTTTTCTTGATTACTTGGTGAATGTCCTTTCGCTCAAACTACGCTTTCTCCTTGACTTCCCTATGGATTTGAGCATTTGAAACACTTTCGTATTCAACCTACATACTCCACTATCCAACACTCGTATTCCACTTCCCACAATTGTTACATACACTAATTGTATATATTGCATACTCCACACCCTTGCACAAATAAGAAAAACGTTTGAGGTGTGTTGTCAAGGCATGGCCTCATTGCACTTCCCACCCATTGATTCCACTTCCCACTAACCGTGACAAGTGGTAGATTAATTGTGTGACATAAATAAGACTTGGTGATAATTTTAGAATTCCACTTCCCACTAGTCTCACACATGGGCTAAGGGGTGAAATTAGGGAAAAAATTATTTTTGCATTTTAGTTATGGGTTGATTCTACTTCCCACTAAACATCATATTAAAGCATCACAATATTTTTTTAATCATGCTTTATATAATTGAAAAAGTAAAACATGGATTATGAAATAAGATAAAGTTAATTTGATTGATATAATTCATTGGTATAAAGAGAATGCAAGAATATGCTAGCATATTTAATTCTAGACCATTTAATCAAGATTTAAATAATAGATGAATTAATTTGCCAATTTCAATAAGGTTTCATTAGGGTGACGCCTATCTTAGTAATTTCCTTTGCCAAAACTTTATTTACAAATTTATTTAAAGATTCTACTTTCCTTGCATTTTATTAGGCTATCAAAGAAAGATTATTGGAAACCATTATCCCTTTAACCCCTATTAGTTTTCTTTTGACTAACACAATTTTAATTTTTACCTTTTGAAAATAAAATATTAATTTTTGGATAAAACACAAAAAATATAAAAACTCTATTGAATACGAAGCCCATTAATAATTCTATTGAACAATAAGCTCATAGTCTTATTACTACTTTCCAAAATGAAATGTCAATTGTATAACCGCCCCATGGATATATTGCATGTATGTTGTCTATGATAGTTGGGGTTTTTGGTGATATGTATAACCACCTCAGTGATACTTTGTATAATGTTGGCTATAGTTGGGTATGAGGGTCTAGTTACTTCATTTTATTTTCCCCTATTTAGTTCATTTGTGAGTGGATGCAACACCACCACTAAGATTTGGTGTTCAGTGTCATCATTCAATGCCAAGGTTCGATCCCCTCTTGCTCCATTCCTTTGTAGAGAGTTTTTAGTAGCGAAAATGAGCATTCACATTTGAATTTAGATAGGGATTCCAGAGGCATCCAAGTAGTGGGACTAGGATTATTATATGTCCAATGTTCGATCGAGTCTTTAGAACTGAAGCAGAAGATGCAGGAGGACCAAAGGTCATAAGAGCCAATCTCACCCTAGCCTCGAGTAGGCATAATATAATAAAGATTAAAGGGTAATCCTTTTTTAGGAAAGAAGATTTAATTAAATGGGTTTGAGATTGGCCACTTGAAGCTATTTTCTATTACACAAAAACTAATCCCATTACATCATGGTAAGAATTAGTGTAGGTTAGAGATTTCAACAAAACCACCTTCAACATCATATATTTGTTCAACTACAAATATGAAAAAATAGAGTCCATAATGTTTTTCTCAACTTAGAACCCCTATAGCTTGTTACATTTAATTCACATGGTCTATGATTTCAAAACATTGTAAAGAAAAATTGAAGTAAGACATTGACAAAACTTAATAGACATAAAGGTGTATGCATGAAGATGGGGTTACACTTTTGGGTCAAATTTGGTGATGAAATTTCAAAATTTTACTCTTTTATCGAATTGAAGTCCTCAAAATTCATATAAGTATTTTGAATTTTGATTCAAAGTAAAATGACAATTTGTGAAGAATTATGTTGTCGTCTTAATGATATGTTTTGCAAAATGTTTTAGTGTCGTATAATTTGTCAATTTTCCATTAAGTGAAATGCTTGTCCTTGAAAATTTTTATAAATCTTAAAGAGGTATGTGTGTGTTCACATGATACAACTTGATCTAAAATGTGTAATTTTTAATATATATATATATATATATATATATATATATATACATATACATGAGCATTATCTATCTAGATAATTGAGTTTTTCATATTAATTTATTTTAATGAAAAATATATTTTTTTAATTATTTTTTGAAGTTGGTGAAATAATATTTCAATTGCATTTTGTAGACACATGTTCATGTAAGTGTTTTTTCAAATATTTAAATAAATTGAAAAACCAAGAATACCTTATTGAAGCGGATTTGTAACTTAATATAGTGATACTTTTTGAAATATTTTCGTTGTGTATATTTTATGTTATTGATTTTTTATTTAGCCTCTTTGAAACTGTCCAAAAATATTTCAAACATTTTGTTTAAAAGAAATTAGATGAAAAATATTATATGAATTCGAAAATGTCAAACTGATATGCCATTGGATAGAGGATCAGAACAAAGTTTGGTTGCATTTGTAGAAAGAACGCCTTACAAGAGCCCATCAGAAGCTCAGACCACTCCAATATGGTCCTTACACCAGTAAAAAGGTTGTGGGAAACAATGCTTTGGAGCATATAATTCCCCCATTCCTTCGCCTGCACCGAGTGTTCAATGTGGACCGCCCTCGACCAAGCTTCCCACCATTACTGGACACATCATAGGTTGTAGAATAACTCACCAAGGACCAAGTTCAGGAGAAGTTTTCTCATCTCATGGAAGAACTCAATGCAATGGGAACCATTACTTCTTAAAGGGGGAGGAATGATCCAGGTGGATGTTGGTGGCCACCCACCTATCCCACTTGGACCCCCACAACTCTCTCTTTCAGTTTTTCAGTTTCCTTATTTGTAGCACAATTTACTATTTTTAGCAGTTTTTCGGGTCCTAAACTTCTGGAGCCATTTTGAGGCCCTAAACGATCTTTTTTGGGAAAACTGGGAGCAACATGGGTCCATGGGCCAATTTTTCTCTTCCCAAAGTTGTATTCCTCAGATAAATATTTCTAACAAGGTATTGTGCGCGTCAAATGGAGATCGTATGCCAAAGTTACGACGTCAGGAAGTTGATGCACCAATTTACCCAAAACGAGGCCCATAGTTTGGCGCTTCATCTCCTAGGGTTAGGGTTTTGGATGTTTAGGGTTTTCCATTGTTTCTCAACTATAAATAGGCCTTCAAGCCTCATTGTAAGACAGTTCAGAGGCATGTAGCTGCCACATCTCTTCTAAGAGATAAGCTACCATTGCCCTAGCTTGTTTATTTCCATTTCTGTTTGTAAGCATATTTCAGTATTTTACATTAATGAAATGAAGTATTATTTATGCTGCATCTCTGTGTTTTTTATTATCTCTGTATTGCGTTCCTCTTTAAATCTGGATCATTTTAAGTGCTCGATCAATCTACTTAAGGGCTTAGAGATAGGTCAATCAAACATTTAAAGAAACCCTCGATTGAGCTCCTTGTAACCCAAGTTACATAAGAGCTTGATCGAGCCTCTATTTCACATTAAAATCTGCGACCGCGGTCTACCAAGCCATTTTTTACAAACCGCAAGGCTGACAACAACTCGACTGAGGCATTTAGTTGCTTGACCAAGCATTTAGGAAATGGAGCAATGACCCCACCAATGTCTCCAAAGATCAAACCAACAACTATCTGGAGGTCAAGGTAGGTTTCCTATCATTTTTTCTCTATTTTAATTACTTTTTCTTGCAAAAAAAAATGAAATGAAAACCCACCATACAATAACTATGAAAACCATAAAAAAACCCACCAAGAAATCCCTTGAAAACTAAAAAAGAAACTTAGAAAACCTCAAAAAAACATAAAAAAAAACCTTGAAAAAAAAAAAAAAAAAAACAACAACTTAGAAAACCACAAAAATACCACCAAAAAAACTAGATAATTTAGGTTTAATTTTTTTTTTCATTTCATTTTAAAAGTTTTTAATAATTTCAATGTTAGCATGCTTATTATGATTTTTTTTTTTTATATTTTGAATGGTAAAAACTTTATGTTCTAATTATTTTATGTTTCGAAATTTTTCTTAGGAATTTAGTGAAATAAATTTTCAAAATGCAGCCAAACTTTGTTCTGATCCTCTATCCAATGGCATATCAGTTTGACATTTTCGAATTCATATAATATTTTTCATCTAATTTCTTTTAAACAAAATGTTTGAAATATTTTTGGACAGTTTCAAAGAGGCTAAATAAAAAATCAATAACATAAAATATACACAACGAAAATATTTCAAAAAGTATCACTATATTAAGTTACAAATCCGCTTCAATAAGGTATTCTTGGTTTTTCAATTTATTTAAATATTTGAAAAAACACTTACATGAACATGTGTCTACAAAATGCAATTGAAATATTATTTCACCAACTTCAAAAAATAATTAAAAAAATATATTTTTCATTAAAATAAATTAATATGAAAAACTCAATTATCTAGATAGATAATGCTCATATATATATATATATATATATATATATATATATATATATAGTAAAAATTACACATTTTAGATCAAGTTGTATCATGTGAACACACACATACCTCTTTAAGATTTATAAAAATTTTCAAGGACAAGCATTTCACTTAATGGAAAATTGACAAATTATACGACACTAAAACATTTTGCAAAACATATCATTAAGACGACAACATAATTCTTCACAAATTGTCATTTTACTTTGAATCAAAATTCAAAATGCTTATATGAATTTTGAGGACTTCAATTCGATAAAAGAGTAAAATTTTGAAATTTCATCACCAAATTTGACCCAAAAGTGTAACCCCATCTTCATGCATACACCTTTATGTCTATTAAGTTTTGTCAATGTCTTACTTCAATTTTTCTTTACAATGTTTTGAAATCATAGACCATGTGAATTAAATGTAACAAGCTATAGGGGTTCTAAGTTGAGAAAAACATTATGGACTCTATTCTTTCATATTTGTAGTTGAACAAATATATGATGTTGAAGGTGGTTTTGTTGAAATCTCTAACCTACACTAATTCTTACCATGATTTAATGGGATTAGTTTTTGTGTAATAGAAAATAGCTTCAAGTGGCCAATCTCAAACCCATTTAATTAAATCTTCTTTCCTAAAAAAGGATTACCCTTTAATCTTTATTATATTATGCCTACTCGAGGCTAGGGTGAGATTGGCTCTTATGACCTTTGGTCCTCCTGCATCTTCTGCTTCAGTTCTAAAGACTCGATCGAACATTGGACATATAATAATCCTAGTCCCACTACTTGGATGCCTCTGGAATCCCTATCTAAATTCAAATGTGAATGCTCATTTTCGCTACTAAAAACTCTCTACAAAGGAATGGAGCAAGAGGGGATCGAACCTTGGCATTGAATGATGACACTGAACACCAAATCTTAGTGGTGGTGTTGCATCCACTCACAAATGAACTAAATAGGGGAAAATAAAATGAAGTAACTGGACCCTCATACCCAACTATAGCCAACATTATACAAAGTATCACTGAGGTGGTTATACATATCACCAAAAACCCCAACTATCATAGACAACATACATGCAATATATCCATGGGGCGGTTATACAATTGACATTTCATTTTGGAAAGTAGTAATAAGACTATGAGCTTATTGTTCAATAGAATTATTAATGGGCTTCGTATTCAATAGAGTTTTTATATTTTTTGTGTTTTATCCAAAAATTAATATTTTATTTTCAAAAGGTAAAAATTAAAATTGTGTTAGTCAAAAGAAAACTAATAGGGGTTAAAGGGATAATGGTTTCCAATAATCTTTCTTTGATAGCCTAATAAAATGCAAGGAAAGTAGAATCTTTAAATAAATTTGTAAATAAAGTTTTGGCAAAGGAAATTACTAAGATAGGCGTCACCCTAATGAAACCTTATTGAAATTGGCAAATTAATTCATCTATTATTTAAATCTTGATTAAATGGTCTAGAATTAAATATGCTAGCATATTCTTGCATTCTCTTTATACCAATGAATTATATCAATCAAATTAACTTTATCTTATTTCATAATCCATGTTTTACTTTTTCAATTATATAAAGCATGATTAAAAAAATATTGTGATGCTTTAATATGATGTTTAGTGGGAAGTAGAATCAACCCATAACTAAAATGCAAAAATAATTTTTTCCCTAATTTCACCCCTTAGCCCATGTGTGAGACTAGTGGGAAGTGGAATTCTAAAATTATCACCAAGTCTTATTTATGTCACACAATTAATCTACCACTTGTCACGGTTAGTGGGAAGTGGAATCAATGGGTGGGAAGTGCAATGAGGCCATGCCTTGACAACACACCTCAAACGTTTTTCTTATTTGTGCAAGGGTGTGGAGTATGCAATATATACAATTAGTGTATGTAACAATTGTGGGAAGTGGAATATGAGTGTTGGATAGTGGAGTATGTAGGTTGAATACGAAAGTGTTTCAAACGCTCAAATCCATAGGGAAGTCAAGGAGAAAGCGTAGTTTGAGCGAAAGGACATTCACCAAGTAATCAAGAAAAGTTACAGTTCTGTGAGTATATGTTTCCTAAATTCTCTAGATGCATTCTTAGATTCACTAAATGTACTCTCTAATTCAAAATTGTTAAACAAACTATTACAGAGAACCTAGCTTGCAAGATGAATCTAATGCATATACACAATAAATCAAAAAAATATAAGCAAATTCTATAACAAAAAATATTATTAATAACAAAGTGTTTATTAAAAGAGAAAAGTCAAACTTATATTAAAACCCAATTTAAAACATATTCTATTGAAGCTGAATTTATATATTAATATTCATATGTATTAAAACTAAATTCAAAATACTCAATACATCACCAACTCTGGATTTCCTCCAAAATCATGTCCCCTAATGACTCACCTTCTCCTTTATTAATAGCTTCATTATACTCATGTTTCTCATCTACAGGTTCATTTATTCCATAGAAAACAAAATTGTACAAATCAATTCAAACATAATAGAAAACAAAACCATATATAAAACAATGCCCATAATAATAAAAAATATATTAAAATGCAATATATAATCCCATTTACTCTTAATATTGTAATAAATTTCCCATATGTAACGAGAACTCTACAATGTAATAAAAAAATTATACAATAATGTGTTTGCTAGTGATTTTCTTAATAAATTTATCGTACTTCTAGATTATACGGAATCTCCACCAAAATCCAAACCATACCATGCAAGAGGGAAAACTCTTAATAAATTTATCATACTTATAGATTATACGGAATCGCCAACAGAATGCAAACTATACAATTCAAGAGAGGAAAACTAGAGTGAAAACTACGAGATGCAAAAGAAAACTATAGTGTAAAAAAATAAAAATAAAATACTATAAAAAAACTATATCGGTTTAAACGATGTATAGAAAACTATGTATATTGTTCAACCATACTGAAGCCTTTTAAAACGATATAGACACAACTATATATATTGAAATGATATACAAAAAACTATGTATATTGAAACGATATTGAAGCCAAAAATATGTATTGTGATAGATCGATGCCACATCCTTAATTTTTCGGTTAGAGAGATCCATGCCTTTGGTATTGATAAGAACAATCAAGAACTTGAGAGATCCTTGGTATTGATAATAACAGTCGAGAACTTCTACATAAAGGCCTTTGATCAGAATTCAGATGTTCACGATACTGCTTAAATCCACTTAAACAAATTGTTAATAAACATTTTAAATGATATTAATGTGTAAGACAATTAAATATCGGAGTCGATGGAAAAGAGTATTTAATATTACAAAACAAACGGGTTTCATCTGGGTTAATATTCTTCCAGAGTTCCTTGCAATAAGGACTGCACTCTGGGAATCATAGTAGACCTACCAACAAGAATCACATCATGGATCGAGCTCTTGTCCATCTTGGCGCCCCTCAGGCATTTTTCAACCGTCTCCATGCACTTCTTGAACAAATCTATCCTAACATCTTCGAACATGGCCCGAGTAATGGTGGAATGAAAGTCGATACCATCAAAGAGAGAATCAATCTCAATGGTGGTCTGGTCAGTTGTTGAAAGAACTATCTTCGCCCTTGCACACGATTTTCTCAGCCTCACCAAGGCTCTGGCATTACTGCTGATGTCCTTTCTATAGTTTGTCTGAATTTCTCGAACAAAGTGATTAACCAATCTGTTATCAAAATCTTCGCCGCCCAAATTGTTATTGCCAGCGGTGGCCTTCAATTGTCAAAATAGAAAATAGAAACATTAAAGGTACCTCCACCCAAGTCAAAACTCAGAACATTGATCTCACCAACGCTTTTAGCTTTCTGGTCCAATCCATATGCAACAGTAGCAGCAGTGGTCTCGTTGATAATTCCTACAACATTCAATCCAGCAATGACACCAGCATCCTTGGTTGCCTTCCTCTGAGAATCGTTGAAACATGCAGGAACGGCTATGACAACCTTCCTCACCGTAGTCACAGCTCTTTCCATTTCACTTCAAGTCCAGAGACTAGACGCTCATACCTAATTTTTCACTAGGCCTGCGGCCAACATGTCCTCTGTATTGGCATCTTCGTCTGGGAAAGCCAAAGCCAAAGCCAACCCATAGTAAAACAGAGGTGTAAGAAAACCATGTGTGGTTTTTGCACAAGCAGTGCGTAAAGAAAATGGTGAAGCGATTTTTGTAAGCCTGTGTAATCTTTATTTACAGCAGTAAACTTATGTAAATTTTTAAATTACAGCAGTAAAGTTTTTGTTACAACAGTGAATGGAAAAAGGGATTTACAGCAGTAAACCCAGTTCAGTAAATTCTTAGAAATGTTTTTTTTATGGTGGTGAATTACTCTGTCTCTCAGTGAATTTTTTTTGAGTCTCTCTGTGCACAAAAGATCCTGGAGCAAAAGAAACAGAGCATTGCCTCTGTGTGTTTGAATATTTGGTTTTTGGTATTTTCCCCATCAAAAAAAAGCCCAACAGTGGTATCAGAGCAGGCTTAGGCTCTTTGAAGGAGACAAAGAAGCTGAAGGGAGAAGGTTGTTGCTGCAGCAAAACTTCTCAGGCAGACAGAAAACTCAGACAACAAAGGATTCAGGTATTCTTCATAGCTATCTTGTTTGTTATTGAAGAGACAGTCAGTGTTTTAAATACACAGTCAAGGAATGGCCAGCACAAGCACTGGTATGGGTTTGTTTAACACCCAGCTCCCACAGTTTAATGGGAAGAACTATGACTACTGGTCAATAACTATGACAGCCCTGCTTGCTTCCCAAGATTTATGGGAAATAGTTGAAGAAGGTTTTGAAGAACCAGCAGATGAAACTGAGTTCAATGCATTAACTCAGGGAGAGAAGGATCTGCTGAAGAACAATAGGAAGAAGGACTCAAAAGCCCGTGTGTTGTTGTATCTAGCAGTAGACCAGAGTATGTTTCCAAGGTTAGCAGCAGCTAAGACAGCCAATGAAGCATGGCAAACCCTTAAGACAGCCTATCAAGGCATGGAGAGAGTGAAGACAGCAAAACTACAATTGCTGAGAAAGGATTTTGAGAACTTGAACATGAAGGAGTCAGATAACATTGACTCATTCTTCACTCATGTGATTGGTGTAATCACACAAATGAGAACTCATGGAGAAACCATTGAAGACAGAAGAATTGTGGAGAAAATATTGAGGGTCTTACCCTCAAGGTTTGATGCCATAGTCACCACCATCGAAGAGACAAAGGATCTCTCAAGCTATTCAGTTGATGAGCTACATGCATCACTAATAACACATGAGCAGAGGTTGAGTAGGAATGAAAACTCATCTCTTGAGCAAGCCTTCAAGACCCAGATGTCCTTTGGAAGAGGCAGAGGTCAAGGCAGAGGAAACAAAAGAGGAAGAGGCAGAAGCCAGAATAGAGGCGAAAGGAACAACTCATCAAATGCACAAGGAAGAGGCAACAATCCAAATCAGAACCAAGGCCAAGGCAGCAGCCAACAAGGAGGACAACATCATGCTCAAGGACAAAGGTATGATAAATCTAATGTTCAATGCTATTATTGCAAAAAGTATGGACATTATGTTAGTGATTGTAGAAAGAAACAACATGATATGAACAACAGACAAAATGCAAATGTTACAAGAGAAAACAGCAGTCAAGAAAATGTCCTGTTAGCTTGTAACATGGCTGAAACACATAGTGAGGACATATGGTTTTTAGACTCAGGTTGCAGCAACCATATGACCGGAAACATAGCCTTCTTTTCTGCCCTAGATAAAAATGTGAAATCAGAAGTCACACTAGGAACTGATAGTAAAGTGTCTGTTATGGGAAAAGGAGAAATAAAAATACTTTCAAAGCAAGGAGAAAGGAAAACCATAGCAGATGTATACTATGTCCCCGGAATGAGATGTAATCTCTTGAGTATTGGACAGCTTGTCCATAAGGGCTACAATGTTTTCTTTAAAAATGATGTGTGCACCATCATGGACATACCACCCAGCAAAAGATGCATTGCTGAAGTAAAGATGACAAGGAACAGGATGTTCCCTCTCAGGATCAGGGCAGATTTGAAAAACAAAGGTGAAATTGCAGCAGTCACCCAAGAGGCTTTCCAAAGCGTGCCAAAGGATGAAAATTGGTTGTGGCACTTGAGATTTGGGCATCTCAATTTTGGAGGTCTAAATTTGTTGAGTAGGAAAGGAATGGTAAGAGGATTACCATTGATAGAGAAACCGGACAGCCTTTGTGAAGGCTGCATTTTGGGAAAACAACACAGAGAAAGTTTTCCATCAGGGAAGAGCATAAGGGCAAAGGCACCCTTAGAGATTATCCACTCAGATTTGTGTGGACCAATGCAAGCTCCATCATTAGCAGGCAGCCTATATTTCTTGACATTCATTGATGATTTTACAAGAAAGACTTGGATATATTTCCTCAAGAACAAAAGTGAAGTCTTTGAGAAATTCCAAAACTTCAAAGCATTTGTTGAAAACCAAAGCGGGCTGCACATTAAAGTTTTGAGAACTGATAGAGGAGGTGAATATATCTCCAAGGAATTCCTAAGATTTTGTAGAGAAAATGGAATACATAAACAATTTACAGCAAGGTACACTCCACAGCAAAATGGAGTTGCTGAAAGGAAGAACAGAACCATCATGGAGATGGCAAGGAGCATGTTGAAGGCAAAGCATTTGCCAAATGAGTATTGGGCTGAAGCTGTACATTGTGCAGTTTATATATTGAACAGGTGTCCTACAAAAGCAGTTATGAACAAAGTGCCAGAAGAGGCATGGAGTGGGAGAAAGCAAGGAGTCACCCACATGAGAGTTTTTGGGTGTGTGGGCTATGCACACATACCAGATCAGCTAAGGAGGAAGTTGGACAACAAAGGGGAGAAATGCATCTTCATTGGATACAGTGATGAATCCAAAGCTTACAGGCTGTACATTCCATCTACCAAGAAGTTCTTTGTCAGCAGGGATGTTCAATTCATTGAAGAAGAAGCTTGGGATGGAAGCATAGAGAAAACAGTGAATGTCAAGAACTGTTTGTCTCATGATGAAGATGAAGAGGAGGTGTCTGAAATGAATCCCCAAACAGCAACGCCAACACAAGGACAGCAAGGTACACCATTGAGGATCAATGAGAGTTCTTCTCCAAGCACACCACAAGGAGGAAATTCAAGTGCATCTTCAAGCACTTGCACACCAAGTGAAAGAGGTAAGAAATTTAGAAATCTAAGTGACATTTATGATGAAGGAATGAATTCCTTATTTGCCTTGTATTGTCATGTTGATGATCCTATTCATTTCGAGGATGCAATCAAAGATAGGAAATGGATAGAAGCTATGGATGAGGAGATTAATGCCATAGAGAGAAACAAGACATGGGATTTGGTTGAGTTACCAAAAGGCAAAGAAGTCATTGGTGTGAAATGGGTCTACAAGACCAAGAGTAATGCTGAAGGCAAGATAGAAAGGCACAAGGCAAGGCTGGTTGTCAAAGGCTACAAGCAGCAGTATGGGAGAGATTATGAGGAGACTTTCGCACCGGTTGCAAGAATGGAAACCGTGAGAGCAGTGCTGTCCATAGCAGCACAAAACAAATGGAAAGTCTACCAAATGGATGTGAAATCAGCATTCCTAAATGGAGTGTTAAAAGAAGAGGTTTATGTGGAACAGCCTCTCGGATATGAGAAGAAAGGTGAAGAGCACAAAGTGTGCAAGTTGAAGAAAGCTCTTTATGGGCTGAAGCAAGCGCCAAGAGCATGGTACAGCAGGATAGATTCATATCTATTGGATAATGAATTTGACAAGTGTGAAGGAGAACCCACAGTCTACATCAAGGAAAAGGATGGTAAGATTTTAATTGTTGTTTTGTATGTTGATGATGTGATTTTCACAGGTAATGATGATCAGCTCATTAAAAATTTTAAATCAGTCATGAAGGATGAATTTGAAATGACTGACATGGGTTTGTTGAGATACTTCTTAGGCATAGAAGTAGATCAAAATGAAAAAGGAATTTTTATATCTCAAGCAAGATATGTAAATCAAATTTTGAGCAGATTTAAGATGGAAGAATGCAAGGCAGCCATCACTCCCACAGTGATGGGATTAAAACTCAGCAGAGAGGACAGCAGCAAGGATTTTGATCCTAGTTTGTATAAAAGTATTGTGGGCAGCCTTATGTATTTAACAGCTACTAGGCCTGATTTAATGTATGCTGTTAGTTTAATTTCTAGGTTCATGGAGAGGCCAAAGGAGGCACATTGGCAGGCAGCAAAGAGAATTTTGAGGTATGTCAAAGGTACCAAAATGTTTGGCATATTATATAGTGTCTCAGAAAGTTCAGATTTAATTGGTTACACTGATAGCGATTGGGCTGGAAGTGTAGATGATCGGAAGAGCACTTCCGGTTATGTTTTTAATATGGGTTCAGGAGCCATTTCATGGGCTTCTAAGAAGCAGTCCATTGTAGCATTGTCTACAGCAGAGGCTGAATATGTGGCAGCTACAGCAGCAGCATGTCAAGCAGTGTGGATGAGAAGAATGTTGAGAAGATTAGGCCAAGAGCAGGCAAAAGCGACAGTGATTTTTTGTGACAATAGCTCAGCTATTGCTTTGTCAAAGAATTCAGTGTTTCATAAGAGAACGAAACACATTGATACAAGGTTTCACTACATCAGAGAATTAGTGAACAATGGAGAAATTGTCCTAGAACATTGCAGGACTCAAGAACAGGTAGCAGACATCTTGACAAAGCCACTTGATCAGAAGAGCTTTGAATTTTTGAGAAAGTGTCTGGGTATGGCTGAATGCCCAGCTGTTGAAATTAAAGGGGAGTGTTGAAATCTAATTTCAACGCAGACCAAGAAAAACCGTGAACCAAGCCAGAAACCGTTCACCGGATTTTCTCGGAGCTATTTGCCGACGAAGGAATAATCCGGGAAGGAGCTCCGAGAAAATATGGAGCTGACGCGTGGTTGACCCCTGACGTAACGCAACGTAAGAATCTCGGAGGTTAACTTTCAGCACTTGTTGGTCTTCCGATATTGTTCTCCACCGTTGGATTTGCTCCCGTGTTCTCCGCTGTTGATCACCTGGAGCTGCATACGAACCCACATCAATTCAATGTTTTGCGTGGAGTAAAAGGTTTATGGTTGACCGCCGTAGGTAAAAGAATTTAATGATTGGTACAAGATTTTGGTGAGGCTCTTTTAATATGAGCATGGGCATGTTATAATATATGTTTTTATATATATTTATATACGGCATGTATTAAATAGGAAATCGTATGTAATAAGTTTAATGTTTTTTGTGTTGACTTTTATTATGTATGGCACACGGGAGGAAAAATGTAAGTGTATTCACAGCAGTGAAAAACGTTGATGGTGCGGTAAAAGAAGAAGAGATTTCCAGAGGATGTATGCACAGCAGTGCATGAATACATTTTGTAATGTTTTTGTGAGGCATAGTAAAACAGAGGTGTAAGAAAACCATGTGTGGTTTTTGCACAAGCAGTGCGTAAAGAAAATGGTGAAGCGATTTTTGTAAGCCTGTGTAATCTTTATTTACAGCAGTAAACTTATGTAAATTTTTAAATTACAGCAGTAAAGTTTTTGTTACAACAGTGAATGGAAAAAGGGATTTACAGCAGTAAACCCAGTTCAGTAAATTCTTAGAAATGTTTTTTTTATGGTGGTGAATTACTCTGTCTCTCAGTGAATTTTTTTTGAGTCTCTCTGTGCACAAAAGATCCTGGAGCAAAAGAAACAGAGCATTGCCTCTGTGTGTTTGAATATTTGGTTTTTGGTATTTTCCCCATCAAAAAAAAGCCCAACACATTCAATCCAGCAATGACACCAGCATCCTTGGTTGCCTTCCTCTGAGAATCGTTGAAACATGCAGGAACGGCTATGACAACCTTCCTCACCGTAGTCACAGCTCTTTCCATTTCACTTCAAGTCCAGAGACTAGACGCTCATACCTAATTTTTCACTAGGCCTGCGGCCAACATGTCCTCTGTATTGGCATCTTCGTCTGGGAAAGCCAAAGCCAAAGCCAACCCATACTCCTCTTCGTCTTCTTCATCTTCTTCTGATGATGCGGGGTCCTCATATTTATACTCATCCTCCAAGGATGAAGAGACCCCGTTAGAGTCACAGGAGAAGGAGCATACGAGCCAGAGCAAAAAATCCCATAAAAAAGAGTTGTGCCCATCTTCCTATTCCAAGCCTCACCCGTCTTCTCTCTCCCATGAAACCCCAGTTCGGGTTTCTCAGATAAAAAAGGGGAAATTTGACAAAGGAACCAAAAAACAACCCAAAAGGTCCAAGTCATCTAAGGAATATGAACCAGCGAAGATTGTGGACAAACACAAGGAAAAGAAGAAGTCCAAGTCCTCCAAAGGACCAGTGCATTCTTCCTCCAAAAGCTCGCAGAAAAATAAAGAAAAATTTGCCAATGGAGGATCGCTAGCTGATAAAAAGATGACGGAGTTGATGGCTATCATTGCTGAAGCAGGTAAAGATGTTAGAGAGATTTGTGGCAACTTGGTTCTCAGCGGATTCTCCAATAAGGAGCTCTTTATCATTGAAGGCTGCAACGGAGGAAGTGATTGGATTCCCGTGTTCGTTGGCGATGATCTCCACTCTGCCATTCCGCCATACTCCCACACACGAGTACGTCGTCCCCAGATCGATACCGATCTCTGGCCCCTCGCCATTTCCATTCATCTGCTCAGATTGAGCATGGCTCAGAGAGGCAATTGACAATTGAAAGATAATATGAGAAGTGATCCTACGGATTTTCGAAATATCCATACAGTCCCTCCCATATTTCATTTCAAATTTTGAAATCTCCCGCTGGCTGAGTTTGAAATATGCTGGGAAGGAGTGCTACGATGGATGTCGGGTCGGGCTGTACTATATCTGCATTAATTACATTGAACACTGGAGCTTGCCGGAGGTAGAGTGATGGAGTTGCCGGAATGTCCATGGATATGTATGGCTTTCATGGCTCATGGTAGCCATAACTTACTGGCAACTAATAAATCTTATGCATTAATGGCCCAATAGCATGGGATTTATTGGTTGCCTTTCATGGCTCATGGTAGCCATAACCTACTGGCAACCAATAAATCTTATTCATTAATGGCCCAATAGCATGGGATTTATTGGTTGCCTGATGGAATATGTAGAGAATAATATTTAGTTTGGAGGTTTGTTTTTGACATTTTCCTCTTCTTTATTGTAATATATATTCGTTAAATTACTAATATTTGTTAAATTATTAATTAGTATAGATGTATTATAATTTTAGATTTAATTTATAATAACTAAATTTTTAATTTTTAATATAAAATTTAACTAAAGATTTACATTTATTATTTATAATTATAAAAATATTATCATATAGACATATTATAAAATATATATATATATATATATAATACAATTTGAGATTAAAATGGTGTGTATTCTCTTAAAAAGTCCCCTGTTGAAATTCAAATGATAGAACATATATAATTTTATGATAAAATATGATAAAATGAATTTTAATTTGTAGAATTTTTTTCTATACAATTATATTATATTAATAAAATTCAATAAATTAATATAATAATTAATATTTTATTTATATTTATTAATTTTCCCTTCTCTTACCACACATTTAATCAAGAAATTGATTACATTTATTAAGAAATAATAAATAAAGGTAAAATAAAACATATGATATCTTAAAATTTTAAAATTAATAAATATTTTAATATTTTAACATTAATAAATATTTTAAATTAAAAAAAAACTATATAAGAGTGAATAAATTAATATAACTAAAATAGTGTTTTTTTGGATATCCTTATGGGTTTAACTTTGATTTTTTTTTTCCTTTTTTATTTTTTTGTTTTGGACTTTTTTTATGGGTTTCGTTAGACAATTAATTCTCGAGATTAAGGTTGGGTTAATTTGTATTATGGTGAGTGGTTATTAGAGTCCAAGAAGACCCAGAAACTGAATCAATGGTTTCTTTATGTATTTATATGTACATTGTGTACATAATTATTTGAGATCAATAATTAATATATGTTTGCATTTGGTTTCCAATTTGTGTATTTTAGAGTGGTATCAGAGCGAAGGTTTATCCATTTTGTTGATTTTTTTGAGCCACTTGTTTTGTGGTCTTCCTGGGCGCCCCTCTTTTCACATACTTTGAACTCCTTTAGTTGTCCTTCGATGGCATTGTGAAAATATGTATGACTGATAACATGTGGAGAGCTTGGTGCATCTTTGAATTAAAAGGGGAAATATACAAGTGGATTCTATGTTGAAGCAAGAGGAATCAGTTAAGTGGAGAAGTCTATAATGAAGAAATAGCATTGTAACATAAAGAAAAGGTATGAATTCTTATTTTAATGGAGTGAAATTTTTATTAATGTTCAACTAAAAAGGAAGTGTGGCATAGAGGCATTGTGATAAAGAAAGTGCAGTGGAAGAGTGGAAAGACCATTTTAAGAAAGAATTTTTTTTAATAAAATGTTCTGGAAATTGGAGCTTAAAAGGATATTTTAAAGATATTTGGCATGCTGGAATTGGTGATGAAAATGTGGCAAAGATTTATCAAATAGTAAAAGAAAATTCACGGAATTTTAAAATTTTATACGAGGCATTTTCAAGAATTTTAGATCAAGGAATACATTTCTTTGAGTTATATTATTACTTCAAGGTTCAAACTTGACGACTATACATAGAGCGTGGAGGTATGAAAATTAAAGAATTAAATATAATATAATATTGTTTTTGTGTTATCATTGAAAGAAAACAACACTATAGGAAGTTAATCACTCAAGGTGAATGAAAAAATCAAGCAAGAGCAAAAGTTTATAACGTTTATTTATTTACTGGTGGTTGATTGGATACTACTTATAAAGTTTGGTGGTAAAACATTTGAAAGTTCCTGAAGTGAAATAAGAAAATTAAATGTTCCTCGTGAAAGAATTAAGTACGAAACTTTCAAGTTTGAGTGAAATTTAAGTGGAAAATGGTTAAAAGAACCGTGAATTAGTGAAATATATTACCCTTCAAATATATTGTTGAATACGCAGTCCAACCTTAGTAAGTAGATGTTGTGAGTTAAAATTGGTATAGAATTAACACTAAAAAAAATTAGAGAAAATTAAAGTTTGCATAATAGTTGATTTTTCATACCATTAAGGGAGTTTTAAAAATAAAGAATGGTCAATATGTTTTGTGACTCTGAAGTTGAATGACTCCTTAGAAGAAATGGGTTTTTGACGTTGAATGATTGCTCAAAAGAAATGGTTTGACTATTTATGGCCAAAGAATTAAAGTATTTGGGATTCATAAATGCATGATGAAATTGAATTGGTAAAGAAGACATTGTGGTTAGCAAAACTTATACAGTTATATGGTATATTAAATGTCACAAGTTCAAATCCTTGTGTTTGAGAATTTATTTTTACAAAACAAAAGGGAAGTTAATTTTGGAGGTTGTGGCATTGGCTGCACTAGTTTGGAATCAAGAAGAGCACAATTTGATTACAGCAATTCCACTTTTATATGATCATCTCACTGTTTGTTATCTACTAAATTTTTGTTTTCATTTTACATTGTAAAATGGGTGCATTCTCGGTCGAACCCAACACCTGAGATTGACAAAAATGGCTCAAATTAAAAATGTGTTAGAAATTTTAAGCAATCACATTAGTTCCATTGTTGATGAAACTGTAATGTCAGCAAAGTAAGTCTTTTTGATATTAGAGTCCATTTACATGATGCATTGGAGACAGTTGAATTTCTCCATATTGAGTCTCAAGTACAATTTGAAAATACTCATTCCAAATAGTGGTCGAGGAGTAATGAAGGCAAAAATATGGATGCAGCAGAAAGTCATGTTCTGGAAAGGGTATGCAAGAGTCATTTGTATACATATGTGAATCTTGTCATTCCCAAAACCTTTATAAGATAGTGGGAAGAAATTATGCATAACAAACACACAACTGGTTTGGGATATAACAAAGATGTCCTCGATGTATCTTTTCATATTCCTAATTTTTCTAAACCTATACAATTTCATAGTGTTGGATTTCTGGATGGTGTTGTTTCAGAACATGTTGATCAATACCAACATTTTAATAGAGTTGGACATGTAAAAGATCACCATTTTGATCTTCACCTGTGTGAGCATTGTGGAAAGTGCAATCACCATTCAAACAGATGTTCCAAAAATAAGATTATTGCAAGAGAGGAACTAAATTTTGGATGGATTGCTTCTTGGGATTGGTCTAAAGTAGCCAAGAAGATTTATAGGTCATACCATAGGATATGTTTCAGAGTGTTGACCAACCTTGCATTGATGAAGAATACTTCATCTTCTCACCCTATATCCGACAAGGGGGGAATCGATAGACTTGTGATGGTATACTACAAGTTCAAAGATTTGTCAAGCGAGCCTGAGTTAGACATCCACAAGTGATATTGAGCCACAACCTATACCAGTTAGAGCCAAAGTTAGCCAAAAAGACTTCATTTTTTTTTAGAATGAGTTGTTTGTGAACGAGCACTTCCAGATTTACAATTATTTGAGGAACTACATTGATGGTTCCAGAGTTGCCATTTTTTATTGATTTGAGAACTGCTATGAAGCTTCCAAACGTGGGTATTGTTTGTAATTTTCTCTTAAAAACCACCTTCTTTAGTTTGTGGTTATCTTTGAAAACTATTTCTGAGAGACATTCAACTCTTGGTTGAGATGCATTTTTGCATTTTGAGCTCTCATTCTTGGACTACGATACATCCCTTTGGATTAAGGAGGGAATGTTAGACTGCTAATCCTCGGGATTAAAGTTGGGTTTGTTTGTGTTATGGTGAGGGGTTATTAGAGTCCAAGAAGACCCAGAAATTGAATCAATGGTTTCTTTGTGTATTTATATGTACATAGTGTACATCATTCTTTGAAATCAATAATTAATATACGGTTGAGTTTGGTTTCTATTTTATGTGTTTTACAGGTTTAACTTTGATTTTTTTTTTTTCCCTTTTCAACTTCCCTTATGGGTTCTTCATTTTGCATTTTGGTTGATTTTGTACAACTCTATCCTTGCTTGCTTTGAGAGGAACCAATAAAATTAAATTAGCTATTGAATTGTGATGTACTTCTTGGTGGCTCAGAAATTCATAGATGTGAGGCAACTCTTATGGTGATCGTGGTTTCTTAATAAGCTTTCAATGGTTTGGGAATTCAAGATTGCAATGCTAAACTCATGTTTTCCCAACATTGATACTTTCATTTTATGATAAAGGTAAACTTCCAGTCCTCTAAGTCCACCTTTGTTGGAATGTTGGATAGCAATAATTGATTTTTTATATTGAATTTTGTGAGTGGTGAAAAAAGGGTTTGCTCGTGTTATGGTTAGAGACCAAGATGGAGCATGACATGTTGAAAGATTACCTTTACGTGAAACATTTGAAATACATGGAATCTTGAGAATACAAAAGGCATATATTATTGTAAACATAAACATAATAATTCCATTAATGGATAAATTGCAAACCTAGAAAGTGTCTCGAGACATTAAAGTGAATTTACGATGAAACCTTTTAGAATCAAAAACAACAAATTGGCGAGTTACATACTAAGTGTTCCCCTCTTTAACAAATGATCATATATCTACTAAGAACCAACTCCATAGCCCATTCAATTACTAGGCTATACATTGAATCTTCTACGATTAAGCCTAAGAGAAATTCCATGACTAACACAAAGCAACATGATTCATCCTTTAATCTTTAGATTTTTCTAGTTGGCTTGTTATTAGTAAGGTTTGTAAGAATATATACATGCAATAACATAGAAATTATTTTGAAGTTTGGTCCTTGTTATCATGGAGTATAAGCTTTAGATTCTAGACACACTTCTATATGTGTTTTTAGGTTGACCAATGTTTTGTGTGCGTAGACAAAGAGAGAATGCGCGCACAATGGAATAAGTTTTATAAAATGATTTAAATATTTATATCATTAACATGGTTGTGAATGGGAAGTTTGCTCAATTTTTGTTATGGTTCATTTAAAAAAACAGTTATTTTTTTAAATGGATTATTTTTTAAAATAAAATTGTCAACTAATAATTTTACATGTATTTTCATGTTCCAGTGGCAATATATTAAAGAGAAAGAAAGTGTGTGTTAGCTTAATTATTGTTATTGTTTGATTTTTTCGAAATACGTTTTAAAAATGAATTATTTTTTTAACAAAATGTTGAGATTATAATTTTGAAATAATATTTAAAAATATATATATATATATATATATTTTAAATGAAATATTGATAATTATATGTTAAATTTTTTATTTTTCTATTTTGCGAAAGTTTCGATAAAATTAAGCTATATCATTAAAATTATATATATAAATGTTTATTTATTGTTTGTAAATTTATGTAGTGATTTGAATTTGAGGAATAGGTTTCTAGAAATTTATCCACATTATTTATTTAAACTCGATGTTTCAAGTTTAAACGAGGACCCGTCATCACGAGAAATTCTAATAAGAGAAAGGATAAAAAAAGAGGTATAAATAAATAGATAAAAAGAAAGAAAAAACGCTGACAAGGCATCCAAAATTATTAAAAACATTTTAATAAATTACTCTATGTTAAATTTGTTGGTCCATAACATATATAGAATATATGTTTTTTGACATAAAATAAATATACTTGAATTTTTATTTTTTCCACTAAATTTTTCAATATTTTTGAAAGTTTATGATAGTTTTTAATTTTCAAAAATATATTAAAAGTGTTCAAGGAGTCTTGGGTAGATGGTGATCGGGTGCTCTGTTAAGACACTCCTTGATGTCAAATCACTGATTCAATTCCTTGCCCTGATCATGATGATATAATGGACATGATGAAGATGTAGTCCTGCCAAACTTAAAAAAAAGTCCACGAGGTCTTGTATAGATGGTGATAGGGTGCTCTATTAAGGCACTCATTGATGTAAAGTAACCGGTTCAATTCCCCACCTTGATCGAGGTGGTATATTGGACATGATGAAGATGTAATCTTGCCAAGCTTACTATATATATATATATATATTAAAAGTAATTTAATTTTTAAAATTTAAAATTTATATTTTTTCCATTATTTTTTTTGTAAGTTTAGTAGTGCCTTGCTTTCATTCATCTATAAATAGGAAGGTTACAAATATATAAGCCGTTTGGTGGCCTCAACCTTCCCAGTGAGAAACTAGGTTTGTTGGCCATCGAATCGCATTATAAGCCATCCAAAACATAAGTAATTTGAGTCTATTTAACCAAGCCTTATAAGGCTGATAGTCTGGAAACCAACTAGTAAGCATAACATTGAAAACATAAATGCTACGTGACATATACAACCAAAATTAACAAGCATAAATTCAACCAACTAATCGTCTGAAGATTACACTGGAGCAGGGTCTTTAGCACTTGATCCTGGCAATTCAGGTTGTGGCAGACATGGAATATGTCGCTCAATGCGGCCCAAGCAAGCGTTTTGATTATGCAACTAAATTTGAATAAGTTGGAGCTCTTTTTTAATGTCTTGTAGGCTAAACTCGACCTCACTTGGCATTATTGTCTTGGTGGTTGTATCCATTGCTTTGGCCACTATGCATTTCATTAACTAGTAGAGATGATGGACTGTATAAACAGCCGAGATAGTCGCAGGTATACCTAGGGTCTGTGATTAGCTCCTGCCAATTTTCAGTTGTCGGTTCAAGCTCATATTTCAAATTCAACTCTGCCTCCCAGGTCGCGATCAATTGTTTCACCTGCGTCGGGGTCCCTTCGTAGTATGCCTGAACCATGGCCTGAAGAATGTCAAAGTTCATTTTTTGACCCCTCTGTCGTTCAGTCCCCTGCTACGCAATTCGACCGGAAGACGAACCAACTTCTTTTCCTTTGCCTTCATGGTGTCTGCAATCCCTTCCACCTCGGCACGAGGCTCCACTGTGAGGTTGAGGCTTCACCATATTTGCCAAGATTAGACCCCCTTTCTTCACCCTTCTCCCACCTTCCTGCACTTTTAAAGCAACCCATTGTACAGAGGTTGGAAGTGGATACAATGTAGGTGGACTTGGAATATGATTTATATAAAGAACCACTCGAAAGGCAAGCATTAATTTAATGTTTGACCAGAAGAAAAAAAATGAAGCGCCGGATAGCATTACATCCCTTCAAAATTCCACCACCCGAGCCAGCGAGCATACATATACAGTAACCCTCTGGGAGTTGGAGGTACCACTAGAATAAAAATAGTGGCCCCCATACACCCTTGAGCTCTGAGTCTATAGACCCGGCCCTGATCATTTACCAGAACCCTTACTCTCCATGGGGCTTGCCCAAACAATTCAAGCTTAAAACGGGGAACCTAATTATCAACATCTAGAGGAAACATCATGAGAAAAAAACGGAAACTAGTAAACATGCTCATGCAAGAAAGGATGTTGCCAAAAAAGATAGAAATCGACATTACATAGTCGAGAAGGCCAATATTGCCAGTCACAAAAACTGCTAATTTAACCAGTATTTCCTTTCCCCTCTGGACACGAGGCTTATCACGAGTAGCAACCCCCAACCCAGGATACAGAGATAGCATTATAACATACCAGACTTTATACGCCAAGCTCGAACTAAGAAAGGCAGCAACTGGGTATACCTCTCGTGTTCTCGGTGTCATGAACATGTAAACATCAAACTTAGGCTCCCTAAGAAGCTGAGGACCCAAGTTTATATGCCAAAGAGATGGTCTTAACTCCACCTATGATCCCACCATTTGTAGGCACCGAGGGTTACCAACCTTCACGTCGTGGATCTGACTTGATCTGTGACGCTTCATGTTATCACAGTGAATAAGCGTGTGAGGGCGTGGGGGATACCACCCATCATCCCAAACCAATAAATGCTCTATCATATCAATCAAACCCAAGCGGGCCTCCAACTTTTTCACACCCTGATCGAGGATTATTTTTTCCATTATTGAAAGAGAGTGACCTATTTAAATATTTTTATTGTGAAAATGAAAATGATTAGAAATAATAATAAATAATTTTAAAAAATAAAAACAATTACTTTATCATTAATGATATTAAATATTTTTAGAATAATGATTTTCATTTTACCTTGCCATGTCATTTGGTTGATAGCTAGCGGAAATAATGACCAATTAAGTAATATATAGTGGTGGACAAGTGTAACATCTATTTAAAATTTTTTTATCAACATTATTCAATTCCAATGATAGATTGCCATTAGTCGTTATTTAAAAGACAATTATACACCATTGGTTGCAAGGTTTTTGGGAAAATTTTTGGGTTGATAAGATTGAAGATATTCTAAGGCAATTTTAGCAGTGCATGCAGATGGATGAAGTAGAAACAATGCACTGGAGCATTGCATAGTTTTGTCAAAATGCACAAAATCGACGTAGAATGGAGAGGAGAAAAATGGAGAATCACACAATCGGCAATGGTGCAGAAGTGAAGGAGTAGGAAGGACTAAGTTCCAGTGTGTCGTTGAACCTATGTTTTTATTTGGTCTATCTTAGAAAGTATGGCATATTTATCCATGGTAATGGCATACCTGGGTATTTCCCATGGTATCTTGCTTTATGTAATCATGTATAAATTGGCAGAAGGCGAAGAGATTGAGTTTGGCTCATTACTGTTTCATTACTGGTTAGTCTGTTAGTTGTTAATTGATTCTTATTTTGTTGTATATTTGTAATGTTGAATTTAGGCTAGTGATCTGAGGAGAAACATTGTGGTAAGGTTGTATGTGTTATAACTCTCTCTTTTTGGTAATAATAAAAGATGGTTAGGGTTGTGTCTACTTTTGTTTTATGTGTGTTCTAAACCAATTTCATAATGGTTAATTATATTTATTTTTGAAGATTTGAATGTGTGTATGAAACAATCTCAGTGGTCTACATAAATGAGACACCCCCTTTTTAAATTTCGTTTATCTTTATAGATGTCATTGCAAATGTTATGGATGCATGTTACAAGGGTTGTGTCTAGATCAGAGGATGAGTAGAATAGAATGTTTTCTCATTATGGATTCACTTTCCCCTCACTATTGTAGAAACTTGGTTCTCGTAGCTCCCATCGGTGCCTTGGGTGGGACTTCACCTTTTTTCGCAGGTGATTCTAGAAGGGAGAGTACCAATAGGTTTTATTGGTTGCACATTGCGCTTTTACCTGATTTAGATAAAAAATGGTGCTAAAAAATGGTTACGATGTCAGGACCAGGGTTTAATATGATTGAGGGGAATGTGGAACCCTATTAAAGAGGAAAATAGTCAAGTGGTTTGAAGCCAAGCTTCAAGAATTTGTTGTTGGCGAGATTAGGGATCAATAATTCAGTATCAATAAATGGTTGTAATGTTATGTGGTCATTAATCTCTATGATATATTCTTTGTTGAATTCCCAAAGCTACTCATAGAGTGGATTCAAAAATTTAATGATGTAAATAGGAATTGGCACCCTATTCAGTCCAGATGGTGGACTCTTAAGCGAGTTCATAGATTGCAGTTTGTGGACAATTAAATTTCATGGACAGTTGACTTTTGGTTTGAAAGTGTCACTGGGGGGGCATATCACTAGATTTTCCATTGAATCCATAATTTCCTATACTTTTGTTGAGAGAAAAAAGTTGGGGGGTCCACGTGGACGATTTATTCAAGCGTTTCCAACCTTTGTGAAAATGTTGTTGTGAGATAAAGGCATTTTGATGTTGGAATTTGACACCAGGAGCAATTAAACCCCTCGTGCACTAAGGGTGAGCTAGGGGATAATTAGGGAGTAACCTAAGAGAATTGGGTTGGGATTCAGGAGTAGAAGGAAGAAGAGGAAAAAGGAGTTGTGGAAGATCCTTGAACGTGATCATGAAGAGGCATGTCAGCAAAGTTAAGGTAGATAGTGCATGAAACGAAAGATGTGAAAAAAGTTAAGAGTGGTGGTTTGTGCAGTGGAAGAAGGTTTTGGGGTGGTAGTGACAGAGGATAAATTCCTACATTAGTTCTAATAGTCGATTCAATTCCAGCAAAGGAGATAGAAAGAGGTGATAGGAAAAGGAGAAGTAGTTGAGATTAGAGAAGTCTGGAAAGAGTGTGCATTGGCATATTGCAGATAGGAAGAAAGGAAAGGGAACCTTCGTAGTCTAGCTTGAGAATAGTAGAAAGCATGCATGTTGAAAACCCTTCTCAAAATATGCCATATGTTGAACCCGTGACCCTGCATGAACTTGTTCATACAGAGGTAAGTTCCCCAAGTAGTGTTTTCAATTCCTTAATTAGCAAAGAAAGTGAAGATAGTCATGATAAGGGTAGAAGTCATTCTGGTAATTTGGGAAGAAGTGGACCACAGAGTCCTCCAGTGAAGCATAGTGTGCAAGGCATGCCACATCAATTAGTGATTACACCTAGTCGATCACTGTCAGGGACTAGTAGTCAGAAAAAGATGGTGGACACTTTGAATATTTCATTCCTCCATGGTTCTAGAAATTAAGATCTGCAATAATATTTATTCATTTGTGAGGCAATATGGGCTACCAATAATGTTCAAGATGATGCCACAAAATTTGTACAACTTGAGATTTCTTTTAAAGATTAGACCTTGACCTAGTATATGAAGTATACGAACAATTCTCCAATTGGTAGATCAAGAACCTTAGGATATATTAAATAGGTGATGATGAAATAATTTAGCATGCCTAAGTTTGCATCCCGGTGCATAACATATTTAAAGGAGATCAAACGAAGATGAGATGAATCTATTAGGGATTACGACCAATGCTTGAAGGTATTGTTGGGTAAGTATGAACAGAATAAGAAGTGGTTTATTGCAGGAACATTTCTACATATCCATGTGCCCTTGACTCAACAGAACTTCCAAGCCCAAGATCAAGCTTTGGAAATGACATTAAAGTTGGAAGAATCTTTACTAGTGGTTGGTACATGAGAAGAAATTTCTAGAATTACTCAACTTCAGTCGCAAATGGTCATGCTGACAACCTAGTTGTAGGAACTACCAAAAGGGAACGAAAAACACTTAGAGGTATGGTAAGGATGGGAACCCTAGAAATGAATTCCCCATGGGGGCAAGTTACATGGTGAATGGTGCAGCTAATTTTCTAGTGCAAGGATGAGGATTATGGTGTGAAATTTTTAGAGTGTGGGAACATACACCACAGACTTGTCCCATGATGTAGAAATATGAGACTTTTGAAAGGACTCTATTATGCAACTTTTGTAAATCTATTAGTCATGACATCCATACTTTCAGAACATTGGAGCTAATATAGGATCGTACCATGGATTTATATCGAGTATAGGAATGGAAAGATGGTATCGCACAGAACTACCATCCAGGTTGAGGTCAAGGCACCATGGGTACAGGAATTCGTGGGCCATGAATGTTGGAAATAATACTGAGAGGGGGGGTGAATCAGTATTATATAATTCTTTTAATAAATCTTCTTTATTTGTTCTTTGAATTATTTTTGCATGTCAGTACCATAAAATAATGAGCATGAACAAAAGAAAACAGATAGTCACACCAAAGAACACAAGATGTAAGGTGGAAACCCAATGTGGGTGAAAACCACCTGCTGCAATATGTCTCTATCTTCTTTCAAATTAGAAACTCCTTTTACAATGGTTTTGTACTGGTGCAGTCCTTTACCAGTACGCAGGCTGCAACCTGCAGAGAGCTACAACTCTCTCTCGTTTTCCAGTCTCTCCTGGAAGGGAGCTACAACCCCCTACTTCTTTTCATACAAGGACCAATTTTCATAAATTTTCAAACTGGATCCATAAGCATCAATTGATCATCAAGAGTAAGAGAATCACCCAATCAATTGTAGTAACCAGATCAACAATAATAGGACCAAACCCAGAACACAACAATGATAAACAAAGATTTTAAGAGAAGTAAGCACCCTGCTCAACTGCTAGCCTGAGTCCCAGACTCACCCTGCTCAACTGCTAGCCTGAGTCCCGGACTCACCCTGCTCAACTGCTAGCCTGAGTCCCGGACGCACCCTGCTCAACTGCTCGCCTGCGTCCCGGACGCACCTGAAACGCTTCGCTCCTGCGTACGGACGCACTTTTCTCTTACTGCACCTGCGTCCCTCCGAGCATAGATGATTTCAAGACTTCAGAAGTAAACCAGACAATCAGATCTACAGATCTGAACATGCGCCAAGAGATCTCGGTCCATCAATAGATTCGCCTTGTTTAGATCTAGACCAGATGAAGCCCTCATAAGATATTCAACCCCAAAACATGCTCAAGCCAAATGATCTCCTTTGCTTTATATAGGCAAGCTCCTCCTAAAATCATGGAACAATACCACGAGCCGACACCATAATAACCCAAAACCTTCGGCTAAATACCAAGAGTAAAACATAAGAAACCCCCACGTGAGCTTTTCTCTTCCTTGAAATGTGTGCACTGGGTGGACGCACCTCCTGAACGGCTGGCCTGCGTCTCTGGATGCGGTCCCTGCATGGTGTACCTGCGGGTACGCACCTTCTGAACTGATTTCCTGCGTCCTTCTTAATTTTTCAATAAATGGAGAGCCTTGTCATGGGAGTTTCCATCAAGTACAACATCTGTAACATATAGCCATACCAGAAACATAATGCCAACAATCTCCCCCTTTGGACTTGATGGCAACCTCACAAACTTCAGCTTCATTCTCCCCCTTTGACATCAAGGGCAAATGGGTATGCTCCCCCTAAGATCATGCTCCCCCTGAAAATGAACCAGATCTGCAGCAAAGAACCATAATCCACCATGAAAGAGATAGAGACATATTGCAGCTATTTCCAAGATCTCCTTCTGACCATCCTCCATAATGCCAACAATGCATTATATGCTCCCCCTGAACCTGTACCATCAATCAGAAAGGTTCAACAATAAGATGATGCATCAACAACCCCCAGCTTTTGCCTGAGGTATTCAAAAGTGTCCCTGGGCAATGGTTTGGTGAGAATATCAGCAACTTGTTCCTTAGAAGGAACATACTCCAACTTGACCTTCTGTTCAAGTACTTGTTCCCGGAGAAAATGGTACTTGATTGGTATGTGCTTGGTTTTTGAATGCATAACCGGATTCTTTGAGATGCTGATTGCACTTGTGTTATCACATAAGATGGGGATAGGTGGTGTACAAGTGATTTGAAAATCCTGCAAAGTCTGCATCATCCAAAGGAGTTGAGTGCAACAAGATGCAGCAGCAACATATTACGCTTCAGCTGTAGACAAGGCAATCGAACTCTGTTTCTTGCTGAACCAAGATACCAGTCTGGAACCCATAAAGAACGCACCACCACTTGTGCTTTTCCTGTCATCCACGCTTCCGGCCCAATCTGCATCTGTATAAGCATGAAGTGTAAGATTTGTATCTCTAGGATACCATAAGCCATAATTTTGAGTCCCTTGAAGATATTTGAAAATTCTCTTCACTGCCTGAAGATGAGTCTCCTTCGGATTTGCCTGAAATCTTCCAACTATTCCAACTGCATGCATGATGTCCGGTCGGGTACCTGTCAAATAAAGTCGACTTCCAATCATAGATCTGTAGGTTGGTTGATGTACTGCTGCAGATTCATCATTTGCACTGAGGCTACATCCTGTGACCATGGGTGTACATACTGGTTTTGCATCTTCCATACCATATTTCTTCAAAATCTGTTTGAGATACTTGGTTTGAGATAAAAAGATTCCTCCTTCTTTTTGTTGGATTTGCAAACCAAGGAAATATGTCAGTTCTCCTAGCAAAGACATTTCAAATTCTTTCTGCATGACCGAGGCAAAGCTTTGACTCATCGCTTCTTCATTGCTCCCAAAAATAATGTCATCTACATACACAAAAAGTATTAGCAATTTGTCATTTTCAACTTTTATATAAAGATTGCTATCTGCTGATCCTTTTGAAAAACCTTGTTGATGAATATATTTGTCCAAACGGTAGTACCAAGCCCTTGGAGCTTGTTTGAGACCATAGAGAGCCTTTTTTAATCTGCATACAAGATTTGGATCATTTCCAAGAATGAACCCATCTGGCTGTTCAATGTACACTTCTTCTTCCAACTCTCCATTCAGAAAGGCTGATTTCACGTCCATTTGAAATACTTTGAAGTTTTGAAAACTTGAGAGAGCAAGGAACATTTGGATGGCCTCAAGTCTTGCAACAGGAGCAAAGGTTTCTTCAAAGTCTATTCCTTCTTGCTGCGCATACCCTTTACAAACAAGTCTGGCCTTGTTTCTAATTACTTCTCCATTTTCATTCAATTTGTTTTTGAAGACCCATTTTGTTCCGATAACATTCTTATCCTTTGGTCTAGGAACCAGCTCCCAAGTGTTGTTCTTTTCGATTTGCTCAAGTTCTTCATCCATTGCTTTCACCCAACATTCATCTTTGCATGCCTCTTTCACACTTTGTGGTTCAGTAGAGGAGAGTAATGCCAAATAGCTTGAAGCTTCTGCAACTGTTCTTCTTGTTTGTACACCTGCTTCTTTCTGCCCCATAATCTGAGATTCTGGATGATTCTTCTGAACATATCTGGATGGAGTCTTTTCTTCTATTCTTGTCTGCTCCTCTGGTTCTTCTTGAGGTTCTTCTTGGGATTCTTCTTCTTCATCATTCTGTCTTTGAGGGTAGCCTTCATCTTCTTCGATGTCTTCATGATGTACTTGCCTAGGAATGTATCCCTTCTCATCAACCACTACATCAATGCTGTCAACAATTTTTCCAAGTCTTTTATTGTAGCATTTGTATGCTTTGCTATGTGGAGAGTAACCAAGAAGAATGCCTTCATCTGCTCTAGGTTCAAGTTTGCCAAGCTGCTCATCAGTATTCTTGATATAGCATTTGCTCCCAAAGATTTTGAAGTGATTTACCAAAGGAGTCTTACCACTCCAGAGCTCATGAGGAGTTTGAGTGCTGTTCACCCGGACATTTGTTTTGTTGAGAATAACAACCGCAGCATGTGTAGCTTCACCCCAGAAAGTTGCGGGAGTTCCTGATTCATCAAGCATAGCACGAGCCATTTGTTGGACTGTTCTGTTCATTCTTTCCACAACTCCATTTTGCTGAGGAGTTCTAGCTGTAGAGAATTCTCTTCTTATCCCATGTTCTTCACAGAAATCGAAAAATTCATTTGAGGTAAACTCCCCACCTCTGTCGGATCTGAGGCACTTAATTTTGTGACCTGATTCATTTTCAACCAAGGCTTTGAAGGCTTTGAATTTTTTGAATGCTTCATCTTTGTGCTTCATAAGTCCTAGCCAGACAAACCTGGAGAAATCGTCAATGAATAATATCAAGTATTCTTCTCCTCTAGGTGTTCTTTTCCTGAATGGACCGCATGTATCTGTATGAACTAGCTCAAGAGGCATGCTAGCTGATCCTTCCTTCTCTGGAAAGTTAGTTCTGGTTTGTTTTCCAAACTGACATGATTTGCATATGGTGTTGTCAGGAATTTTGATATCTGGAAGATCACGAACTGCCTGATATTTGCATGCTTTCCTTATTTGTGAAAAGCTTAGATGTCCCAACCTCCGATGCCATAACCAGTGCTCATCATCCTTGCTCAGATAGCATTGTTGTTGTCCTTCTTCAAATATGTACAGATTATTTGGATTTCTTTTGCCTTTGATCACCGTTTTACCTGTATCAAGATCACGAACAAGACATCCATTTGATCTGAATATAACCTCGGTTCTTTGATCACACATCTGGCTGACACTTAGAAGATTATGCTTCAATCCATCAACATACAAAACATTTCCAGCCTTGACCTTTTCTTTTAACTGAGAAATGCCTTTTCCTTTTATAGTTGCAGGAGTATCATTTCCAAAAGAGACTTTCTTTCCCTTTTCTAGAGTAGAATAAGACTCAAGTTTTTCTTTATCACCTGTCATATGCTTCGAACATCCACTGTCAATGTACCATAGATTTTCCTGTCCCTCTGCATAAAATGCTATCCCACATCTTTCTGTTTGAGGTTCCTTTATCCTCCATGTTTTCGTGCTTGAGGCTTGTTCCTTTTTCTGCTGAAACCCGCTCCTGCATTCAGAGTCTTTATGACCAATGTTATTGCAAATAGAACATTCAACTTCATTTTCAAGAACCGAAAAGTTGTTATATGTCCTTTTTGTAATCCCCGTCATACTTCTTTGTTTTTGAGCTTCCCTAGTCATGATCGTTTTATATGCAACACATTGAGCTGCTTTGTGACCAAAGTTATGGCAAGAAAAGCATTGTCCATTGAAGAAACTTCTGCGGTTATCGAATCTACCAGCCAATTGATTGTAATTTCTATTGTCATCTATTCTTGAACCAAATTGAGAAGATTTTACCTGTGGCTGGTTGTAGCTTTTGTTCACCCTTAAGATGGATTGCCCCTGATAGTTTCTGTTTGTAATTTGTCCCTGCTTTACCTGATGATCTTCATTGTGCTTTTGCTCATTTCTTCTTGCTGCATCAAGATAAATTTTTGAAGTGGATGCTTGAGAAGTTTCTCCATTATAGCCCAGACCTGCCTTGTTTAGTGGAGACCGCTGCACACTGATAATCTCATCCAAAGTTTCAGATCCTTTGACAAACTTGAGATTAATAGCTTTTGTTTTCTCAATCTCTTTTCTAAGACCAACAATTTCACCTTCTAATTTTTCAAGATGTTTTTCCTTTTCATCAATTTGAAATTGTAGAGTATCAATGATCATGTTCTTTTCTTCTATACATCTCTTGAGTCTAGTAATTTCATCATAAAGGTTATCCACATCTACAACATCCATATAATCATCATCTTCAAATGCCATTAACAACTTATATTCATTACCTTGTTCATCTTCATCACTGTTTGATAGCCCATCACTATCTTCATGAGTGTAGTAGCTTTTCTTATTTGCATTCTGTTTCTTGTTCCATCTAGCAGGTTCTTTTCCTTTATCCTTGTAAGGACATTTTGCAGCATAATGACCTACTCTTCCACAAGCAAAGCATTTAAAAGGTAACTTACCTCTGAACCTTCCAGAAACCCTTTGAAGATTTCTGACAAAATTTGATTCTTCTTCCTCTTCTTCTGGGACACGGCTTGCTTCATAATAATCTCCTTTGCCTGATGCATTGAAAGCAACTTCTCTTCTATCTGATGGACCTCCCTTTCTCATTTCATAAGCAGTTAGAATTCCATGTAGCTGAGACATAATAAGAATTCGTAGATTTTCCTTTTCTTCTATTGCAGATACTTTAGATTCAAACTTGGGGGACAATGATCTTAGAACCTTTTCAACCACAATAGCCTCTTTAATTTCCTCACCCAAAATTTTCATACAGTTAACAACCTCATCTACCTGAAGAAAATAGTTAGCCACACTTTCATCATTATACATTTTGAGAGTCTCATACTGAATTCTGAGAGTTTGAAGTTTAGCACGCTTTACCTGTTCATCTCCTTCATAGCTCGTGACAATTTTGTCCCATATCTCTTTTGCGGATTTATAGTGCATTACCTTCATGAATTCTGATTGAGATATACATCCTAATAGAGTACTGACTGCTTTCACATTTGTTTCATACTTCTTTTTCTCGGCTGCATCTGTAGGAATAGCTGAAGGAAAAGCGTAGCCTGTTTCTACGATGTCCCAAACTTCTGTACCAAGAGATTGAAGATAGGCAGTAACTCTTACCTTCCAATAATTGAAGTTTGTCCCATCAAAAACCGGTGGCCTGGTTGATGCTTCTCTTTCGTAGTTTCTCATGATGAACGATCTACCTTCAAGCGATCAAGCTTCTCTGAAGGACCTGCTCTGATACCAATTGTTGGAAATAATAATGAGAGGGGGGGTGAATCAGTATTATATAATTCTTTTAATAAATCTTCTTTATTTGTTCTTTGAATTATTTTTGCATGTCAGTACCATAAAATAATGAGCATGAACAAAAGAAAACAGATAGTCACACCAAAGAACACAAGATGTAAGGTGGAAACCCAATGTGGGTGAAAACCACCTGCTGCAATATGTCTCTATCTTCTTTCAAATTAGAAACTCCTTTTACAATGGTTTTGTACTGGTGCAGTCCTTTATCAGTACGCAGGCTGCAACCTGCAGAGAGCTACAACTCTCTCTCGTTTTCCAGTCTCTCCTGGAAGGGAGCTACAACCCCCTACTTCTTTTCATACAAGGACCACTTTTCATAAATTTTCAAACTGGATCCATAAGCATCAATTGATCATCAAGAGTAAGAGAATCACCCAATCAACTGTAGTAACCAGATCAACAATAATAGGACCAAACCCAAAACACAACAATGATAAACAAAGATTTTAAGAGAAGTAAGCACCCTGCTCAACTGCTAGCCTGAGTCCCGGACTCACCCTGCTCAACTGCTAGCCTGAGTCCCGGACTCACCCTGCTCAACTGCTAGCCTGAGTCCCGGACTCACCCTGCTCAACTGCTAGCCTGAGTCCCAGACGCACCCTGCTCAACTGCTCGCCTGCGTCCCAGACGCACCTGAAACGCTTCGCTCCTGCGTACGGACGCACTTTTCTCTTACTGCACCTGCGTCCCTCCGAGCATAGATGATTTCAAGACTTCAGAAGTAACCCAGACAATCAGATCTACAGATCTGAACATGCGCCAAGAGATCTCGGTCCATCAATAGATTCACCTTGTTTAGATCTAGACCAGATCAAGCCCTCATAAGATATTCAACCCAAAACATGCTCAAGCCAAATGATCTCCTTTGCTTTATATAGGCAAGCTCCTCCTAAAATCATGGAACAATACCACGAGCCGACACCATAATAACCCAAAACCGTCGGCTAAATACCAAGAGTAAAACATAAGAAACCCCCACGTGAGCTTTTCTCTGCCTTGAAATGTGTGCACTGGGTGGACGCACCTCATGAACGGCTGGCCTGCGTCTCTGGACGCGGTCCCTGCATGGTGTACCTGCAGGTACGCACCTTCTGAACTGATTTCCTGCGTCCTTCTTAATTTTTCAATAAATGGAGAGCCTTGTCATGGGAGTTGCCATCAAGTACAACATCTGTAACATATAGCCATACCAGAAACATAATGCCAACAATGAATAGGATGAGGAGCATTTGCATGATGAAGGGGACCAATCTTTTGCTACAATTGTGGGTAGCCCAGACATCTTGCTAGAGACTATCCTAATATATGCTCAACATGTACATATTGCAAGGCTCTAGATCATGCAAAGGGGGATTTTCCTTATTAGGAAACCAGCTCACAAAAAGATAGAAAAGATAGATCAATGCCTTAGAATTAATCCTCTTCGAGGGGGAAACCTCCTTTACATTACACAAATGAAAAATTCTTGGATGATACAAATGATTAAACCTCCCTTCTCTATATAGGAGTCTAAGGGGTCACAATATAATCAAGCCGACATAACAATAATAACATAAGGGCACAAAAATAACAATAGTGGGTTTCTATGGGGCATACTAATAACAATATGGGGACAATAGGGGCATAATAATAACAATAAGGGATACAATGACAACAATAATGGGGGAATCACTAGTATTGTAGGGGCCTAACATGCCCCTCTCCTTCTGAAAAGCGTTGTCCTCAACGCTTGAGTAGTTTTGGATGCTTTTGTCTAAAATTCTCATCATCCCATGTGGAATATTCAACAGATAAGTTCTTCCACTTGATGAGATACTCTGAAATTGATCGATTTTGCAGCTGTCGAGTTCTTGTTTCTATGACTACTTCCAATTCCAATATGATTTTTCCTTCCTTGTCAAGTTTTGGCAATATTGTTTGAACTGGGAGCTTGTCACCTCTAACCTTCTTTAAACATGAAACATGGAAGACTGGGTGCAAAAGGGAAGTTGTAGGAAGCTCCAATTTGTATGCCATGGTACTAATCTTTTGCAATACCTTGTATGGACCATAATACTTTGGTGATAATTTATTATCCTTCTTAGCTTTCTCGAGGGACAATTTTTATATGGTTGTAGCTGTAGGAATGCCCAGTCACCTACATCAAAACTTCTTTCGCTACGATATTGATCTTCCTGTTGTTTTATTCTCTTCTACGCCAACGTGAGGTTATCCTTTAAGAGTTGGAGAACTTGTTTTTGATGCTTGATGTGATGTTCCACTAATTGAACCTTAGAATTTTCTCTTAAATATGATGTGATGGATGGTGGATGATATCCATAAAGTGCCATAAATGGGATCATTTTTATTGCAGTATGGAAGGAAGTGTTATACCACCATTTAGCCAGAGGCAACCATTTGATCCATTGTGTTTGTTTATTAGATACAAAGCAATGAAGATATCCTTCCAAACATTTGTTTACTATATCAGTTTTCCCATCAGATTGAGGATGATAAGATGAGCTATGAGCTAACTGAGTATTGAGACAAGAAAATAATTTTGTCCAAAAATTTCCAGTGAAAATGGGATCTCTGTCGCTTACGATAATCCTTGGGTTTCCATGTAGCTTTTGAATTGTTTCCATAAATGTAATAGAAACTGTACTGGCTTTAAATGGATGTGATAATGCACAAAAGTGTTCATACTTGGTAAATCTGTCAACTACCACCATGATGACACTCTTTCCCTTAGACTTGGGTAAACTTGTGATAAAATCCATTGAAACCTCCTCCCAACGTTGGCTTGGAATGGGTAAAGGTTGTAATAGACATGGGGTCTTAATTTTTTCAACTTTATTTTGTTGGCAAACCAAACATTCTGCCACAAAATTTTGAATATCCGATTTAAGGCCATCCCAAAAAATTCCTTCTTAACCCTGTGGTAAGTTTTTAAAAATCCTAAGTGCCCCCCTACGGGTGAAGTGTGCAATTCCATAAGAATCTTTTGTTTGAGTTGGGAATTCTTACATAGGTATAAGTGATCTTTGTACCATAACGAGTCATTTCCAGCTAAATGTATCATATGTACTGGGATCTTGTTGAAACTTTCAAATGAGTGCCCACACTTCTTCGTCATTCTTCCATTCCTCCCTTGCTTCATTTATCCAATTTGGTTGGATAATAGAAATGGCGCACAACAATGCTTCGACATCCTCATCCTTTCTTGAGAGTGCATCTGCCACAACATTTTGCTTCCATTTTTTGTAGACGATTTCAAAGTCATAACCCAACATATTTGTGACCCATTTTTGTTTCTCTTCAGAGGATAATATTTGTTTTAAAAAGTATTTAAGGCTATCATGATTTGTTTTTACCCTGAAGTGTCTTCCCATTAGGTAGGGTCACCATTTCTTAAGTGCATGTAGTATTGCCAACATTTCCTTCTCATAAATAGCTTTGCGTAAATACTTTCCCTTGATTGGATGACTTTCCAAAGCAATGGGTCTTTCATCTTGCATTAAAAAAACACCAATTCCATTTCCTGAAGCATCACATTCCACAATAAAGGTTTTTGTGAAGTCCGGCATAGCTAAGACCGGTGCTTGGCACATTGTCTCTTTAAGATGTTTAGAGGCCTTTGTTGCTTCTGGAGTCCATGAAAATGCATCTTTCTTCAGTAATGTTGTTAGAGGTGCTGCTATTATCCCTTAATTCTTAACAAACTTGTGACAATACCTTGTCAACCCGAGAAATCCTCGCAGATGCTTTATGGATGTGGGGATTTTCCATTCCTTAATGGATTTAAATTTTCTAGGGTCTACCTTAACACCTTCATGAGATACAATATGACCCAGATATTCCACCTCTTGTACTCCAAAGAAACATTTGGAGCTTTTTGCATATAATTGTTTCTCCTCCAATAGTTTGAGCACCCTATCAACATGTTCAACATGATCCTTCCAAGATTTGATGTAGATTAGTATATCATCAAAAAAGACTAACAAAAATTTTCTAAGGAAGGATTTGAAAACGGAATTCATCAAACCTTGAAATGTAGAAGGTGCATTGGTAAGGCCAAAAGGCATGACCAAAAATTCATAATGACCCTCATGAGTTCTAAATGCTATTTTTAGAATATCTTCAGTCTTCATTCTGATTTGATGATATCCTGAATGAAGATCCAACTTGGTGAAGTAAATTGATCCATGCAATTCATCCAATGATTCATCAATGACAGGAATGAGAAATTTATCTTTAATTGTGAGCTTGTTGAGCTCCCTATAATCCAGACACATGCGCCATGATCCATCCTTCTTGTGCACAAAGACTACTAGAGTAGAGAAATAACTTTGACTAGGTTGAATTATACCAGCCTCTAGCATTTCTACAACCATATGTTCAATTTCACTCTTTTGGGCATAGGGATATTTGTACAGCCTGATATTTGGAGGAACACTTCCTGGAATCAAATAAATAGCATGATTATGATCACGAATAGGTGGGAGACCTTTGGGAGTCTCAAATACCTTAGAATGATTGTCCAAGACTTTTTGGAGATTTGGAGAAATAGATGATTTCGATATGGGAACCTCTAGTGAACATAATTGCACAATTACACCTCGTTGTTCCTTCTTTAGAAGATTTTTCATACCGTTAGAGCTAATTATCTTTCCCGGTTTCCCTGCAATACCCCTTAATTCAACTTCCTTTCCTTCCACACAAAATTTCATGAAAAGTTCTTGAAAATTAAAAGCTATTGTACCCAATGATTGTAGCCATTGGACTCCTCGTACAACATTAGCACCACCCATTGGAATGGAAAGCATTGGTCTATTCAATACATATTCTCCCATGGATAGCATGATATTATGGCACTTTTTAGAGAAATTTATGGTTCTTCCACTTGCAACCATCACTTGACACTCTGGTGCTGGATATAGGAATAAATTCAATTCCTTTGCTATCTTACAATGAATAAAATTATGGGTACTTGCCGAATCGATCAACATTATTATCTTTTTCTTCTTGATATGTCCTTCTATCTTGATAGTTTGAGGAGTGGTAATTCCATCCAATGCATTACAAGGTTTGATTGGATTCATATCTTATTTATCTAGGGTTTTTTCCTGGATTATATCCTCTTCTTTTGACATTTCTTGTTCCTTTTCTTCCTCCTCTTCACAATCTATGTATAATAATTTCTTCTCAGCACACTTATGACCTTTACTATATTTGTTATCAAAACTATAACAAATCCATTTTGCTCTTTTTTCTTCCAATTTTTGTGGTGTCAACCTTGTACGTTGTGGAAGGCTAGGGGCAACAACACTTCCATATTTATAGTTGTGACTGGTAGGCTTCCTGGTTGCCATAATTTTGCTTTCCATTTTTCTTGCTAACCTGAATGCCTTCTCCAATGAATCAGGTTCCCAAAGGCGAACCTCATGTTGTATATTATCCTTTAAAGTCCCTATGAACACATCAATACTTCGCTCCTCTGGAATATATTTTACCCTTATGTTCAATTTTTGGAAGTACTCAATGTGCTCCATCATTGAACCCTTTTGTTTGAGATTTATCAATTGGCTAAAAAAGGTGTTGCTTTTTGTATCCTCATAATGTGCTATCATTTATTCCATAAAAATTGCCCAAGTGACAATTTGTTTATGAGATCAAAGCCATCGATACCATACAAACTGGTTTGGTTCCAAATATAAAGTTGCAATACGTACCTTTTGTGTGTTTTGCACATTATGGAGATCGAAAAATTGCTCCATCTGTAGTATCCATGCTCCAAGATCCTTGTCATCAAACTTTCTCATATCGATTTTTGGAACACGGTGGGTCTCCAATCCAACATTAGAGTCTATGAAATCATGATTAACATTTCTTTTGTTCTCATCATGATTTTCCTTTACTACCCTTTCACCATTAGCAAACATTTCTTGTAGCAACTTATTCAAATTTATCTTCAATTCTTCCATCTTATCATCCATGCCATTCATCTTAGCGTCCATGCCATTCATCTTATCTTCCATGCCATTCATCTTAGCTTCCACGCCATCCATCTTATCTTCCATATTAACTTGCATGCCATTCATATTAGCTTCCACGCCATTCATCTTGGCTTCATTTACCTTTAGTGAGAGTGAAATTTGTTTTACTTGGTCTTGTAATTTTGATATATCATGTTGCATTTGTTCCTCTTCTTCACGAGTCATGCTAGAGATTTCAGGTTGCTTACTAGGTGTTTGCATTTTCTTTCTTTGGGGCATTAACTAATACTAATAATTCTTCATTATTCCCTTTGAATTCCTTCAAACTAATTTTTCAAACCAATCTTATGCGAAATTTTAAAAAAACTACACACAATTTTTTTCACTTTATAAGAGTTCGATATTGAATCTGTTATATCTCTGTAACTACGAATCTCCAATATCAGAAATATGGTCCTGTGGTAGCCATTTAAGTCCTCTTTCTAATCCAACAAGTCTGATCAAGATTGGATTCTCCAAGGAAGAGTTATGCAAAATATCCCACGGTGACCTGATTATAAACTAGTTCAGTAGAGCAAACTTGTATGACGTGCCAAGTGTCACTATTTTGACCTTAGTACCTGAAACTGATGCAGAGAAAACTACAGACCTTCCTATTTCTGAAACTTCTTACGAAATTTAAATCTGATGCTCAAAACAAAAGTTATGACTATTTTCCCCAGGTCACCTATTTGGAATGTAATTTGGGAGTCTGCAAAAACCATAACTTCCTCAGATCATATCTTCGCAAATATAGCGAGACAAGCTCAGAAATTCGACCCGAATTCAGAACGATTTTGGCTCAAATGGGGTTTTTTTTAGCTTCTGAAATATCGCAGAAAATAAGTTATAATGAAAATGCCACAATGACCTGTTTGGAGCAACGAAACCTAAAATCCAAAGCTCTGATACCAAATGTTAGGAAACCAACTCACAAAAAGATAGAAAAGACAGATCAATGCCTTAGAATTCAACCTCTTCGAGGGGGAAACCTCCTTTACATTACACAAATGAACAATTCTTAGATGATACAAATGACTAAAACTCCCTTCTATATATAGGAGTCTAAGGGGTCACAATATAATCAAGCCGACATAACAGTAATAACATAAGGGCACAAAAATAACAATGGTGGGTTTCTATGGGGCATACAAATATCAATATGGGGAAAATAGGGGCACAATAATAACAATAAGGGATACAATGACAATAGTAATGGGGGAATCACTAGTATTATAGGGGCCTAACATCCCTCAATTGATCACAAAAATGCAAGAGAAGAAGGGGTAAAACCTTCAAAAGGTTACTACAAAACCAAGCCAAGATCAGATGCATGTGAACATAGATACATGGGGAGGCATGAATACTAGGATGGATGCTACCAAGTAAACAAATACTAATCATTAATGGGTGAGGAAGGTTGTAAGAACATCCTTCGTAGTGCAACCCTCATAAGGAGAAATCTACATGTAAGGAAGCGCAGAAGGTGTAGAAATTCCTTGTAGATTCAAACTGCTACTTGTAATTTACTAAAACAATAGACTTGAATCTACTCTACTCATTAGCGGAAAAAATTAAACGATCACAAATTCACGAAGCAAAAAAGAGAAAGAATTCAATCAACACATTACATAATGATTTCCTGGGGAAAGCCATAGTTAAAAACCCATGTTATCTGTATATTTCATTAGTCAGAAAATATGAGAAGATTACAAAGCTTTGCTCAAGCCCAAGCAACCTCTACACTCTTTCTATCTGTTTCACTACTTCCTAGACAAGCTCAGGCCAATACTTAACCAATTTATCACTTTCCCAAGTCCCTATTTCCTTGGGAATTAGCCATTATTAATTAGGGAAATTCCTTAATTGGAATTGTGCAATCCTCATAGGTCTTCCTCTGACTGCATGCACCACCTGTACAATTCGGATGATTATAAAATTGATCATACATTGTCCCTAAACTCCAATCTCAACTAGGTAACTCTCAGATCTGACCTGCATGAGTTATTTATGAGTTAATCATCAATTAACTAGTTGAACACATAAAGCAACACCCCATTGTCTGACCTACTAGTAGTTCCTCCATCAGTTGGAACTAGTTTAACTAACTTTAACTCAGTTAAATTGAATTAATTATTTACAACTCAAAATAAACTCCACTAGGGCTCCTATAGTGTAGGATACACTCTATATGACTCTAGTTAGACGCTCAACTCAAATTAACCAAGCCAACTAAGTAAAATTAACTTAGTTAACTCGTACAAGTTGTCTTGTGATGTGGAATTACAATTTTATTCCTAATTTAATTCAAGGACAAAACTAAATTAGGATTTTCTTATTGCATTTTCAACACTCCCTCTCAATAAGAAAGGGATTATCGACTACCCAGATCCTACCTCTATGAAACTCGAATTTGCATCTTGACAATGCATTTTTCAAAATATTTGCATCATGTTCCTTTGTAGGAATGTACTCTAGCAACATGATTCTCCTTTGCACACAATATCATAGATGGTGATACTGGATGTCGATATGCTTGGACTGATCATGAAAAATTGGATTCTCATAGAGTTTAATTCAACTCTGATTATCACAGTAAATCACTATAGGATCCATCTGCTGACCAAATAACCCAAAACATCAACACCTGTAAGCCATTTTTCATCATGTTTTCAAACTGGACCCACACCCATCATTAAATACAATATCAAACTGAATACTGAATATGAAAGATAATCAATAAACCAACTGAATCACACTAATACCAGCAAAGAAAACATTGAATATCAATCAACCAATGCAAATAAATCAATCCAATCCATAACAAATATAAACCATCAGATCATACCAATACATAACCATTATTCCAAACCATACATTATTCATCATCCCAGAAATAAAGTGTTTTCACCGCAAATGATCTGAAAATCACTTGTGAGTGACCTCAGTTAAATAATTATTGAATGAAGGTATTGTAGACTCATGTCTTAGTGTGTGTCTATGTTATCTTAGGCAACGGATCGATCAGATTGCAAAATACACAGAAACTGGAAAATAGAAAATAGTAACAAAAACACAGTAAGCAAATATAAGAACACAATAGATTAATAAGGAGTTCACCCTATTCTATAGGGCTACGTCTCCAGTCCAGCTTTTAGTGGTGGCCTTCTTTTATTGTGTCTTTAAAGTAGAGATTTACAATGAGAAGCTCAACTTGAGTCTCCTAAAATAGAGGATGTTTGGTAGGGTGGTTCTTGGATCCCCCAAGCCACTAGAGTGTACAGACTCTTTTCCTTACTAGATCTTGACCTCTTTGGTCTTTAATGGGAGGAGCCCAATGTGGTGCTCAATTCTAAACAGATCCTCTCAGGGATTGCTTGAACCTCTCAAGCTTTCTATCTGCTCGATGCTGCCTTAGGTCAACTCGACTCTTTGTTTCTGCTTCTTGCTTTACTGTCTTTTCTTCACTCTCGATTTTTTTGTCTTTGTCCTCTTGTCCTCTTTTTTCTCTATATGTTCATGGCTTAAAGCCAATCTGTCCTCGACTGTTTGTTTCCTCTTCTGCCCCTTCAGATCTCCTACTGCTATTCATTTGGAGTTCCCTGCCTCTGCGTCATCGCCAACATCTCACAGGGAGTGGCCACTTTTCCGTTCACGAACTGCGCTAGCTTGTCCTCAACGGTTCGGTAGTTCAGTTACACTATGGAATGACTCATCTGCCAACTCAGTGATCAAATAGGACGTCAAACTTCTCTATGCTGCGGCTTAATCCCCTATCAAATTTGGTTCCTCCATGGGCGCAATCTTCGCCATCAGATCTGGAGCCCCCGGATCCTACAACATTTGCTCATTTCACGCAGTTGACTTGCTTGAATGTTAACGCGTGATGAGAGGTGGTTTTCTCTCTCATCCGCCGAACACGCGTCGTGCGCTGAATGGAATCGCTTGCTTTCAGCCAAATCTACTTATCGCCCAAGGATTCCCCTGATATACCGTCGGTTTTGGAGCGCGGGTCCCGCCTTTCACCCTAGTTCCTTCCCCATGGTTTCCCGGCTTCCCATGTGACCAAGTGCTCGAGGCTTCTCCTTTTCGAGGGTTTTTGCCTAGCGATGCACGATAAGTGCTAATCGCACATTAGAAATGGCCTCCATTTCCCGATCTAGGCTTCCTAAGTGCTAGTTTTGCCTCCTGTGCGGCCTCCATGGGCCTCGGTTAGCGTGCTTTGACTGAGGTCCTTGTCGTTCCTTGCTGGCTGCAAACTACCACTGTCCATAGGTTTTCCTAATTTCTCTTTATCCATAAATTCGAAGTCTGTCCTATTTGGATACAGTCATGGCACCTTGATAATCTTCATGGATCCAATTTGGATCACGACCTTCCCACTGAAAAAGTTTTTGGACCACCAAAAGTTGGTTTTCAAGCATAGACTAAGTGAGGGTACAATTGTCTCACTTGTCCAATCTCTATCCACTTTGCACTGCTTGACTTTTAACCCTTGAGCCCAATTTTGAAGTACTCAACATCTCCCCTCTGCATCGTCCTCACCTTCTTGTCCAGAACTGTGTCTTCCTACAATTCATTAAGATATTCAGGTAGCAGGTCATCAATAGAAGGCAATTGACTCTGCTCTTCGGGATCCTCAATCAGTGAGGGGTCAAACAATCTCAAGCAATCTGCATTTACGACTGAGTAGATGTGCATGTAAGCTGGTAGATCAAGGCAAAAATCATTTTCACCAATCTTCTCAAATATCTTGAAGGGTCCATACTTGATAGGCTTTAGCTTCTTACCTTCACCTTGCATAATGTCCTTTCTGATATACAGCCAGACTTGGTCACCAACTTGGAAACTATGCTCCATCCGATGCTTTTCATGCCTTGCCTTGTATTTGACTTGGCTCTTTTCTAGCTATTCTTGTACTGCCTGGTGGATCTCTTGGATTTTTTCAATGAACCTACTTGCCCTGTCCACATCATTGTGTCCCTCAACTGTGGTGTCTTTACCAAAGAAAAAATCCAAAGGAGACCTTGGTGTGAAACCAAAACAGGTCTCAAAAGAAGATCTCTATGTAGAAGAATGTTTTGCTTTGTTGTAAGTATGCTTCACATAACACAAATGTTCATCCCAAAGCTTAGGATGTTTGCTGCAATATCCTCTGAGTAACTGGATCACTGTCCTGTTAACTACTTCTGTCTGGCCATCAGTTTGTGGATGAAAAGTTGTGCTTTTCTTCAGTGTGGTGTCCATCAGTTCCCGTAGATTTGACCAAAACTTCCCCATAAATCAGGTGTCTTGATCAGATACAATCGAAGTGGGTAATCGAAAATGAACCCATACATGTTCAAAAAATAGTTTTGCAACTTGTTCAGCTATAATATGTTCATTACAAGGTATCAGAATACACATTTTGCTGAGCCTATCTACAACAAGATACAGATAATCATGACCTTTCCTAGATTTAGGCAATCCTCCAACAAAATCCATGGAAACACTTTCCCAAGGGTGTGAAGGAACTGGTAATGGAGTGTACAAACCTAGTTTTCTGCTGTTGGGCTTGCTTTTAGCACACATAGTACACCCTCTTACATATCTAGAAACTATCTCATTCATTTTTGGCCAATAACAAAATCTTTGCAGCTGTGCAACTATTTTACTTACCCCAAAGTGACCTGATATAGAGAAGTGTGTGCTTCTTGAATTATCTTTATTCTTTCAGTTTGTGGAATGTATAACTTCCCACAATGGTATAAGAGTCGGTCCTTTACATGATAATCCAATTCTTCTATTCATTTTCCTTGACTTAAAGTTGCATATACATCTTTGAAATCTATATCTTGAGCATATTGTTCAATGTAGCTCTCATGTAACACAGAATTATGCTTAAGTATAGTAGATGCATTTATAATGGGTCTAGATAACATATCTGCAATTTTGTTATGTATGTCTTTTTTTATATCTGATGACTAGATGAAACTTTTGTAGAAAACCCATCCATCTATAGTGTCTTGGTTGCTGCAATTTAGTTTGGGAGTGTAGATATTGAAGTGGTTGATGATCAGTATGTATTACTATCTCTTTGCCCATTAAGTAATGTTTCCACTTTTTCACACTCTATACTAATGCATACAATTCTTTATCATATGTAGGATAGTTAACTACTGCATAATTAAATGTCTCAGAATGATAACATATGGGTTTACCGTGTTGTGTCAACACTGCTCCCATGGCATAGTCACTGGCATCCATTTGGATCTCAAATGGTCTTTGAAGATCAGGAAGTGCTACTACAGGTGTTGTACTAACCTTTTCTTTCAAGGTGTCGAAGGCTTTCTGTTGTTTGCCTTCCCACTGAAACACCTTGTTCAATCTTGTTAAAGCATGTGAGGGAGCTGCAATTGAGGAAAAGTTGGAGATGAAATTTCTCCAATATTGTGCTGCTCCTAAGAAGCTTCTGACTTCTATAGCAAATTTGGGTTTAGGCCAATTTACAATAACTGCCACCTTAGAGGGATCTATCTTCAATTCACCACTCCCTACTATATGTCCCAAATAATTCAAAGATGTTTTTCCAAATTCACATTTTGAGAGTTTAACATAAATTTTTTATATTTTCAAAGCATCTAGTGTCTACTTAACATGCTTTAAGTATTCTTCCCATGTTTTCCTAAATATCAGAATGTCATCCAGATACACAATAACAAAAACATCAAGAAAAGGTCTGAGTACATCATTCATTAATCTCATGAAAGTAGCAAGAGCATTAGTTAAGCCAAAAGGCATAACCAGCCACTCATACAATCCCTGCTTTGTCTTGAAAGCAGTCTTCCATGAATCTTGTTCTGCAACTCTGACCTGATGGTATCCACTATGCAAGTCTAACTTGGAAAAATAAACAGCTTCTTTCAATTGATCCAAAATATCATCTATGCAAGGAAGGGGATAACGATTTTTTATTGTTATCTTATTCAGTGCTCAGTAATCAATGCACATTCTCCACGAGCCATCTTTCTTTCTCACCAAAACGATTGGTGACCCACATGGTGATGTGCTAGGTCTGATGAACCCTTTCTCAAGTAACTCCTGCACCTACTTCTTTATTTCAGGATTCTCTAAAGCAAACAACCTGTACATTCCAATGTTAGGCAATGGAGTATCTTGCTGCAAAATAATATCATGCAGTATTTCCTTCTTGGGTGGTATACCTTTAGGTTCTTGAAACAATATATCATACTCTGAAACAACCTTTTCTAAATCAGCTTGTTGTTTAGCATTACATCCCTCAAATAATTGGTTTTATTAGGTTTATTTTCCTTTACAACCATCAGTAAGAATTGTTTGCATGAATTTATTATTCTTTTTATCTGCCCTGAGTTTATGAGAGTATAATTATTCTTGAGCTTATGAGCTCTTACAAAGTATTCAATTCCATCTTTGACAAGTAGATACTTGTTCTCATCTTTATAGAAGATAGATTTTTTGTCATACAAGTAAGGACTTCCTAAAAAAATTCCACATATATCTAAAGGAATTATGTCTAACACAACCTCATCTACAAATGTTGACCCAAAAGAAAACTTGAGTTTGCATTGTCTAGTCACTTGTAGTTGTGCTTTACCATTTAACTATCCTAATGGGTATGGTTTCTTGTGAGGTGTAGTCACTAATCCCAATTTCTTTACAATTTCTTCAGAAATTAAATTTACTTGTCAGCCACTATCAAACAAAGTATCAATCTTTTGATGTTTGGAAATAACTCGAATATGGAAAAGCTCATCTCTTTTTCTCTCATTTTCTTCATCAATAGTAGATTGTGCAGAATTACTAGTAGATGCTTCAGAATTCTTACCTCTTATACCTGTGGCTACAATAGTTGTTTCATCTCCTGAGTTTGACCCCAAATCTTTCTTAATAGCTACAGCAGTCTTCTTCTTCTTGCCCTCGAACTTCTTAGTGTAGGTTTTAACCCCATACCAAAATTACTTGCATACGAATTCTAAAACACAGAAAATAAACAATGCGAGAGCATAACACATAAAACACATATACACAGAGATTTTCCCCTAGATCCCAAAACCGGCACTACCAGCTTGATTTTTCATTATGTTCCTTTCAATGTTATAATACATATTTATACATGTTGAAGCATCTAATACCATGGACCAAAAACCATCACGTCCAAAAAAACATGTGCGAAAATCATGCACAAAACCATAGGTGGGTCCGCCCAACTTAACATAGGGTCCAAAACCAAAAAAATTTGGGGCACTGCCACGGACCCCATAAAGTGGGGTTACGGGTGCCACTCAAACCCCCTGTTAACTACATGGAAAGAATATAACACAACCCAACATTCTCCCACTTGTTGTTTTGTTTCCACAGGGGGGGCACAAGAGAGCTTAGTCATTTTTCCAACCCTGAAATGCCCATTGTCTCTCTACACCAAGAGAACTTCTCAGAGCTCACAGATTTTGTTAATGCATCTGCAGTATTCTTCAAAGTGTCCACCTTTACCAGCGACACCTTTTTGTCTTCTATCATATCCCTCACAAAGTGATACTGAACATCAATGTGCTTTGTCTTTGAATGATATGTGGGGTTATTTGCCAAGAAAATTGCACTTTGGTTGTCACAATCTATCCTTATAGCTTCCTGTACTAACCCCATACTTGAACACAACCTCTGCAACCAAACTGCTTCCTTGCTTGCATGAGTGGCTTCGATGTATTCTGCCTCTGTAGTTGACAGTGCCACTATAGATTGTTTCTTACTCATCCAACTGATTGCACCTCCAAATAGGTTAAACACATACCCACTTGTAGATCTTCTCTGATCTAGATCTCTAGCCTAGTCTGCATCAACAAAGCCATGAATATCCGACATTCTGTCCAATCCTAGTATTCCTTGGTAGCACAAATCATAATCACTAATGCCAAGCAAATACATGAAAACCCGCTTCACTATTGTCCAGTGCTCCTTCCTTGGTTTTGACATAAACCTGCTCAATACTCCCACTGCATGTTCAATGTCTGGTCTAGTACAAACCATTGCATACATCAGGCTACCGACTGCACTTGCATATGGAACACGGGACATGTCCTCTTCCTCTTCTTGTGTCTTGGGACACTGTTCAGCAGATAACCTCACACCTACAGGAATAGGAACCTTCACCGATTTACTATCCTGAATATTAAACCTTTGTAATATTGTCTCGACATACTTCCTCTGGTTTAACCAGACCTTCCTCTTTGCCCGATCTCTTTTAATTTTCGTGCCCAAAATATAGTTTTCAGCACCAATATCTTTCATGTCGAATTTGGAGGACAATTGGGTCTTCAAATCCTAGATAACTTCTTTGTCATTTCCAACCAACAACATATCATCCACATACAAGACCAAATAAATAACATGGTCACCAATTACTTTAAAATACACACGGTGATATGCTTTTCTTCTGGTCAAGCCAAGTCCCCATATAAATGTATCAAATTTCTGATACCACATCCTTGGTGATTGTTTTAACCCATATAGAGACTTCTTTAACTTACATACCAGTTCTTTCTTACCCTTCACTGCAAAGCCTTCAAGTTACTTCATGTAGATCTCCTCTTCCAGATCCCCGTGAAGAAATGTTGTCTTCACATCCATCTGTTCTACCTAAAAATCAAAAGCAGTAGCAACAAATAAAAGTAATATAATAGAAGTTACCTTGGCAACAGGAGAAAAAATATCACCAAAATCAATTCCCGGCACCTGGGAATAACCTTTTGCTACCAATCGAGCTTTTTATTTCTCCACTTTTCCTTCTGCATTTGTCTTCTTTTTTAACACCCATCTGCTGCCAATGTGTTTCCTTCCAGCCGTCAACTCCACCAGATCCCAAGCCTCATTTTTGTGCAAAGATTCCATTTCATCAACCATGGCCTCTTTCCAGAGTTTTCCATCCTCTGAATCCACTGCTTCCTTCACAGTTCTGGGATCATCATCAGTAATAGACAAAGAAAAATTTGAATAGAAAGCAGATGGACTATACCTTTCTGGCTGCCTTCTTTCTCGAACTGATCTTCTCACAGCCGGAGTTTGTGGCTCTTTATCTTCTGATTCCTCCTCTATTGTAGAGTCTGATTTTTCCTCCTTTAGCTCAAACTCTAGCTTCTTAGGTTCCTTTGGTTGGACTTTATGTTTAATAACATCTTTTACCTCTTTGAACACCACATCTCGGCTGTACACAACCTTCTATGTGACTGGGTTCCAAAGCTTATAACCCTTTAAACCATCCTTATACCCAATAAAGATGCACTTTTTAGATTTACTATCCAACTTGGTTCGTTTCTCCTTTGGAACATGTACATATGCATCACATCCAAATACCCTTAGATGTAAAAGAGAGGGTTTGTTACCAGTCCATACCTCTTGTGGAGTCTTATCCTCCAACGCTGATGAAGGTGACCTGTTGACCAGGTAACATACAGTATCCACCGCCTCTGCCCAGAATTCTTGTCCTAACTCGACACCACTGAGCATGCTTCTTGCCCTTTCCATAAATGCCCTGTTCATTCTTTCTGCAACTCCATTTTTCTGAGGTGTATATGGAGTAGTCTTCTACCGTGCTATACCACACTTCTTACAGAATTCTTCAAATTCCTTACTGCAAAACTCTCCACCATTATCTGTCCTTGTGACCTTTATCTTCTTCTCTGTTTGGTTTTCCACTAGAGCCTTAAATTCTTTAAACCTGTCAAAGACTTCAGATTTCTTCTTAAGGAAATATATCCATGTATTCCTTGAGAAGTCATCTATAAATGATACATAGTACACAGACTTACCCAGTGATGGAACCTTCATAGGTCCAAACACATCACTGTGCAAAAGCTCTAATATATGTTTCACCCTATTACCACCAGAGGGGAAACTCACCCGATTCTGCTTCCCATATACACGATTTTCACAGAAATCAAAATCTAGAGAGCTATTACTCATACCTTTACCATGAAGTATTCGAAGGCCCTTCTCTCCAATATGTCCAAGCTTTTGATGCCATAGCATGGTCTTCTCTCCATAGACCACTAGATTTTCTGCTCCACTTTCAGGAACCATAGAACTATTGCACCCATCAATAACAGTGCTACCTTGCAGCTTGTACAGAGTTCCAATCCAAACTCCCCGCATCAATACCAGTGCTCCCCAAACCATCTTCTCAAACACTTTTTTTACACCTACATCATCCAGCGTGCTTACAGAAATCAGATTTCTGGCTAATGCAGGAATATGTAGAACACCTGGAAGTGTTCTAACACTTCCACCGTACAACTTCAACTTTAATTTTTCACAACCAATGATTCTAGCCTTCTTGTCATCCCCCAAGAAGATGTCACCACCATCATATTTCTCATACTCGCAGAACCACTCTTTATGGGGAGTGAAGTTAAAGGATGCACCTGAGTCAATCAGCCATGCCTCATGATCTACATGTGTACTTGAAGAAGCCAAGTACACATCCCCACCTTCATTTGAGGTGGTTTTCGCCTCTGCAGAAGGAGCCTCATCAGATCCCTTTACTTTGTCAAGAGCTTTAGATTTACAGTCCCTTTTGAAGTGGCCTTCCTTTCCGCATTTCCAGCACACCACCTTTACAGGTTTTCCTAGAGATTTAGATCTCCCTCTAGATCTAGATCTCCCACTCGATGACTTATTTTTGTTTCTGTTCTGGGACCGTCCTCGTAGAGACAAGGCATCACCATTTTGGTTCTCCATTTTTCTGTCTCATCTCCTCCATCAGCAAGGCTGAGACTATTTCATCAAACTGCAAGGCAGTTGCATTGCTACCTATTGCAATAACCAGACTATCCCACGAATCTGGTAGAGAACACAATAAACTGATGCACTTATCTTCATCTAAAATTTTAATATCAACAGATGCTAAATGACTTACCACAGTATTAAAAGCGTTCAGATGCTCTGTCACCGAGTTTCCATCTTTCATCCTCAGGTTATACAGCTTTTTCCGCAGGAACAATTTATTCACCAAAGACTTAGATTGGTACAAAGTCCCTAACTTTTCCCACAAAGCCTTCATCGTAGCTTCCCCTAATACATTCAGCAATACTGAATCTGAGACACACAATCATATTGTGCTATTTGCCTTCCGATCCAACTTCTTCCATTCTTCATCGCACACTCCCATTGGTTTAGTACCCAAATCTACCGTGATCCACTTATCTTTATCCACCAACATATCCTCCATCTTGAGTTTCCACAACTCAAAAATCTGACCATTAAATTTCTCGATCTCTATCTTTCCACTGCTCACCATATTCTTTCACCACCATAATCAATCTCGTAAATCTCCCACTGAATAGGGTCTACCACAGGCCCGAGCGAAACCCCTTAGCAATAAAGGCATCCCCTTGAAGCTAAAACTGATCTGATACCAAATGTAGGTTTTAGCCCTATACAAAAATTACTTACATATGAATTCTAAAACACAGAAAATAAACAATGCGAGAGCATAACACATAAAACACATATACACAGAGATTTTCACCTAGATCCGAAAATCGGGACTACCAGCTTGATTTTTCATTATGTTCCTTTCAATGTTATAATACATATTTATACATGCTGAAGCATCCAATACCATGGACCAAAAACCATCGCATCCAATACCATGGACCGAAAAACCATCGCGTCCAAAAAACATGTGCGAAAATCATGCACAAAACCATAGGTGGGTCCGCCCAACCTAACATAGGGTCCAAAACCAAAATTTTCTGAGGCGCTACCCCGGACCCCTTAAAGTGGGGTTACGGATGCCCCTCAAACCCCCTGTTAACTACGTGGAAAGAATATAACACAACCCAACACTTAGGTCTCTGCTTTGGATGCAAAATCCAAAAGTGCTCATCATCATGCCCATCCTTTTTACATTGAGTGCATGAAGCTTTGCTTTTCTGTGCAGTGTTAGCCTTCCTTGCTTTCCATTTCTGCTTTCTTTTCTCCTTATTCTTGCTTGCAGTGGGTTGGGATGGTCCTCCAACTTCTGGACTTCCATTCTTTCCTCTAGCTTCTAGATGAGTAGCCTATACAGATACCTAATCTATACTAGTGGGATTACACATGAAGATAGTGTGCCTCATTTAGTTGTGTAGACCACCAATGTACTTCAACAGAGTCTCAGATGAGTCTAATGAGATTCCTAAAATAATGCTCTCTTTCTAAATTCCTAAGTGTACCCTTGCACACTTTGCGCTTTCAACTGTCGAAGAGTTTGCCAACTCATCATGGCTTGCTGCATGTAGGCCAATGGATAGAACTGCTTTTTGATTTCATAAACAAATTCACTCCAAACAGAGATAGTCTTACCATGTCTTTTCATGTCAGCTTGGGTTCTGCCTTCCCACCAAACCAAGGCAGTGCCTCCAAGGCGTAGGCTTGCCAGCTGAATCTTGCCCTTGTCTGAGTCGATATTTTTCACTCTGCAATAAACATCAATTTGTCTAATCCAATTGTCCAACTTTTCTGCATTTAACTCTCCATCATATATAGGTAGATCAAACTTAACATCTAGTTTGATCAAAGATGCCTTCTTTTTGTGTTCAGGGCTATTAGGAGGTGCGAGAAAGATTTCCTCTTTCCCTTTTCCTTTTGAGTGGTCATGGAAGTGAGACTCATCTTCTCCTTTGTCTTGTTTAGAGCCTGATGAATCTTCATCCTTGTGTTTTCTAAAGTCCCTATACATTTCTTCTACCATGGATTTTATGGCTAGGAAACTATCTATGAATTGAGGGTCTGGCCCCATAGAACCTTCCTCTAACATTGTCTTCCGAGGATAGACTCTCCCAATCTCAGGATTAGTTTCGACCAACTCTCCTTCTCCTAATTTGAGCTTTGATCTAGTTAGCATTCAACAGCTAAACCAACACAAGCTTGTCTAACCTTGACAACCTAAAGCTCTAATACCACTTGATCTGAAAATCACTTGTGAGTGACCTCAGTTAAATAATTATTGAATGAAGGTATTGCAGACTCATGGTGGTGCGTGTCTATGTTATCTTAGGCAACAGATCGATCAGATTGCAAAATACACAGACACTGGAAAATAGAAAACAATAAGAGAAACACAGTAAGCAAATACAAGAACACAATAGATTAATAAGGAGTTCACCCTATTCTCTAGGGCTACGTCTCTGGTCCAGATTTCAATGGTTGCCTTCTTTTATTGTGTCTTTAAAGCAGATATTTACAATGAGGAGCTCAACTTAAGTCTCCTGAAACAGAGGATGTTTGGTAGGGTGGTTCTTGGATCCTCCAAGCCACTAGAGTGCACAAACTATTTTCCTTACCAAATCTTGACCTCTCTGGTATTTAATGGGAGGAGCCCAATGTGGTGCTCAATTCCTGACAGATCCTCTCAGGGATTGCTTTAACCTCTCAAGCTTTCTATCTGCTCGATGCTGCCTTAGGTCAGCTCGGCTCTCTGTTTCTGCTTCTTGCTTTACTTTCTTTTCTTCACTCTCGGTTTTTTTTTCTTCATCCTCTTCTCCTCTTTTTTCTTTATCTGTTCATGACTTAAAGCCAATCTGTCCTTGACTATTCATTTCCTCTTCCGCCCCTTTGTATCCCCTACTGTTGTTTGTTTGGAGTTCCCTGCCTCTGTGTCATCGCCAATGTCTCACAGGGAGTGGCCACTTGTCCTTCCATGAACTACGCCAGCTCATCCTCAACGGTTTTGTAGTTCAGTTACACTATGGAATGACTCATCCACCAACTCAATGGTCAAATCGGACGTCAAACTTCTCTATGCCGCAGCTTAATCCCCTGTCAAATCCGGTTCCTCCATCGGGCACAATTTTCGCCGTCAGATATGGAGCCCCTAGATCCTACGAAATTCGTTCATTTCGCGCGGTTGACTTGCTCGACCATTAGCGCGCGATGAGAGGCGTTTTTCTCTCTCATCCGCCGGACACGCATTGTGCGCTGATTGGAATCACTCGCTTTCATCCAAATCTACTTACTGCCCAAGGATACCCCCGATATACCACCGGTTTTGGAGCACAGGTCCCGCCTTTCGCCTTAGCACCTTCCCCATGGTTTCTCGGCTTCCCATGCGACCGAGCACTCGAGGCTTCTCCTTTTCGAGGGGTTTTTCCTAGCAATGCACGATAAGCACTAATCACGCATCAGAAATGGCCTCTGTTTCCCGATCTGGGCTTCTCAAGTGCCAATTTTGCCTCCCACGCGATCTCCATGGGCCTCAGTCAGCACACTTTGATCGAGGTCCTCGACGTTCCTTGCTGACTGCAAACTGCCACTGTCCAGAGGTTTTCCTAATCTCTCTTTATCCATAAATTCGAAGTCTGTCATGTTTGGATACATTCATGGCACCTTGATAATCTTTATGGATCCAATTCAGATCAGCAAACCCTGATCATACATCAATTAGAATGTATACGCTTGTTCTCTAAAGCACACCCATGTATGTATGCTCTTCATCTATATAAGGCCTACATACAAATCTAAAATCACTGACAACTGAATCTGAATCCTTGTAATACTGAAACAACCATTGAATCATGTACTGAATCAATCATAGATCATCACACTATAGCATCATCACTAATCAACATTCCATTCCATAACCAACTCAACCCAATCAATATTGTCAAAAATAGATTATCATGATAGAGACGACATTTACAGACAACAAAAAACAAAACAAAACAGATCAAATGTCATCAAAAAGCCATACTGCAAAACCATAGAATATATACATGACTTCCACAAGACATATCGGCATATGTACGCGCTTACCATGCACAACACCCGTGTATAAATATCAAAATATATTAAATTTTATATCATAATATATATGCAGCCCTACAGAGATGGATTTGCATATGTACGTGACTATTCCCAAACACACCTGCATATAGATCTAAAAAACTTTCGTTGCAAACACAATTTCACTTTCCACAACCTTTACTTTCAATACTATAGACTTCTACATAGTTAGATCACAACATCATTATATTTACAGATTCATCATTATTATCTACTTTAACATTTGCAACAAGTAAATCAATATGAGTCTTCTCCTTGGTCCCTACTTGTTGGGAATGGGTTCCCCCAAGAGCATTTTTGGGGCTAAAATCCCATGTTTTGGGACAATTTTGTAATAAAGTTATAAAGTCTCTGCATTTTGTGGTCGCGGAGTGCGAAGGTGTCAAGATTCATAAAGGGTTGTCCACCCTTATTTTGTAAAGTGTCAAGTTGGCTGTAAAGATCTACCCATGGTCCACGGACCATGGGATTGTATAAAAAAGGAGCTAAGTAAGTAAGCTCTAGGCAGTTAAGTAAGTTAACAATTAAGCTTGGAAGTCTTGGTAGAAAATTCTAAGTGTTTCGGGTCTTAGCGTAGGTAGAGGCTCTATAGCTGAGTGTGCAGAGGCCTAGGGTGGAAGTCCGTAGCTAAGTGCGTGGACCCTTGCAGCTGTGTGCACAAGGTGAATAGAGTCAGTATTAAATTGAAAGATATCAATAAAGAGAAGTATTCTACAATTACTATTTATTTAGTCTTTGTTAATGCATCTGATTATATTGTGTTCTGGGTTTATTTTACAATGTTTAATTGATACGCGAATGTATGTCATTATAACTGTTAATTGAACGCAAGTAAGGCTAACAATTTACGTGACGCTAACTATAATTGATTGGTAAGATAAGTAAAACACTTGAGATAACTCGGGCACCTATACAATACATTGTCATAGCTGCGCGAAAGTACCTGAACTGAGGGTTAGGGCTGTGCGAAGGTTAATCATACACCTTCGTGGAAGTACTAAAGGGTGGAATAGAGGGAAGATCTATCAAGCATTAAGGCTTAGCGACCTGCGTGAAGGTAGGAACAGGAGGTATAAACCAACATCATGACCATCTCAGGGTGCGGAAACTTGGTTCTAGCATCCCCCCATACTTCTTTGGGTGAGACTTTGGTCCGCGCTCCGCGGGCTGATGCCAAAAGGGCTAGTAGTGTAGGGATTTGTTTGGCTGACTAACGCTGAACCTAGGTCAGGGCCCACAAATCCAAAAAATGGTTCTGCTGCCAGGACACGGAATCTGCATGAGAGATGTGTGATGTCGTATCACTGGAATCCAACTAAGAAAGAGATCGAATACTAGTTGGATAGGAGGATCCACAAATTTGTGGCACAGGAGAACAAAAATACATGGCTGGCAAAGGAATAGTGGTTAGATAGGTACCTGTATATAGAAGTCCACGAGATCTTTTTATGTTCCTTTCCAGTTAAGTTATACGAGTGGATCACGAAGCTAGCACATAGCCAAGGAAGGTGGAGGCTTAGCGGTCCTATTTTCTGGACCCCAGAGTTAGTACAGAGGCTGGAAGCCTCTAAGGATAAGAGCACCTGCATTATCAATCATTGGATCAATTGTATCATAGAAGGGTTTTTGACAAAATTTGTGGTCAATACCTCAGTCAGTTACAGTGAGGCGGAGTAGTGCTTTTTCAAACGTCTGCTAGGTAAGTACTTGAAGTATTTAAATACTTGGATTAAGATGTTATTGTGTGAAAACAAGTTTATGCAGCTACCTTGATGCTTGGAGCTACGTAAAGTGGAAAGACTTGCAGGAACGAAGGAAGAAAGGGTCTTAAATATAACCCACTGATTTCGCCTCCTTTGAGTGATGAAGAGGGAGTAGCGCAGGACTCTCCATGAAGTGCAATGTAGTTGATAAGACAAGGATTCCCGTGACTACCACCTCCACCTTCACCATCGTCACCTACGGCTTCGCCCAAACCACCTCCACCCCAGTTCAACATCGTGAATTCAGTGAAGCTTCCATTATTCAAAGGCTTGGGAAATGAGGACCCAAACTAGTTCTGGTTCATTGTAAAAGCTGTATGGGAAGCTCAGGGTATCACAGATGATCACATGAAGAAGGAAATGTTGGTTAGTGCTTTGCAGGATCGTGCACTAACTTGGTACATCAAGTACTCTAACGATAGCCCAAACATTGGGTTGGAAGAGATCCAGACCACGCTGACTAAAGAGTTCAGTAGGCATAAATCGGAGGCACAGTCAATTGTGGGGTTCAAGGAAATTGCAATTAAACTAGGTGAGACATCTTGGGAGTTGGATCAGAGATTGAAGTGTAAAATCTGCAAAGCTAATATGAACTTAACAGATGGACAACACCACGAGTGGTTCGTGGCTTTGCTCTTGCCTCACCTAAGGGTTGCGTTGTCACAACAGAAGATTACGACTCAGGCAGAGGCCTTCGAGATTGCAATAAGACTGCATGAAACACCAATGCAAGATCTGAATCTGGGGGTTCAGTAGATCCATGCGCAGTTGTAAAATCTTTTCCTTTAAATGCAAAGTTTGAAGTAGGATAGAATAATTCGACCAGAGGCACACGAAGAGATATGGTGCCTGAAATGTAAAGGTTAGGGGCATGACAAAGACCACCTCCCGGTCTTTGTGAACTATATTACAGGAGGAGGACTGATGCCTTTGAAGCCAGAAGCCCAAGTAGGACCGAGCGTGGAGCCTGCGTTGTGGTGCGCTATATGTTAGGTAGTAGGGAAACATACGACTGATAATTGTCATTCACTGCAGAAGTTTGTACAAACACCGCAACAACTGTTCTGTAACTTCTACAGGTCAGTAGGGCATGATGAGAACAACTGCCGAAGTTATGAATTGATGATGGACAAAACACCCACCTATAGAGTTCAGGCAAAAACACGGCCTCCTGGCCAGAGCACTAAAATGACACGGGCAAGCTTTCAGGGTCACGAATGAATCTGAGGTGGAGGAGGACCCGGCAGAGGTTGGGGATAGTTGATCTGTTACAATTGTGGAGAACCAAGACACTATGGTCGTGAATGCACTAACCCAACGTGTCTATCGTGTAAATATTGTACTCAGTTTGATCATGGGACGGAGGATTGTCCTACATTGGTAGCGAGGATACATGACAAAGGGGTGCTACCACCGCAGCCGACTCAGAACCTACAGATGATGAGGGCTAAGCCTCGCGAAGAGGATCCAAATGTGAATATAGTGCTCCGAAGTGGACTTGCAATGGGGGACAACAAGGAGAAACAACTTGAAGACAACGCATGGGTTTTCAAAGCTCCAGAGAAGGAGGCTGAATTTGATTTGGAGTGCGCATACAAAACGTTCATGGAAGAAAGAAAGATCTTCGCTGAGGCCTCTACCTCAGGGATTTGAGGTAAACATCTTTAGTAAATGGACCCTTCTATGCTTATGACCTTTCTAAAGACTTGCATGAAGCTGCTGCATGATAGCAAGGCTATGAAGGGGTTAAAGGAACTTATAAATAGATGCGCCGGAAACACTCTGGGTGAACTATGCATGGCACAAAAGATTTGTAAGCATAAGGCAAGAACAGGATGAGAAATGAGACTCATCGCGCAGATAGGAGAATATGAAATGGATCAGGTTATTCTGAATCTGGGGTCAAACGTGAACATTTTGTCAAATCAGACTTAGGAGCGGATGGGGAGACTAGCGCTGTAGTGGTCTCCGATTCAGTTAAGAATGGAAAATCAGTAGAAGATCATCCCCATGGAACGGCTGCAAGGAGTAACTATAGATATTGAAGGCATGATCGCATTGGTTGATTTTGAAGTAATAGAAATTGTGGATGACAACAACTTTTACCTTGCGCTCCTGGGAATTGATTGGGCTACTAACATGAACAGGGTAATCAACTTAAAGAGGCGAAATATGATATTTGAAAAGGAATCTCTTCGTGTAATAGTACCCCTAGATCCTGCTGAAGGATCGTTCTATACTAAACTTGTCTGCGATTACGAAAGCGGTAACAATTCGGACTACATATATAAGATAACAGCGCGGGACCAAGATTAGGTGAATCCAACAGTGGATGGATGAATTACATGGGATTGCAAGAGTTCCTGCAACTCAGACTCAGACGAAGAATTAGAGCGCTTTCATAATCAACTACATGAAGTAACCACACTGAGCTATAACATGATGACCCGGTCGTTGTGTTGTCTCATCAAAGGTAAGAAATCTGCCCACTTATGATGGCTTGAATGATGTGGATATGTTTTAGGTTGCATTTGAGAGGGAAGTACCAGAGAAGCAGTGCTTCTAGGCTTTGGACTGGGCCCTACGCGCTATGCCTGCGAGATGGTGGGGTATGCATAAGGGTAGTTTTGATGATTGGCGCGAGTGTAGGAGGATAACAAGAACATGCTTTGGGAAGATGAAGGTACGAGTGATAGAAAAGTATGACAGGAAGGATGATCCGCGCATACACTTGGCCAAATGTGCTAAGGCCTATGGAGTGAAGCCCCAACCTGAATGGGTGCACTTGTTTTGTCACACCCTGGATGTCATCCCGATGAACTAGTACTTGGAGATAGAGCTCCATTATTGCACAGGAGAATGGGATATTTTGTGCGAAGGGTTCATAATGATGTTCAACTTCGAATATGGGTTTGATTATATTGATGAAGCACTACAAGAGGTTAAAGCAGCGATCTTTAGGATACCACAAGATCCTTTGGATCTGATTTAACTCGATTGGACTACTTAGCTGAGCCACATGATGGAATGTTATAACGTGACTACTGAAGAAGAAGATGAGGATCCACAAAAGATTAAAATTACTAAAACTGAGGGTCACCGTGAGGTCGAGGGACTGTTGATCGAGAATCCTGACATAACCGCTTCGTTTAAGACTAAACAGATAAATATTGGTACAGAGTTGGAGCCCAAATTTGTGAAGATTGGAGATTACTGGGATGACGTGACAGTAGATAAGGTTGCCGAATTGCTTCGCGAATACTAGGATTTGTTCCCTACCAATTTTACAGAGTTAAATGGGATAGTAGGAGACCTGGGCGTTATGAAGATCACGTTAAAACTCGATGAGAAGCTGGTTAAGAAAATACCTTACCGTCTCAATCTGAAGTTTAAGGAGAAGGTCCACTTAGAGTTAGATAATATGCTCACGACAGGCATCATTGAGCCCATAGAAGAATCTGATTGGGTGAACCCAATGGTGGTACAAGAAAAGAAGCAAAAAGATGAAATACGGATATGCGTAGATCTCAAGAATTTGAATGACGCTTGCATGCATGATCGCTTCCTGACTCCATTCACTGATGAGGTATTAGATAATGTAGGTGGCCAGGAAGCGTACTCTTTCACTGATGGGTTCTCTGGGTACCATCAAATCAAAATCGCACCTGAAGATAGAAGCAAGACAACCTTCACGACTGAATGGGGATGTTTTTAGTAGACCGTAATGCCTTTTGGATTAATGAATGTGCCTGTGATTTTTTCGTGCATAGTCATTGCTGCATTCAAAGACTTCATTCATAAGTTTTTGGAGGTCTACTTTGATGATTAGACTATGTTTGGGTTGGTAAAACACCATGTGGCCAGTTTGTGCTTAATGATAGACACATGTCGAAGTTACCAGATCGCACTTAATCTGAAGAAATGTTTGTTTTGTGTCCCCTTTGGGACCCTGCTGGGTCATGTGGTTTGTAGATAGGGATTGATGGTAAATACCGTGAAGATCACAATGATACTTAACCTGGAGGCACCGAGGAGTGTAAAACAGTTGCACGCAACCTTGGGACATACTAGGTACTATAGGAAGTTTATCAAGGGATATGACCAGATCACCGTTCCTATGGAGAATTTATTGAAAAATGATGTCACGCTCTGTTGGAATGAGGTCTGTCAGAAAAGCTTGGATGTATTGAAAGGAAAAATGGTCACCGCGCCGATCTTAGTCTTCCCAGATTGGAAGAAGGAGTTTCATGTACAAGTAGACGCATCATGTATAGCACTGGGAGCAGTACTGACACAGGCTGGTGGAGGAGAATTGGACCATCCTATAGCATTCACAAGCAGGAGGTTATCCAAGGTTGACAAGAACTATTCCACCATTGAGCGCGAAGGCCTAGCCATGGTATACACGTTGTTTAGTCAATTTAGTGTCCTAAATTGCTTGCATAAATTATCAACCGAGGTTTCTAAGTTGATGAAGTGTGGTGCACTATATGTGCTTAGTTAACCTTTTTCTTACTTCGTTGTTTTGTATTTTATGTTGTTTTTGGGGGTTTTTGTTCTTTGATGTCTAAGAATGTACAACCTAAAACTATGAGAAAATTTAAGTGAATCTAATGAATTTTAAAGGAAAGGAAATGTTCCTAAGTTAATCTAATTTCCTAGAAATGGACCAAGAACTATTAGCTAGTTAGAACCTAATAAAAAAAACAGAGCATCTATCTTATCTTATCATTAGTCCTAATCCATGGATCTAATTCTTAAAAACAAGAATGAAATTGATGCAGAAGGTAACTCAGTAATTGCATTCATTAAACATTCAACCATTAAAATTTGGAATATGATTAAATTCAATCTCCTTGAAATGATTATTGGGAATATCAGTGATGCAACTAAGTGAGGATTTGAAAGAAAAAAGATAAAAGCATGTAAAACTAACTGTAAACAACTAATGTATTTTTTACTTTCTCCAACATTCAAATGTGAAGCATTGCCCTCTTGAAGTGTTGTGCAAGAAATCAATTATACCTTAGTTCCTAATTTCCTAGGAAAATAACAATGTACTGAGTAAATTCAAACACTGTATGAATTAGACATTTAACCATTTTTAGAATCATCATCATCTTGAAATGCATTTTGAAAACATCCATTAACATAGTTAATTAACAATTCTGTTCTAAGAAAATGAATGGCAAAACAGTAAGAAAACTAAGCAATTGTGTATTCTTATTACTTCAATCTTAATTCAGTTTGGAAACAGAGTCGTTTTTCTCCACAAGATATCTTAGAAGAACAAGGATGCACAGTTGTGATTTATCATTATGTTATTGATTAAAAGCTGAAATGAAATATCATCCTAATTTAGAAAACAGATTTGTTGAAAACAAAGTAATGGAAATTGAGCTAAAAACAACAAATGAAAAAGCTCCTTCAGTGCAGGGGCCCTATGCAACTGACGTGACTGGAATGCTAGCTAGTTAAGGATGCACTTTAAATGATCATTGGCAACATGAAGTTTGTATTATGAAAAAAACAAAGTCTAAATACAGAGTATCAGCAAAAAGACTGAACTTAACATAATTCCTTCTAACTTCTCTCGGTTACATGCAATCAATATTTAAAGTAAAATAACATAACTATTTATGAGATAAACTTGCTACAGGTGGCTAATTCGATCTAGCCAATTGAATTATCAACTTCCCTATTTCCTCTACCTTATCCATCATTTCCTCTACCTTCTCCATTATTTCCTCTACCTCTTCCTCCTCCAAATAGTGTAAATTCTCCATTCAGAACTCCCTCTCTTTCTTCTTCTCTTGCTGCCAATATAGATTCTTCAGGGTTAATATAAGATTCAACCTGCAAGGTTAATTGCTCTTCCTATGGTTCCTCTATCAATGGTATGTGGAGGAAAGGTTCTACTTCTCCCTGTCCTCTTGGAATTTCTAATTCTTCAGATAAATATATGTTCCCCTGTAGAGGTGAAAAAGGCTACTCCTTCTGTTGGAGATCCAAGATTTTCTTCCTCTAGGACTGCCTCAGTAGATGAAGTAGGAGATCCTCTTAATTGGATTTCTGACCTTAGAACTTTGGGAAGTCTATGGCTAGTGAAATGTGGAATATGAGTTTGAGATGGAGGTGTATCTCTTCTTAGTCTTGGTGAAGTAGTGTTGTAGGAATTAAAATCCTGCCTCTAGCTATGAATCTACCCCTAGAGTCTCTTTCTCTACGCATATTATTTTTTAGATGTAAGAGATGAGGTTACCTAATTACACTTCCCTTGCAACAATGCAAAAATGTTTAGTCAATTTAGTGTCCTAAATTGCTTGCATAAATTATCAACCGAGGTTTGTAAGCTAATGAAATGTGGTGCACTATATGTTCTTAGTTAACCTTTTTCTTACTTTGTTGTTTTGTATTTTATGTTGTTTTTGGGGGGTTTCTATTCTTTGATGTCTAAGAATGTACAACCTGAAACTATGAGAAAATTTAAGTGAATCCAATGAATTTTAAAGGAAATGAAATGTACCTAAGTTAATCTAATTTCCTAAAAATGGACCAAGAACTGTTGGCTAGTTACAACCTAATAAAAAAAAACAGAGCATCTATCTTATCTTATCATTAGTCCTAATCCATGGATCTAATTCTTAAAAACAAGAATGAAATTGATGCAGAAGGTAACTCAGTAATTACATTCATTAAACATTCAACCATTGAATTTTGGAATATGATTAAATCAATCTCCTTGAAATGATTATTGGGAATACCAGTGATGAAACTAAGTGAGGATATAAAAGCAAAAAGGTAAAAGCATGTAAAACTAACTGTATACAACTAAAGTATTTTTGACTTTCTCCAACATTCAAATGTGAAGCATTGCCCTCTTGAAGTGTTGTGCAAGAAATAAATTATACCTTAGTTCCTAAGTTCCTAGGAAAATAACAATGTACTGAGTAAATTCAACCACTGTATGAATTAGAAATTTAACCATTTAGTTTAGGATCATCATCATCTTGAAATGGCTTTTGAAAACATCCATTAACATAGTTAATTGACAATTATGTTCTAAGAAAATGAATAGAAAAACAGTAAGAAAACTAAGCAACTGTGTATTCTTATTACTTCAATCTTAATTTAGTTTGGAAACAGAGTCATTTTACTCCACAAGATATATTAGAAGAACAAGGTTGCACAGTTGTGATTTATCATTATGCTATTGATTAAAAACTGAAATGAAATATCATCCTAATTTAGAAAACAGATTTGCTGAAAACAGAGTAATGGAAATTGAACTAAAAACAACAAATGAAAAACCTCCTTCAGTGTAGGGGCCCTCTGCAACTGACGTGGCTGGAATGCTAGCTAGTTAAGGATGCACTTTAAACGATCATTGGAAACACAAAGTTTGTATTATGAAAAAAACGAAGTCTGAATACAGAGTATCAGCAAAAAGCCTGAACTTAACGTAATTCCTTCTAACTTCTCTTGGTTACATGCAACCGATATTTAAAGGAAAATAACATCATTGTTTATGAGATAAACTTGATATAGGTGGCTAATTCGAATTAAATGTAACATGATTGTTTATGAGATAAACTTGCTACAGGTGGCTAATTCGAATTGCAGTAGCATTGTTTGAACTTTTGATTAGATACAGGTGGCTAATTCGAATTAGATTTGCAACAAAACAATTGGACTCTTGATTAGCTATGAAAGAGAAAATCAAGAGTCCTACTGCTTTCTGATAACGTACTTTGACTCCATATTTGACCATGACTTTAGGCTTGCTTTTCCGTCGATCTGGACCGAGTGAATAGGATAGAATCCATGTGGAGATGATTCTAGAAATGCCCATGTGGCCCAATGCTTCATTTGACACCTGGAACTTGCCAAACCATTAGAGTAGCTATGGAATCCACAGTTAGCTACAAAATAGGCTACGTTCTATAGCTACTTTGCAAAAATCTATTCAAATAGCAAGAACATGAAAATATAATATGGCGATCATTTTAATGCTTTCCTTAAGACAAAACCTAGCATTTATCATTGATTGGGTCTGTAATCGTATGAGAAAGTGAGGGAAAAAGGTGAGAAAAAATGTCAAGGAGGTGGTAATACTGAGGTTCAATATGCACTCCAAAAGTTTAGACATTATTTGCTGGGTGGACATTTTAAGATGTATACGGATCATTTTGCATTGAAATACTTGGTCAATAAGTCTGTGTTGGGGGGGGGGGAATCTGTAGGTGGTTGTTATTGTTCCAGGAGTATGATTTTGAAGTTATTGTGAAGCTTGGATGACTGAACGTAGGACCAGACCATTTGTCGCGCATCGAAATAGGAGAAGAGCCCACTAATTTGGAGGAAGGATTACTTGACACCCAACTATTTGCAGTGCCCAAAGCGGATGGTCACTTTGAAGACATCATACACTTCCTAACAACAAGAACTGCCCTGGAAGGCTACACCGTCTAACAAAAAAAGTATTTAGTGGTGCGCGTGGCAAACATTTTTGTCATTGTCGGACATTTGTACAAAATGGGGTCTTATGAAGTATTGTGATGATATGTACCAGAGTTTGAACGAAGCAGTATCCTCACAGATGCACATGGGGGTGTCGGGGGAGGGAATTAAGCAGGAAGGGCGACCACACAGAAGATCCTACATGCAGGGTTGTGGTGGTGTTATCGGGAAATCTAGTGTCTATGCAGAGCTGCTAATCCCACTAAGACTGGTAGCTATCTTAGAAACAAACAAACTAAAACTACTTTCGTTTTCCTTTATGAGAAGTAGATAAGAGGGGAACAAAGGAGACCAACCTCTATCTTGCGCTTGATTCCTTGCTTGATTCCTCTCCCTTCTGATAGATATTTGCCACTCACTTCCTCGTCTATCCAGCTTCAAAGAGCACCTGTGGAATCAAAGTAGCATAACACTATCCAAGAATAGAGATCTACTATCATAAACAATATAGGACCAGATATATATTGACCACACAAATGCATATATCATCAATCATACAAGAATGTGGAGGAAAAATTGAATATCTTTATTAAGAATCAAGAATAGCAAAGAGGATTACAACCAATTGTTCTGACCCAGTGTCATCCTCTCAGCAAGAAATCCCTTCTTCACCTCATGAAAAAGCTTAGATCACCCAACACTATGATGTTACACCAAGAAACCAGCAGCACTTCCTTACAAGATATAAAATTCCAGCCTCTAGATCTCTGGGATGAGGGATCCATATATAGATGTTTGCAAGGGGGGTGAGTCAGCTTCTGAGATTTGATTAGTGTCCTCTCTCTGATAGTTCTTGATTCCACTTGGAGATTGATGATCTCTTACTCATCCCTGGGTGAATGCAGAGAGTCAAGTGTCACAGGAGAAGTTTCTGAAAGATTCCATGATCTTCCACCTCGCAAATTGACCCTGCCATTTGTCCACTCTCGCCCATCGCACCCCATAGAAGGGATTTTCAGTATGCATCGCACCTCCCATGTGCATTTAGGTGGGATGCAGTGCACTTTGACCATGGAGCAGGTGAGATGGTCCAGTTTTGACCAGTTCTGAGTAGTTTTTCATGGAGAACTTCTGGGAGATGATGTAATCAGCTGACCTTGTTCTTTTAAGGGTCGAAACAACACTTTTAGGGACTTAGGAGCCCTTGGTTTATGGACATTTATGACTGGGGTTGCAGTGCCAAAAAATGTCTATAACAGTTGCCCCCTAAAGCATGAGGTCTTTAATCTTTTGATGTCGGGTGAAATGCTTTATCATGAGGATCCGAAGTTTTTTTGAGCTGTAAGGCGACCTGTAATAAGATACAATACAATACATTATCTTCATAATATTTTCATGATCTAGCTGAGGCGGCCATTCCCATGCTCAGCTTTATAAATTCATTTTCATGTACATAAGACAGACAATCGTCTGTGTGCAGACTGATGATTCTGGTAGAGCCATCATCCCTTAGGTTGGATCATTATCTGTGCAGTAATGATGTACATTTGATGTCTTTATCTTCCTAAATATATATTGCAGCCTGGATGGATGAAACTAGATCCAGGGTCTTCAATCTCGTTCGATATTCACTCAAAGTACAAGTCGATCCATGTGAGAGATGTTTTGGAGTCGAACATGGAAAGACATCGCCTGATTACCAGCCAATGATGTAAGCTGTTAACAGGCGCGAGAGGAATCACCGATAATGATGATGACCCTCAAGGTACTACAGTACAATTTACGTGGTGTGAATAAGGGACTTGGCATCGAACACCACGCAAAATATTTCAGTCGAAGGCCATTGATGTAAACCTATCGCCGGAAGTGAGAAACTTGCCATTGAGGCATGCAAGCTTCAAAGTACTGAAAGGGTTGTTCCTAGATCGACTTCCTGGATAATGAGATGATGTCGACAAGAAGTGATCCATCATAGGAGGGCCTTAGTGAATCCCACATCTATGACACTGAACGGAGCAAATGATTTTAATGGAGGTGAAAACGGTCTGATGATATAAGGTTCATGGTGGCGGTCATGAAAGAATGGAGCGTAAATGTATTGCAGTGGATGAGACACAGGTGAATTCTCTGAGCGACTTCTCTTGAACATATCGGCGACAATGACATGATGGATTGGTAGCGTTAACCGCAAATATGGATGGTGTGATGGACCAATGGTAATATGACCAGTGAACGGAACAACCCAACCCGACTCGGATGCGGAGTGAAAGTGTCATGTTCAAGAGCGACTTGCTACCAATTAAGTTTCTTCAAGTTTTCTTCCCAATTTTTCCCCAGTCATTGCTGACCAGTACCTCTTTATTTTTTTCAAGCTTGAGGAGGATAACATATGCTTGTTCTATAATTTTCCCTTCGGGCAAACCCATCACTATGTTTTAACGAGCCTAGCGATAGTGAAACTTGTTCTTGTCTGTATGGACAAGTTTGTCGCTATTCGGTTTTAACGAGTTTAACGACAAGGATAACTTAGTCCTTTTCAATTTTAGAGAGTCTAAAAGCGACGTAAAGAAAACTCCAACAATCCTTTTTCGTCATATAATCCCTTAAGTCCGAAAAAGTATAAAATAATACAAAAGGGATGAATTTTTGGTAATTTTAACGAGCCGAACAAAACAAGTGCTCGATCTTTTTGTGTAATAATCCCTAAGGTCCAAAAAGATTAAAATCTAAAGGAGGGATAAAACTTATGGTCACTTTAACGAGCTGGAGAGGCCAATTGCTCGGCAATCTTTTCATATTTTACGAGTTAGATGAAAAGATCTTAAAGGAGACTCGTTTTTCGAGGAACGAGTGATAAATTTGGGTAGCAACTAATTCCAGGTAAGGTTTGGAATTTTCCAATCATGACAGTGTCACAAGGATGGCTAACAGGATCACTCTTCGTAGCTGTTCCTAAAAAAGGGTAAACAATCAAATGGAGGTGAATGATCGGCCAATATAGAGTGGAGGTGATGATGAGAACACGACCAAGGCTTCAAAGGCTGATGATAATGCATTCACGATGGTTATTTACCAGAAATTGGTTCATTTTTTAATGAGCTTAAACTCTGGGGGAACGTTTGCTCATTGCTTATGTTTATTTTTTAACGAGCTTGAATTCCACGTTAAAACTGCTCGAGGTGGGTTTATTTTTTAACGAACTTGAAGCCTGCAGTAACACTACTCATGATAAGTTTGCATGCCCCTAGCATAATAACGCAAATCAAGGTGCATGCCCCCCAAGCTTCATTGCATTCAACTCGGTGGTTGGAATGAAGGTTTACCTTTGGGATTTGGAAAGGGATTTGTTTCATTTTTGAGTGAGGTTGACAAAGTAAAAGAACTATCCTCATGACTCCTTGTTTCATTTTTTTAACGAGGTCGACACGAGATAAGAATCGTCCTCGGAATCCACCATATTTATAGTTTGATAGAAAATCAAAAATTGAAGGATGATTAAGGTTGCTAGAATTATCTTCGTGGTAATCCGGAAGATGGGAACGATGGTGGTGATCTTCCCATGGTGCCTCTCCTATCATCATTGACTGAATGATTCCTTTGTCTGTAGAATGTACATGCGACCAAGGATCTGAAGAGGTACCATATTCCTTAGACCTATCTATCCAAACACTCGATGAGTGTTGATTTGGGCTTGCCCCCCAGGCCAAGAAAATTGATTGCTACAATATTTCTAGAATGGCGATGATCCATGCTGTCAAAATGTTCAGGAATCTTCCGAATGTAGAAGATATCATATTGCAGGTTCCCACCGTGGCCACTTCTACCAAATTGTTTGGAGGCGGTAGGGAAAAAGTAACCATCATTGTAGGGTCTTTTAGTAGGCCTACTTCGATATTTTGAAGCGAATGAGGGCTTCCATGGATCATCAGAATGCTTCCCGTAACTTGGGAACTGTTGGGGAGAAATGTTTGTTGGTTGACGATTGTAATTCCTCCTTGAAAAGGAAATGCAATCTTCCTAAAGTAGGTCAACACAACGACAGCCATAGCATATATCCAGGGCCTTCCCAGTAGGATGTTGTAATCGAGGTTTCCATCGATTACTTCAACATCTATTTCTATTGTTTTTCCCCCCAGTTCAACTTGCAGGTTACTTAAAATCCCATATGGGGTATATGTTCATCCATCAAATGCTTTTAATGTCATCGAAGATCGCGACAAGGTTGGAGATCCTAAAGTTTTCCAGCAACTCATCGACATAATACATGTAGATGCCCCCTCATCAATAATTGTTTGATGAACAGTTTTGTTGAGATCTTTCACTTGAATGAGGAAAGCTAATTGAGCTGGTAACTGAGGGTCATATCCTTTGTGATTAAAGGACACAAGATTATAATCCTTTGGGTCAATCCCACCTATTGCTGATAATAAAACTTACTTTTGGGAGGGGCAATTTTGCAGTACCTCGAGTGTCGACATAGCGAATGGCGATTGGGCCAGATCTTCCACTATATTATAATGTTGTGCTGCTCTGGCACGAGGATTAAATGTCGACTTGTGTACTACTCCCTTTGGCGGTTTTATTGTTAGCTCTGGAATGATGGGCGATGCAACTTCTGTCGAAGCTGTTGTCGAACTACTAGGCTGATCTTTATCCTTGTTGTTCGAAAGATGTGGATTCCAGTAATCTTTATTCCTTGTCATTACCAAAGAATCATTTTGTTGTTTCGAAACTGAAAAAATTAGCACTTGGGACGGGGAAGCATTATCACTGGCAACCAGATTTGTTCCTGGATTTGGAAATGGATCAGTTAATACTGCCGAGGTTTTCGAATTCTTGAAGAATTTTCGAAGCTCAGCTTTATATGGACGCTCTCTTATCCAATGATCCTCATCACATATAAGACATGGACGATTTGGTTTCTTATCTCCAGAAGGGTTTGTAGAAGATTTTTCAGGTGATGATTCCTCCTGTTTCTTCTTCTTCCCTTTGTTTTTCTTCTTACCTCCTAGTTGCTTGGTTTCTTTTCCTTTATCAGTTGAGACGGCATTTACTTCCGAGGTGAGAAGTTCTTCTTTTGCATTTTGACTAGAAATATTACGGGCCTTTTTAGATGTAGCCTTTGTTGATTTCGTGACTGTTGTACCAATCATGCCATCGCTGGCATGAGAGTCATTGTTCGATTTAGGAGGAGGAGGAACGGAAAATTCCGGTCTGGGAGCGTTAGGGAATTTATCATAGAGCGTGCCAGACTGAGTATAAATCAAGTCTAAATATTGTGCACAAGCAATAACTTGCTCTTCAGTGACGACTCCTCCCTTTGCCACATCTTCTGTAATGGAAGGTAATAATGACTTAATAAACCATTCAGCTAAAAGCTGATCAGGAACATACATTTTTACCATTCTACGACGACGTCGCCACTCATGAATATGATCGGATATGTGAGTGGCTGTCGTTTGCTTGAAATTGGTAAGAAGTTTTGTTCCTGTTTCGTACCTTATTGGTAACTGAAAATGGGTTAAAAATGTGTGGCTAGGGTAGTGAAGTTATCAAACGAAGATCTAGGTAATTCGATATACCATTTTGCTGCCGGACCAGTTAACGTTCTCTGAAAAAGGCGAAGCCTAATCGAATCATCGTTTAGGGTGTTTGATGAACACCACAGATGAAAGGTCATCACATGATTCGACGGGCCTTCACCCGGATTTCCATTAAATTTAGGAATATCTGACGGAAGTTTATGCGGAATCGTTGACCACCAAGGGGCGTAAGCAATTGGATCGTTCATTAGCTGATTTAGATCTAGTAACTCTAAAGTCACCATGAAGGGTAACTGTTGATTTAGGTTTGGCGAATCATACCCAGGATAAGATGGAATCACCTGGGCAGTTGGTCTTTGCATACCAGCATAATGCATGTTGAGCTAATTTGTTTACCGAAATTAACACAAATATTTCTTATCAATCCGGGTTGTTTATGCTTTGAGGCAAGTTCACTATATGTGAAGATTAGATGTAATCAAACCTTGAAAGATAAGTTATTCAAAAACTTAAAGCAATACATCCTATAACTCTAATTCAATTAGTTTAAAAAGAGGAAGAATATTGAAATGGTTCTTGACTCAAGAAGTCCACTTTTGCCTCAATTACCACTTAATGAATCAGAGATTAAAACCAAGAACTTAAGATGGATAAATTATTAATGAAAGAAGCTCCTAACTTAAGAGACACATAAGGTTTTTCATCATAATTCATTCATCTCAATACCAAAATCACATAAAGAAACTACTTGCATGCAATCAAAGGAAACTAGTTTCAATTCATCATATTAGTAGAAGGGATGCTCAACTTGAACACTTCGTTTCTCCAACTTAATAAGATGATGAATAAGCTGAGAACTAATGAAATCAATCACCATTCATTAACCATAAAGCAATCTGAAGTAAAGCTTTGAAAAACCAGTTCTACAATAACCAGATTACAAGAAATAAAACTAGTTAACAAGGAAGTGTACTTAGCTTGGAATGGGGGCCCTCCACCCTTGCCTTGCACACTTGAGAAGTGATATCAGAAGCTCAAATTCAGTCACACATCCATAGCATTGAACATAAAAATAATAATAGCACAAGTCTTCAAATTAACTCTCCAATCCAAAAGTGTCTCAGCATAAAAGTATAATAAGTCAATACATAAGCCATCAAAGTCTTGGCTCTTAAATAAGAAGTCTCATGAAAAAAACTGATCTATATTCACTCAAACAAACCCATCTACTCTTATCCATCTATCTAAGTCGAATTCATTACTCACATCCCAAGAAATATGACCAATCCCATAGAATCTCAAAACTGCCATATTTCTATGGGATTTCTGAATGACTAGTCATGATTGACTAGCACCCAATGGGCCTAATAAAGCTTGTTCTGTTCGAGCTAAGCATAGCTGGCTTAGTCCTAGTTCCCAAGCTATCCATCCATTCATTCAATTCGTGCCCAAGTGTCATGCAACCACATCAACTATAGAGCTATTACGGGAATTTCTGAATCTGCCAATTTTGCACTTAAAACCAAACTTTCATAAAAACTTTATAAATTGAAAAATTAAAATTAAATACCTGAATGGATATCAAATATGCATCAAAATACGATGAATGAAGGGAAAATGGATGGAAAATAGATGGATTAGTAAGTTTCTTAGAGCAAAAATAAGACCAAAACTAAGGCCCAACAATGCATTTGATGCTGGTAACTTTGGTAAGGTTGATGGGCATAACCATTGTAGAATGGTTGATTTTGACTGTTTTGAATATACGGCTACCCATTATTTGCAAAGATTTGTTGCTCAGATCCTTGGTAAACTTGTTGGAATTGCGGTTGTTGATATTGCACCAGCCATGGTTGTGAAGTCATGTGCTGTTGTCCAATACTAGCTGTTTGACCAAGATTAGGGGTAATTGTACCCGTTTGGGCCTGTGTCATTCCACTAGTTGGCGATTATGGTTGAGTCGTATGGATAAGAGTCTGTTGCATTACAACTTGAGAAACCTGAGGTTGGAATACAACAGGCAACGCTTGTACTTGCGACACCATTACAATAGCCAGCGTAGTTGGTATATTTGACATAGGTAAACATTGTTGCATCGAGTATACAACTCTTGGTTGTTGAGGCAGTATTGGCACCCAACCGCTAGATGTAATTCCAACATAACCTGAATTTTTTTGTGAACTCTCGTATGGGTTTCCTCCCGGAGGAGACAATGAAACGGTATATTGCCTCCCATACGGCGGTAATCCGGTACTTAAAGGAATGGTTTGTCCTTGAGGACCAGACTACCCAAATTGACACCGTGAAGGATCAATTTGCTGAGACTCAACATAAGAGTTCCCGGATATTATTCCGGATGAACAAACGGGAACGGACCATACTGTCGAAATAGCCCCTGAGTGGGCCCCATCTAGCGATTGAGAGCTAGTTGGGACAGATGGTATGCCGACGAACATTGTTGGAGTGACAGCAAGAAGTTCTACCGTTGTTGTGTCGGATGACACAGTCCTAGATGTCGATGGTTGTTCAGACATTTCTAGTCTATCCAAAAGATTTCCTAGCGATTCTACAGGAGCTTCCGATAACGGTAGACTAATTTCTGATGAAGAAGGATATAGGGTGATCCCGACTCCAAATTGCAATGGAGTACTAGATGGAGGATCCTCCACAATCTCTTCTATAACAATCAGACCAGGTGGAAGAGGTAGATCGTCAGGTCCGTAAAATATTTCTGGTGCCGAAGAAGGTATAGAATCTGCAGCGACAGATGTTTGGGGAATAACACCTTCCGAATCAGCTGTAGATGGAGCTGGTTCAGTAATACAAGTGTTTACCTCCACACTAGGATCAGCTCTATTGTCCTTTGGTGGCTGCGGAACTTCTTCTGTAAAGGCAGGGATACTAGAAATGTTTGGAGTAACTGGAGTCTCTGATGGTGTCGGAACACTTGTTCTAACTTTCCCAGGGGATTTGCAACCGGTTAAACGAGTTTGTTTCGTCCGTAACAATTTTGATTCTGGAGACAAAGATGGTTGACTCGTAAGCCTCCGCGAACGACGGGGTTTCAATTGAATTTCTTCCACGATTGTGGATTACTCGATCAACTAAACATCAAGGGGAGATATGTTTCCGAATTAAATGAATTTTAGACGCTTTGACACAACTTGTTTTTTCAATTTTTAAGAGTCGAGAAAAAAAAAGATGACTCTAGTCACCTTCGATTTTTAATGAGCTTGAAGTGACAAGCGCTCAGATGGACCTTTTCCTTTAAGGAGTCTGAAAAGGAACGAAAGAGACTACTCTGGAAATCTAGACAGAGGGATTACCAAACCAATCGCAAAACTGCAGAATACTTTTTACAGTACGGCAGTCAATATTCCCAAATGCTGTGTTCAGTGCATTGCGATCGATAGGGTGGCAGACACGGCTTCCTATGGATAAAGGATAAAGCCTATTGTGGTCTCCCAATATATACTCGACGGTACATGGCAGCACAAGTCCGTACTGGCACTTGTCGTCTCAAAGTGGAGGAATCACCCAACCAACAATGAAAACAACAGTTACCAGGCTTTACGACGCTGGAATACGTCTCTAGCCTAGACTTCTAAATGTTGTGCGTTAGGTTCCAAAGCATTTTTAGATTCATTAAATTTATTTTACAGTTGATATTGCTTAAGAAATTTTCCTTTCAGGTTCACCGCGTGATGTAGATATACAATTCCTAAAATGAAATCTAAGATGATAAACAATCGTTTAATCTTCTTTTTGCAATGAAAATCCTAGCTACTAAAGAAAGAGAGATGATATTCTTTCAACATAGAGCAGAGAGCACACACTATATGCACTGTCCTAAATCAAACCAAAAAACAGTCTAAATGAAAATGCACATGCATGTATTTGTTTTCAGCCTTCTTAATGTGTGAATGATAAAAAGAAAGCTAAGCGCAAATCTGAATTATTTTTCAAAGCGACGTTACTAACAAGCTTCTTTTCAAGACAAAATGAAGATAATGATGACACTTTGTGATTCGAAATTGAAAACTTGCTTTCGACACTTGAAAAACTACTAATTCAAATCAAATACAAGAGTAACAGTGTAATCGACTATCAAGAACAATCGGATTCTCTTCTATGACTGAAAACGACACTTGCGACACTTCCAAATCAAGAAACGACAGTTCAATTACGGTACTTATTTGTAAAAGAGAACTGAAAATGGCTCACAATACATAAAAACATTTACAGTTCTTTGCATAATGGAGGCGGAATAATGGCAAGGAAGGGGGTTTCCAATAGAGGTATACTGACTACAGACAGCAAAACACCTTAATAGAGCTAAAAAGAGTGAAGAAAAACCAAAGTCTGGAGGCAAAATTATCCCTTTCTAATCAGCGCACCTGTTACACAGGGATTCCAGTATGCATCCCACCTACAACACACAGGAAGTGCGATGCATACTGATATCCTTGAAGAGAGGGTGCGATGGTACAATGCGAGACTTTTGATCCAGTTCTTGATCACAGTTTGTAGCACAGTTCAGGGATTTAGGCCGAGCAAGTGGTAATCAGTAAATAAATCGCAGGGGTAGATGTAGGGAGGTTACTAGAGCCACCACAAGGGCAATTAGAGAATTTGTAAATCGATTGTTCAGTTCGTAAACAAAACCCGGAGATAGACTGAAGCAACATTGATCTACTTTGAATTTGCATAGCAAATGCAGTTCGAAGGCTAGTTGGCTTGACTTTAGGCTCCGTCTGTAAGTTTATAAAGCAAACAAATATAGACCAACAAACAATCTATTCGCTCCCCAGCGGAGTCGCCATTTTTTTATCGGGAAATCTAGTGTCTATGTAGAGCTGCTAGTCCCACTAAGACTGGTAGCTATCTTAGAAACAAACAAACTAAAACTACTTTCGTTTTCCTTTATGAGAAGTAGATAAGAGGGGAACAAAAGAGCCCAACCTCTGTCTTGCGCTTGGTTCCTTGCTTGATTCCTCTCCCTTCTGATAGATCTTTGCCACTCACTTCCTCATCTACCTAGCTTCAAAGAGCGCCTGTGGAATCAAAGCAGCATAACACTATCCAAGAACAAAGATCTACTATCATAAACAATATAGGACCAGATATATATTGACCACACAAATGGATATATCATCAATCATACAAGAATGTGGAGGGAAACTTGAATAGCTTTATTAATAATCAAGAATAGAAAAGAGTATTACAACCAATTGTTATGAACCAACGTCATCCTCTCAGCAAGAAAGCCCTTCTTCACCTCATGAAAAAGCTTAGATCACCCAACACTATGATGTTACACCAAGAAACCAGCAGCACTTCCTTACAAGATACAAAATTCCAGCCTCTAGATCTCTGGGATGAGGGATCCATATATAGATGTTTGCAAGGGGGGTGACTCAGCTTCTGAGATTTGATTGGTGTCCTCTCTCTAATAGTTCTTGATTCCACTTGGAGATTGATGATCTCTAACTCATACCTGGGCGAATGTGGAGAGGCAAGTGTCACAGGAGAAGTTTCTGGAAGATTCCATGATCTTCCACCTCACAAATTGACCCTGCCATTTGTCCACTCTCACCCATCACACCCCATAGAAGGGCTTTTCAGTATGCATCGCACCTCCCGTGTGCATTTAGGTGGGATGCAGCGCACTTTGACCATGGAGCAGGTGAGATGGTCCAGTTTTGACCAGTTCTGAGTAGTTTTTCATGGAGAACTTCTGAGAGATGATGTAATCAGCTGACCTTGTTCTTTTAGGGGTCAGAACAACACTTTTAGGGACTTAGGAGACCTTGTTTTATAGACATTTATGACTGGGGTTGCAGTGCCCAAAAATGTCTATAACAGGTGGCCAACCCTCCATCTGGATTCAAAAGCTTACTGCAAGGCGTGTGACATGTGTCAAAGGACTCACAGGCCATCATGAAGAGATGAGCTGCCTCTAAACCCATAGATGATGCTACAACCTTTCAAGAAATGGGCAATAGATTTTGTGGGACCCATTCAGCCTCAAGGAAAGAAGACGGGAGTGCAATACATTATCACTGCAACTGAGTATATGACTTGATGGGTGGAGGCATAGCCTGTGAAGGACTGAACAGGCACAACCGTTGCAAGGTTTCTCTTTGAGTATGTACTGGCACAATTTGGGTGTCCAAAGATTTTGATGATTGATCGTGGTACACACTTTCTGAATGAAATAATCAGTGCGCTGACGGAGGAATTTCAGGTATATAACCAGAAAATCATGCCTTATCACCCACAATCTAATGGGGTGATAGAAGCATTCAATAAGGTACTGGAGGATGTGCTGACCAAGGTTTGCAATGCTCAACGAAGTGATTGGGACCAGCGCATACCCGCAGTACTATGGGCCTATTGAATGACTTGCAAAAAGTTGACTAGATAGACACCCTTTAGGCTTATATATGGTTTTGGAGCAGTGATTCCCATGGAATACATTGTGCCTAGCCTATGCATAGCGGCACTAATGGGTATTTTTATCACCTGGATTGAACCCTGGGCTAAAGGAAGGCAATGCCAGGGTAACTACTAGGCCGGGAGAGGGCTCTCTCCCTAAGGATCTCAACCAAGATTACTAGATTAGGAAAAGAATTTTAGGCTAGGTATAGTAGCACAAAGTTTTGATTGGATTTTGAAGGGGTTTTGCTGGATCAGGAGGAGCTGGACAGTTAGGGCTAGGGAATTAGGTCAAAATTGCAGGGTGTTCAATGGGGAAAGGTAGGCATAAGGTTTAGCACTCTAGGGCTTGATGGGTGAGATGTTTTAAGACTGGTGAGAGGCTAGGAAGAGCATGTGATTACTATGGATCCTTCCCAAACTATAGAAAACATATAATAGTGAATATTTCCCCAAAGCAGAGCAGTGATGTTATGGATTCTGCCTATCAACTTGAAAACATTCACTTAGGAGCTATGAAATGATTAATGAAGTATACAAAACATATTAACATATGATCAAAAGAGAATAAACTAAAATAAACTTTATACCACATGGATCCCAAAGAAATAGCTGCAATTTTTATTATTCTCCTACTAAACTGTTACAAAATTATGTACAATCAAGGCATAAGCATCTAGTTGAGTCCAACCCTTTACAATGAGAAAGAAGAAGAAGATATAGGCATTGTTTCAACCTCCTCCCATCCATAGGGGTTGAATCCCTAAGATGAGGAGCTAATCTAACCAACTCTGAACAAGAAACGGGAATCTAGCCATCCTAACAACTTGCCTCTAAAAGTGAGGAAATTGATTCATTTGTGCTCAAAATGACTTTTAATCTAATGAATCTACCCTTTACTACTAATTATCCATCATATTTACAAGCCAAGTCATCATTTACAATATTAAAACGTCCTCCATGAGAGAAATTCATGAAAACAGAAAAATAGCCATCTTGTGCAAAATTTGCCCTACACACAGCACCACTCTCAGGTCCCTTTTGGAGGCCTTCCCGGCATCCAAATTGATCTCATGATAGCTCATTCGAAATTTCTTCAAGTCAAAATTTTAAAAAACCTATCATTTCTTCATTTGAAGCTCATTTGACAACTAAAAACATTGATTCTACCAAGACTGCTTCTGTGTGTCCAAAAACTGGCAGAAAGGCCATTTTTAGGGTGTTTTTTGGGCTTTTGGTGGACCAGTTCTACCTCAAAAACATAGAAAATCCATAGGATGCATGTAATCATCGCTCTGAATCCACAAATTCAAGCCATTTGTCCATTGGATTCCCCTAGGAAAAGCGCAGCGCCAATGGCGTTGTTCGTTGAGCCAGATTTACTATGTGTGCAATTTCCAAAATTTGCAAAAAGAAAAATCTCCTCCAAACATGACCAAAATTGGTGAGCAGCACCACCATCAGGCATCTTGATGAGCCAAGAAAGCTTCAGCAAGCAACCTAAGCCTATCCTCCTCTATTTTTGCCATTTAGAACCCGCCTTAGCCTAGCTTTCATCCTTTTGACCCTCATGCTGCAAATTTTGTTTCAGGTCCTGTAATGGCAGGCCATGTGCCTGATCATCTAATTGTCCTTATTGGCCTTCTACAATAGCTTCTCTAGGTGAAAATTTACTCTCTCAAGCCAAGTCTCTCTATCATCCTCCATTTCCTTTTCAATAGGAGACAAAGTGACCAGTGCCTCTTTGTCACCTTGTCGTTTTACCTTGAGAAGTTTGAGCTCCATGAAGACCTACTTTTCACACAACTAATTGTTCTCTTGTTCCAAATATGTGATGACACACTTGGCTCTCTCCAAATTGTCCATCAATACTTGGACTTGAGCCAGATTTTCCCGTATAATGATGTCCTTTATTTTTTCTTCATCCTAAGCCTCTAAGTCAATTGTTTGAGTATAATGCTACTCTGGCTCATCGTGCTTGTCAAATCAAAGTCTCTTTCTTCCTCCTCATCATCAATATCTTCCACCTGCATCTTTTCTTTCCCTTTGTGCAGTTGTTGCACTTGTTCCTGTTGTGTTGATGAAGAAGGCAAAGCCCCTTCCACATCCTGCAGAGCAAGCATTTTCCTATGAGTTGATGAAGAAGGCAAGGTCCCTTCCACATCTTGTGGAGAAAACACTTGCCTATCAGCTACAAACAATTGCCTTGAGCCCCTCTAATATGTCATGTAGGTCCCGGGCACCTTAATAGCTCTAGTCTCTTTGGCCTTCTCATCTGTCCATGTTTGCAAATTTTGAGGTTGTGCACTTCTAGAAAAGGGATGAAGGGAGTGAGTGAGAGTGATTTAGGAGTGAGGGAATGGGAAATGACCTTGTGGGGTATTTTGGTGGGCTAGAAAATGAAGGGGAGGGTATGAATCATGAAAATGAGGGAGAGGGGTTTGGGTCTTTTTGAAATATAACTTGTGGAATGAAGGCTTAGGGGGTATTGAATGTTATGAAGTGATATAGGGAAGGGGTTTAGGGTTTTAGTGATAGGTGGTGGGAGAAATAGAGGGGATTAGGGTTTCTAGGGTGTAATTGGGGGAGAAACTAGGGTTTGACATTTGTCATGGTCAATTTCTTCAAACACTTCAATTGCTATTCAATGATGAGGTATAGTGAGGGCACTTACTTGTTTGAAAGATGAGAGGGTGCCTTGGGAAGTTTTTATGAATTTTGAGGCCTTTATAATCTTTGTTGCTCAATGCACAGTGCCATGCTACAAATGCGTAGCGTAGTGTAATTTTGCACTGCTGAAACCTCCCAACGTGCAACGCCCAACTCAAACGCGCAGCGCCACCTCCTGAACGCACAACACCACTTAAATCCAACTTTTGACTACCTTCTCTATTTCCAAATTGAGCATGGGATAGCTTGTTGGAAGTCTTGTCAGGTCTACTTTCTAGAACATCTTGAACTTTTCAATTTGGAGCTCATTTTCCCTGTCAAAAGCTCAATCTCCCAAGACTGGTCAAAATGTGCATAATGAGGCTGCCAAAATGAAAAGTGTTATTTCAGTCAACTTTTGAAGGTATTATTCAACTCCAAATTGAGATAATGATAGCTCATTGGAAAGATCTATTTGTCTAGCTATCATTTGATTCATCAAGCAAGTCTTTTGGACAATCCATCTAGGAGAAACATTTATTTTCCCAAGGTCACTCCAGAAGTGCAGCAACTCTCCTGTGGAAAATTATTGTTTGGACATTTCTCCCAAACCATGAGACCTATGTAAAAACTTAAGGAGTTTGTTCTTCTTGGGACTATGGCGGACAAAGGCCTCTCTCACTTTTGTCAAATTCATCTTTTCGTGCTCAGAAACATCATTTGAATAAAACCTATCCCAATGTGTGGAACAGGGGATTTGTAGAAATGAAGGGAAATGAAGGGGATGAGGGGATTCTAATTTCTTGAGAAAATTTTGGGAAGTAGGTAGGGATGTTAGAAAGTAGGGGAAAGTGGAATTTCAAGGATTGAGTGAGGGGAAGGGGTCCAAAAGGGGAAAACACATGCCTAACCTAGAAAAGTGTCAATTTGTAGCAATAGGCTAGGGTTTGTGGGAAAATGATGAATTTGAGGAATATCAGTGATGGGAAGTGTTTAAGAAGGTATATTAAGGGTATGGGAAGGTGTATGAGCATCCAGATACAAGCTTTTGTTTATGATTTGACCATCCAAGAAAAATTACCTTCAAAACCCTAGGAGAGTGAAATGAGCCTTGGCAAAGTACAATTGAAGCACGAACAAGGAGTAAAATGACCCATTGGAACTTGAGATGATGATGACAACTCTTTGAATGATGGTACACTCAGCCGAATGGTGACATGGACCAACAATTGGAAAATTTTGGAAGGAGTGAAAGCAATCCTAGACCTAATACCTAGTGACCAAATTTTACTTGAAGACTCACTGAAATGGAAAAATTTGACTTTGACACGCTAAGACCACTTTGTAAGAGAATATTTGATCACTGGTGGCTGTATGCAAATACTGACTCTAACATTGGCTCCATTGGGGATGGTATCTCCTTGGAGGTGCCAAGAACACCGTAGACCAAGTAGCCTTATCCATTGTGCATGGAGTAAAAAAAAAAAAAAAAACTCAATCTAAAATACATGACTAAATACTGATGACTGAAAGACACAAACTGACTTTTACTCAACTAAAAACTGACTCAATACTAAAACACAACTGAAAAACTGGAAAAGATGCTCAAAATGGAGTTTATTCAATAAAACCTACTCTAACTATCCATTCATCACCTGATCAATTGAAATGAAACAACTAATGCAACCAAGTAAGCATTCTGGCTGCTATTTGAATTCTCTGCAAGTGCTTGTTTATGATCAAGAAGAGAGAACTACTGAAATGAAACTCCCATGAAAACTTGTAAACAGATCCAAATTTTCCCAGATTGAATAATATGGATTCTCTATCTGACTCCAAAAATAATGCATGAGGATCTTGAAATTCATGTGCACTGGGACCTAGCTCATCCAGGATTACTTTGCTTCTCCTCATACCATGAATGCAAACTTTCATCTGAGCTTTGTGACGAGACTCCTACTGAAAATGACAATGAAACCAGTTGTGGGATCAGGTTTGTATCAATACTTTTTTCAAGCTCATAGTTAGCTAATGGAGAAGGACTTTGACTGCAGATATCATCCAACACATCAGCTATTGGATCGTGAAAAACTTGAAAAGACTGTTGTAACCCATTTTCTATTGGTTCCAATGAGATTGCATGATTTTCTACATGCTTCTCATCCTTTATTGAAGATATGCTATGCACATTTCCCTTCAAAACTTGAAATGATTCAAAACATAATGGTATGGAATCATCTTGCATCATTTGATCATATGTTCCAGCTTCTGTGTCTTCATCTACAACCTAACATTCAATGGCATTCGGGGGCTGCAAATCTAGATATGAGAAGTATTGAACAAGGATTTCATTGCCCTCTAGATGGTCCAGATCAAAACTTATCAACAGTTGGTTTTTTATTGCACGAAAGTTTTCTTTGATGAACTAAAATGAAGTAAAACAAAGAGGCAAATATCCTTCACTTACTTCAAAATTTTCTGCACTTTCCTCCTCACTTCCATAGCTGATATGCATTGGCTAATCACCGAGCTGCTGAAAGTGAACTTCCTCCTTCCACAAACCAGTTGTTGATTTGTCTGCAATACTAGCTTCTGTTTGGAGAACATAATCATCATCATACTAATCAAACTTAGGGAAATCATCAGTATAAAACACATCATCAAGCATACATGTCAGATCAACCAATCTCTCTTCTGCAACCTGATCTATAAAACATTCATTATCAAATCTATAACAACTGGGATAAGAAATGAAATGTTTTGGATCAGCCACTTGTTTTTCTTCAATCAGCGAGCCATGGTCTTGAACATCATACTCATTCCTTTGTGGTGATCTTCTGCTTCATCTCTTCCACTTCACTTACCAAAATGTCGAGCTTTACCTCTATAGATGTCGATTCCTCTGGACCTATGTTCTTCCTCTCTTCTTCCTTCAACTTTTCCCTTCTGATCAACAGATTAGCCTCTACATCTACTGCAATGTTCTACATCTCTTCAAGTGTTGTAAGGTTCCTTTCTCTCAGCTGAAACTCCATTTTCGGATCAAAGGCATCCAGGTAGCGCAAGAGAGCAGATCCAGGAGGAGGTCTTATATTAACGGCATCGAACAATAAGCTTGGTTAAATCTGGAAGAAAATTGTTGTACTGTCTCCCCCGGCTGTCTTTTTAGATGGTTATACACTTCTTGAATCAAGAAAGGGTTTTGTTTGACCACCCACTTGTCAAGGAAAACTTTGACAAACTGTTGGAAATCTAAGATGCTCGCATCAGGTAGGGTTTTGAACCAACTCTTGACTTTTCCTTGCAAAGAAAGAGCAAAAATCCTAATACTGAAATCCTCTTCATCAACTTCAAAAAGGTCAAGAAAAGTATCAAAATTCGGTACATGTCTCTCAGTAGTGATGTTGTCACCTTCACCATCAAATCTTGGTAGATATAGGTAATGATTTTTAGGGAAAGCATGGGATATAGGAGGCAAAATCAGAGGCTTGTATCTATCCGCAATTTTACAAGGTATAGGAGTATATACAAAAGTTGTAGAATTATCCTTCATCTCTTGAGGCTCATCAACTTGAAGACGGTCATCATAAGATTCAGAAGAAGGGTCTTGATCAAGATCAAAGGCATGTGAATATTTTGTATTCACAATCTTCAAAGGGAAGGAATCACATGCAGGTCTAGGATATTTTCTCAAATACAGTATATTTTGTAAAGCCTTCTTGACATTCTCGGGAAAAGAGAAGAAATATTTTATAACAAAGAATGTAATGTCTTGGATGAAATTCCAATTTGAATACCTGTTCTTTCCATATTGTCCTTTCATGTTTTTGCTGGTCGGGTTCATCCTCCAGTGGAGTCCTTGGATCTAATCTTGAAACTGATTTGGAGTCACCAGGTGAATGATTTCAGCCTTCCAGTGTCTGATCGTTAGCCACCATCAACAATAAAATCTAGATATGAACTTGATACATTTTGCTGAGGAACAGAAAACTACATTCCCCAGTATGGTTGCCACTATGTTATCACCTATATTGAACCTCAGGCTAAACGAAGGCAATGCCAGGGTAACCACAAACCACGCTTAGCCAAGTAGCTAGCCCTACTAGGTCAAGAGAGGGCTCTCTCCGTAAGGATCTCAGCCAAGATGACTGGATCAGCAAAAGGATTTTAGGCTAGATATGGTAGCACAAAGTTTTGATTGGATTTTGAAGGGGTTTTGCTGGATCAGGAGGAGCTGGACAGTTAGGGCTAGGGAATTAGGTCAAAATTGCAGGGTGTTCAATGGGACAAGGTAGGCATAAGGTTTAGCACTCTAGGGCTTGATGGGTGAGATGTTTTAAGATTGGTGAGAGGCTAGGAATAGCATTTGATTACCATGGATCCTTCCCAAACTATAGAAAACATATAATGGTGAATATTTCCCCAAAGAAGAATAGTGAGGGAACAGTGATGTTATGGATTCTACCTATCAACTTGAAAACATTCACTTAGGAGCTATGAAATGATTAATGAAGTACACAAAACATATTTACATATGATCAAAAGAGAAGAAACTGAACTAAACTCCATACCATATGGATCCCAAAGAAATAGCTGCAATTTTATTAATCTCCTGCTAAACTGCTACAAAATGATGTACAATCAAGGCATAAGCATCCAGCTGAGTCCAACCCTTTACAATGAGAAAGAAGAAGAAGATATAGGCATTGTTTCAACCTCCTCCCATCCTCAGGGGTCAAATCCCTAAGATGAGGATCTAATCTAACCAACTCTGAACAAGAAATAAGAATCTAGGCATCCTAACAACTTGCCTCTAAAAGTGATGAAACTTATTCATTTGTGCTCAAAATGACTTTTAATCTAATGAATCTACCCTCTACTACTAATTATCCATCATATTTACAAGCCAAGTCATCATTTACAATATTAAAACATCCTCCATGAGATGAAATTCATGAACACAGTCAAAACACAGAAAAATAACCATCCTGTGCAAAATTTGCCCTACGCGCAGTGCCACTGGCCCAACGTGCAACGCCACTTTCAAGTCCCTTTTGGATGCCTTCCTGGCATCCAAATTGAGCTCATGATATCTCATTTGAAATATCCTCAATTCTAATTTCCAAAACACCTAGAATTTCTTCATTTGAAGCTCATTTGGCCCCCCAAAATTGGATTCTCCTAAGACTACTTATGTCTGTCCAAAAAGTGGTAGAAAGGTCATTTTTAGGGTGTTTTTTGACCTTTTGGTGGACCAATTCTGCCCCAAAAACTTAGCAAATCCATAGGATGCATGTAATCATCACTCTGAATCCAAAAATTCAAGCCATTTTTCCATTGGATGCCCCTAGGAAAAGCGCGATGCCAGTGACGCTACACATTGACCCAGATTTTTTGTGTGCAATTTCCAAAATTTGTAAAAAGCAAAATCTCCACCAAACCTGACTAAAATTGGTGGGCAGCACCACCATCAAGCATCTTGATGAGCCAAGGAAGCTTCAGCAAGCAACCTAAGCCTATCCTTCTCTTTTTTTGCCCTTTAGAGCCCGCCTTAGCCTAGCTTTCATCTTTTTGACCCTCATGTTGCAAATTTTGTTTCGGGTCCTGTAATGGTAGGCCATGTGACTGGTCATCTGATTGTCCCTATTGGCCTTCTGCAACAGCTTCTCTAGGTGGAAATTGACTCTCTCAAGCCAAGTCTCTCTATCATCCTCAATTTCCTTTTCAATAGGAGACAAAGTGACCAGTGGCTCTTTGTCATCTTGTCGTTTTACCTTGAGATGTTTGACCTCCATGAAGACCTCCTTGTCAATCAACTGCTTGTTCTCTTGTTCCAAATATGTGATGACACACTTGGCTCTCTCTCCAAATTTTCCATCAATACTTGGACTGGAGCCTCCTTTTCCCGTATGATGATGTCCTTTATTGTTTCTTGATTTTGAGCCTCTAAGTCAATTGTTTGAGTATAATGCTGCTCTGGCTCATCATGCGCTGTCAAATCAAAGTCTCTTTCTTCCTCCTCATCATCAAGAACTTCCACCTGCATCTTTTCTTTCCCTTTGTGCAGTTGTTTCACATGTTCCTATTGTGTTGATGAAGAAGGCAAAGCCCATTCCACATCCTGCAGAGCAAGAATTTTCCTATGAGTTGATGAAGAAGGCAAGGTCCCTTCCACATCTTGCGGAGTAAACACTTGCCTATTAGCTACAAAAAATCTCCTTGTGCCCCTCTATTATGTCATGTAGGTCCTGGGCACCTTAGTAGCTCTAGTCTCTTTGGCCTTCTCATCTATCCATGTTTGCAAATTTTGAGGTTGTGCACTCCTAGAAAAGGGATGAAGGGAGTGAGTGAGTGTGATTTAGGAGTGGGGGAATGGGAAATGACCTTGTGGGGTATTTTGGTGGGCTAGAAAATGAAGGGGAGGGTATGAATCATGAAAATGAGGGAGAGGGGTTTGGGTCTTTTTGAAATATAACTTGTGGGATGAAGGATGAGGTGGTATTGAATGTTATGGAGTGACATAGGGAAGGGGTTTAGGGTTTTAGTGATAGGTGGTGGGAGAAATAGAGGGGATTAGGGTTTCTAGGGTGTAATTGAAGGAGAAACTAAGGTTTGAAATTTTTCATGGTAAATTACTTCAAACACTTCAATTGCTATTCAGTGATGAGGTATAGTGAGGGCACTTATTTGTTTGAGAGATGAGAGGGTTCCTTGGGAAGTTTTTATGAAGTTTGAGGCCTTTCTAATATTTTCTGCTCAACGTGCAGTGCCATGCTATAGACGTGTAGTGCCACCTCTCAATGTGCAGCGCAGTGTAATTTTGCACTGCTGAAACCTCCCAATGCGCAACGCCCAGCTCAGATGCGCAGCACCACCTCCTGAACGTGCATTGCCATTTCAATCCAACTTTTTACTACCTTCCTGATGTACAAATTGAGAATGGGATAGCTCGTTGGAAATCTTGTTGGTCTACCTTCCAGAACATCTTGAATTTTTCAATTTGGAGCTCATTTTCTATATCAAAAGCTCAATCTCCCAAGACTGGTCAAAATATGTAGAATGAGGCTGCAAAAATTTTTAGTGATGTTTCAGTCAACGATTGAAGCTCTTCCTCAACTCCAAATTGAGCACATGATAGCTCATTGGAAAGCTATATTTGTCTAGTTATCATTTGACTCATCACGAAAGTCTTTTTGACATTCCATTTAGGAGAAAAATTTATTTTCCCATGGTCACTCTAGAAGTGCAGCAACTCTCCTGTGGCCAATTATTGTTTGGACATTTCTCCCAAACCATGAGACTTGTGTAAAAAATGAAGGAGGTTTTTCTTTTCGGGTCTACAGTGGACAAAAAGCTCTCTCACATTTTTCAAATTCATCTTTTCTTGCTCAGAAACATCATTTGAATAAAACCTATCCCGATGTGTGGAACAAGGGATTTCTAGAAATGAAGGGAAATGAAGGGGATGAGGGGCTTCTAATTTCTTGAGAAAATTTTGGGAAGTAGGGAGAGATGTTAAGAAGTAGTGGAAAGTGGAATTTTAAGGATTGAGTGAGGGGAAGGGGTCCAAAAGGGAAAAACACGGACCTAACCTAAAAAAGTGTCAAATTGTAGCAATAGGCTAGGGTTTGTGGGAAAATGATGAATTTGAAGGATAGCAGTGATGGGAAGTGTTTAAGAAGGGATATTAAGGATAGGGGAAGGTCTATGAGCATCAGGATACAAGTTTTTGTTGATGATTTGACCATCCAAGAAAAATTACCTTCAAAACCTAGGAGAGGGAAATGAACCTTACCAAAGTACAACTGAAGCACGAACAACGTGTAAAATGGCCCATTGGAAAATGAAATAACAATGAGAACTCTTTGAATGATGGTACACGCAGCCAAATGGTGACATGGACCAATACTTGGAAAACTTTGGAAGGAGTGAAAATTATCCTAGACCTTATACCTAGTGACCAAATTTTACTTGAAGACTCACTGAAATGGAAAAATTTGACTTTGACACCCTAAGACCACTTCGTAAGAGCATATTTGATCATTGGTGGCAATATGCAAACACTGACTCTAACGTTGGCTCCATTGGGGATGGTAGCTCCTTGGAGGTGCCAAGAACACCATAGACCAAGTAGCCTTATCCATTGTGCATGGAGTAAAACAAAAAAACTCAATCTAAAATACATGACTGAATACTGATGACTCAAAGACACAAACTGACTTTTACTCAACTAAAAACTGACTCGATACTAAAACACAACTGATAAACTGGAAAAGATGCTCAAAATGGAGCTTATTCAATAAAACCTACTCTAACTGTCCATTCATCACCTGATCAAGTGAAATGAAACAACCAATGCAACCAAGTAAGCATTCGAGCTGCTGTTTGAATTCTCCGCAAGTGCTTTTTTATGATCAAGAAGAGAGAACTACTGAAATGCAACTCCCATGAAAACTTGTAAACAGATCCAAATTTTCCCAGATTGAATAATATGGATTGTTTATCTAACTCCAAAAATACTGCATGAGGATCTTGAAATTCATGTGCACTGTGACTTAGCTCATCCAATGGATTACTTTGCTTCTCCTCATACCATGAATGCAAACTTTCATATGAGCTTTGTGATAAGACTCCTGCTAAAAATGACAAAGAAACCAACTATTGGATCAAGTTTGTATCAATACTTTTTTCAAGGTCACAGTTAGCTAATGGAGAAGGAATTTGACTACAGATATCATCCAACACATCAGCTATTGGATCATGAATAACTTGAAAATACTGTTGTAACCCATTTTCTATTGGGTCCAATGAGATTGCATGCTTTTCTACATGCTTCTCATCCTTTATTGAAGATATACTATGAAAATTTCCCTTAAAAAACTGAAATGATTCAAAACTTAATGGTACGGAATAATCTTGCATCATTTGATCATATGTTCCAGCTTCCAAGTCTTCATCTACAACCTAAAATTCAATGGCATTCGGGGCTGCAAATCTAGATATGAGAAGTCTTGAACAAGGATTTCATTGCCCTCTAGGTGGTCCAGATCAAAACTTATCGACGATTGGTTTCTGATTGCACGAAAGTTGTCTCTGATGAATTGAAACAAAGTAAAACAAAGAGGCAAAGATCCTTCACATACTTCAAAATTTTCTGCACTTTCCTCCTCACTTCCATAGCTGATATGCATCAGCTGATCACCGAGCTGTTGAAAGTGAACTTCCTCCTTCCACAAACTAGCTGTTGATTTGTCTGCAAGACTAGCTTCTGTTTGGAGAACATAATCATCATCATACTGATCAAACTTAGGGAAATCATCAGTATAAAACACATCATCAAGCATACATGTCAGATCAAAAAATCTCTCTTCTGCAAGCTGATCTATAAAACAATCATTATCAGATCTATGACAACTGAGATAAGAAAGGAAATGTTTTGGATCAGCCACTTGTTTTTCTTCAATCAGCGAGCCATGGTCTTGAACATCATACTCATTCCTTGTGGTGATGTTTTGCATCATCTCTTCCATTGCACTTACCAAACTGTTGAGCTTTACCTCTAAAGATGTCGATTCCTCTGGATCTATGTTCTTCCTCTCTTCTTCCTTCAACTTTGCCCTTTTGATCAGTAGATTAGCCTCTACATATACTGCACTGTTTTGCATCTCTTCAAGTGTTGTAAGGTTCCGTTCTCTTAGCTAAAACTCCATTTCCGGATCAAAGGCATCCAGGTAGTGCAAGAGAGCAGATCCAGGAGGAGGTCTTATATTAACAGGCATTGAACAATAAGCTTGGTTAAATCTAGTAGAAAATTGTTGTACTGTCTCCCTTGGATGTATTTTCAGATGGTTATACTCTTCTAGAATCAAGAAAGGGTTCTATTTGACCACCCACTTGTCGAGGAAAACTTTGACGAATTGTTGGAAATCTGAGATGCTTGCATCAGGCAGGGTTTTGAACCAACTCTTGACTTTGCCTTGCAAAGAAAGAGCAAAAAGCCTAATACTGACATCCTCTTCATCAACTTCAAAAAGGTCAAGAAAAGACTCAAAATTTAGTACATGTATCTTAGCAGTGATGTTGTCACATTCACCATCAAATCTTGGTAGATATAGTTAATGATTTTTAGGGAAAACATGGGATATAGGAGGTAAAATTAGAGGCTTGTATCTATCCGAAATTTTACAAGATATAGGAGTATATACAAAAGCTGTAGAATTATTCTTGATCTCTTGAGGCTCATCAGTTTGAAGACAGTCATCATAAGATTTAGAACAAGGGTCTTGATCAAGATCAAAGGCATGTGAATATTTTTTATTCACAATCTTCAAAGGGAAGGAATCACATGGAGGTCTAGGATATTTTCTCAAATACAGTGTATTTTGTAAAGCCTTCTTGACATTCTCGTGAAAAGAGAAGAAATAATTTGTAACAAAGAACATAATGTCTTGGATGAAATTCCAATTTGAATACCTGATCCTTCCATATTGTCCTTTCATGTTTTTGTTGGTCGAGTTCATCCTCTAGCGGAATCCTTGGATCTAATCTCGAAACTGATTTGGAGTCACCAGGTGAATGATTTCATCCTTCCAGTGTCTGATCGTTGTCCACTATCAACAATCAGATCTAGATATGAACTTGATACATTTTGCTGAGGAACATAAATCTACGTTACCTAGTATGGTCACCACTATGTTATCACCTGGATTGAACCTCAGGCTAAAGGAAGGCAATGCCAGGGTAACCACAAACCACACTTATCCAAGTAGCTAGCCCTAATAGGCCAGGAGAGGGCTCTCTCCATAATGATCTTAGCCAAGATGACTGGATCAACAAAATTATTTTAGGCTACGTATAGTAGCACAAAGTTTTGATTGGATTTTGAAGGGGTTTTAGTGGATCAGGAGGAGCTGGACAGTTAGGGCTAGGGAATTAGGTCAAAATTACAGCGTGTTCAATGGGGCAAGGTAGGCATAAGGTTTAGCGCTCTAGGGTTTGATGGGTGAGATGTTTTAAGACTGGTGAGAGGCTAGGAAGAGCATGTGATTACCATGGATCCTCCCAAACTGTAGAAAACATATAATGGTGAATGTTGACCCAAAGCAGAGTAGTGATGTTATGGATTTTGTCTATCAACTTGAAAACATTCACTTAGAATCTACGAAATGATTAATTAATACAAAAAACATATTAACATATGATCAAAAGAGAAGAAACTGAACTAAACTCCATACCACATGGATCCCAAAGAAATAGCTGTAATTTTTATTAATCTCCTGCTAAACTGCTACAAAATTATGTACAATCAAGGCATAAACATCCAGTTGAGTCCAACCCTTTACAATGGGAAAGAAGAAGAAGATATGGGCATTGTTTCAACCTCCTCCCATCCTCAGGGGTCGACTCCCTAAGATGAGTAGCTAATCTAACCAACTTTGAACAAGAAACAGGAATCTAGGAATCTTAACAACTTCCCTCTAAAAGTGAGGAAACTAATTCATTTGTGCTCAAAATGACTTTTAATCTAATGAATCTACCCTCTACTACTAATTATCCATCATATTTACAATCCAAGTCATCATTTACTATATTAAAACATCCTCCATGAGAGAAAATCCATGAACACAGTCAAAACATAGAAAAATAGTCATCGTGTGCAAAATTTTCCCTACACGCAACGCCACTGGCCCAACGCGCAGCAACACTTTCAGATCCCTTTTGGAGGCCTTCCTGGCATCCAAATTGAGCTCATGATATCTCATTGGAAATCTCCTCAAGTATAATTTCCAAAACACCTAGCATTTCTTCATTTGAAGCTCATTCTACCCCTCAAAATTGGATTCTCCTAAGAATGCTTTTGTGTGTCCAAAAAGTGGCAGAAAGGTCATTTTTTAGGGTGTTTTTTGACCTTTTGTGTAGAAATTTTGAATAATTTAACACATATTCAATGGATATTATCTTGATCATGTACTATTGCGGAAAACATACACAATACATAAGCTCCTCTACGTTGATCATCAATATAGCAGCATCAATAACAATAAAACATCAAGAGCATTCACACATCGACACAGTATGTAACCCGGGGAAAGCATCTCGCTAAAAACCCCACACTATATGTATATTAATGATTGAGACCATGTAACATTACAAAGTAAAATGCTTATCACAAGCAATCCAGTACCAGCTCCACCTGTTACACACAATACAGCTCAGATCTGATCTCCAAATCTATTCCACTGCTTGCCTGCCTCCACTGCTTAATGCCTGCTCAAGAACTGATGAGAATGGCTTACCAAACTCGTATTTCACCTCAAAATAATCACTCACACTTTGTTGGACGTGAGCAAAGGCTACAATACTAGGAAAATACATGAGAAAACTCATTGGCATACTCAATCCCTTGATTGTGCAAGATCTGGTGCACAACTATAGTCACAACTGATAGCAATATGATTCTCTACCACCTGTCCCTGTTGAACTGAACATGCACTGACATGCAACTAAGTTAACTGATGTATTCATTAGTTGTATTATGAGTTAATAACTTGTGAATTAATTAATAACTAATTCACCCAACTCATCTCTAGTCTATTTTCTAGTTAGACTAAATACAACCAGTTTAACAAAGCTAAATTGAACACAACTCCATCAACTCCACCAAACTCAACTGATTGAGTTCTAACTGAAGTCATGCATGCAACAACTCAACTGACTCATAAGAAAAGCATATTTCCTTCTGACAGCTGCATGTGCCACCTCTGTAGCTCAAACTGAAGTGCTCCAAGAGAATAAGATTAAGTTTATAGTCCAAATATTATTGTGAGATAATAATATTTGACTTTTCTATTTTTAACAGCCAGTCTAAAAATAGACTTTGATCACTCACACTGTGATCACTCACACTTTCATCAAAAATATAAGTCCATATATTTTTTCCCAACTTGATCAATCATCTATAAATAACAACCTGCAATCCATAGACATGATCCATATGTCTAAAAATAGACTTGTGCCAAAAATAGCCTGCGGGCCCACTTAGTGAAGGCGACTCTTTTCACTAAGCTCCATCATCTTGTTGCAATCTCAACACTCCCTCTCGATAAGATATGGATTATCAGCAACCCCTATCCTGCCTCGGTGGTACTCGAATTTGCTCCTGGTGAGAGCCTTCGTCAGAATATCAGCATCCTGATCCTCCGTTGGAATGTACGAAAGTAACATGATCCTCCGCTGCACACAATCTCTGATATGATGGTACCTGATGTCAATATGTTTAGATCTATCATGAAATACAGGATTAGCCGAGAGTTTAATGCAACTCTGGTTATCACAGTAAATCATAGTAGGATCCAAATGAGAACCGAACAAACCAACTAGGATCTTCCTCATCCATATAGCCTCGCATGCAGCCAAACTTGCTCCCATATACTCGACCTCCATTGAACTGAGTGCCACGGATCTCTGTTTCCTGTTTTACCAAGAAACTACTGTCGATCCAATACTGAAGACCCCTCCTGGCGTGCTCTTTCTCTCTGTTGGGCTCCCTGCCCAATCTGCATCCGTGAAGCCACATAGCTTCACCTCATCCTCCTGTCTATACCACAAACCATATCCCGATGTGCCTCTCAAGTTGCGCAATACATGCTTGCCTGCCTTCTAGAAGAGCTTGGTAAGCTTAACCATAGCTTGTGAAAGCTGCTTAACTGCATAGCATATATCAGGTCGTGTATTGACCAAATACATTAGCGACCCCACCAACTGTCGATAAACAGTGGCATCCACTTCTTCTCCCGAAGTGGCATCCTCCTTCCTCCAACCTCCAGGAAGAGGAGTATCAACAGGTTTGTAGCCATGCATGTTGAACTTCTCCAGTATCTCCCGAGCATACTTGCCCTAAGAAACAAACAGTCCACCACTGCACTGCCATATTTCCAATCCGAGGAAATAGTGAAGGAGGCCCAAATCCTTCATCTCAAACTCTGTAGCAAGATCCTTCTTGCATGACAGTATCAACAACTCATCACCCGTTAGAATCAAATCATCAACATACAGTACAATGATAAGCAACTTACCCTCCACCACAATCTGGTATAGGTTCGGATCCGCCTCGCTCTTGGAGAATCCAAGTCCTGTGAAATAGCTGTCTATCCGTGTGTACCAAGCACGTGGTGCTTGCTTCAACCCATACAGTGCTCTCTTGAGCCTGCACACATGCGACTCGCTGCTGAAGAATTCAAAGCCTTCGGGTTGCTCAATGTACACCTCCTCCTCAATGACTCTGTTGAGGAACGCAGTCTTCACATCCATCTGATGAATGTGCCATCCCATCTGCGCTGAGAGAGAAAGAATCGTCTGTGTGGAAGAATACCTTGCGACAGGTGCAAAGGTCTCCTCATAATTGATCCCCTCAATCTGTGAAAAACCTTGGGCAAAAAATCTTGCCTTGTACTTCTCCACACTCCTGTCAGCTGCCTGCTTAACTTTGTAGATCCATCTCGAACCCACCACTGCTTTCCCTTCCGGTCTAGGAACAATCTCCCATGCACTGTTTCTGACAATAGAATCATACTCTTCCACCATGGCGTCTACCCATGCGGGATCCTCCACAGCTTCCTCGAAAGAAGATGGCTCAGTCACAACACACTTGCTCATAAGAGCCATGTATCCAGTGTACCGATCAGGTGACTGTCTCTGCCTGCGTTGGGCTGTAGGCGGTCCTATAACTTTCTCTGCATCTTGAGCCAGTAGCTCAACTTTTGTCAAGCGCTTTCGCCCTCTGATGGTTGGCGCTGCATGAGTGGTCTCTTCCACTCCATGAACCTCGTCCTGTGGCTGATCCACGTCCTGAAGCTCATCCTTAGGAACTAATAGGTCCTCATCTGCATGCAAGTGTAGCTCCCTCTCAAGCGAACACTTCATGGCTTTCTCCGCCTGAAATTTTATATCCCATCGCACAACAGTTTTACCACTGTCTGGAAAATACACACGATAGTTTTGGGGCGTATCAGTGTACCCCACAAATATCCCAACCTCTGCGGTCGGCTCCAACTTCTTCCTGGCATCCTTCGTCACATGCATGTAAATGTTAGCACCAAAAATCCTCAAATGAGAAAGATCAGGCTTCTTACCAGAATAAGTCTCCTCAGGTGTACTCATGCCAAGTATCCTATGAGGACAACGGTTCTGCACATAAACTACTGCATTGCATGCTTCCGCCCACAAGTGAAGGGGTAGGCCCTGATCATGCAACATTTCCCGTGCAACACCCACAATCGTTCTGTTCTTCCACTCAGCTACCCCGTTCTGCTGTGGGTTATGGGGAGCTATGAGCTCTCTACGAATCCCTTCTGTCTTGCAGAAATCCTTGAACTTGTCCGAGATGTATTCACCACCATTATCGCTCCTAAGATCCTTCACCTTCTTCCCCGACTCCTTCTCGACCAGTGCTTTGAATTCACAGAACTTTGAATATGTCTCGCTCTTCTTCTGCATGAAGAAGATCCAGCACTTACGAGAGAAATCATCAACAAAAATCACATAATACCTGTGTTTTGTTGTCAAAGCAACTGAGAAAGGTCCACACACGTCTGTGTGAATTCTCTCAAGGATCATCGTGGCGCGACTATCCTTCTCGTGAAAGGTGGCTTTCTCAAACTTCCCCAAAGTACACCCCTTGCACTGATCTGACTGCGCAAGTGTGCCTTTAGGAAGCCCTGTAGTGATCTGCTGCAGTATCTTCAAGGCTCCATGGTGAAGGTGACCCAATCTCCTGTGCCACAACTTGCCATCATCCCGGCTCACCAATCCTTCTGCCTTGCTTGCCATTGCTGCGCATCCATCTACATGCAACTGATAAAGGTTCCTCACTTGAACCCCTATCTTCCGGGTCTCACCGGTTGTCTTGCTGCGTAGGAAGGCCTTTCCCTCGCTGAAAACAACATCATACCCCTTGTCTTCTAACATCGCCACTGAGATAAGATTCTTCTTCAATCCTGGAACATGCATGACTTCCTTCAATACGAAGGGTTTACCAGACTCCCTCTCAAAGGAAATGGTACCGATACCGGTCGCACTGTATCTACCATCATCACCCATCTCGATGTGCACTCCAAGATCTTTGTCCTCCAGATCAGAGAACAAATCTCTATCTCCCGTCATGTGAAAAGACGCACCACTGTCCAAGAACCACACTGATCCCATCACACTTGAAACCAAGCATGCGATCAATGAAAAATCAAGCTCAAACTATGAGGCTAGAGCCTCTCCTGCTGAAGATCCAACAGCCTACTTGTTCTTCTTCTTCTACGGACAATTAGTGGCATAGTGTCCGTGCTGGTGACAATGAAAACACTTCACCTTGGACATATCCTGCTTCTTGCCTTTCGCACCGGAATGAGAAGCTTTCTCGTTCCTCCCCTTCTTTGCTTTGGCAGCCAAAGTGCAATTCTCTTCATCAGATACCTTTGATGAAGATCCATTCTCACCTTTATTGTTTCTGAGTTTATCCTTGAGCGCCAGGTCACTCTTGCTTTGGAATATCATTTGCAATCCGTTGAAAGACATTTCAACAACACTGCTGCAAATTCGATTTCCACCAGCTCGAAACTCAACCGCCTCTGATCTAAAATTTGTGAGAACACAATATTTCCCGTATAGAGATTGACTGTATGGGCATTCACCGGATATCTCACCTTTCAAAGGAAGGATGAATCGAGAGGCTACTTGGCCCGATTACAGACTCTGCATGAAGAAATAGAATGTAAACACTTCCTGAATAGTAGATCTGATGATCAATCCTTGCTTGATATCATGTAAAAATCTCTTCTACAAATCAAGCAGCTCTGATACCATGTAGAAACGTTTTCTACAATTATCTAGCTCGCTTCGATACCATGTAGAAATTTTGAGTGATTTAACACATATTCAATGGAGATTATCCTGATCATGTACTATTGCGGAAAACATACACAATACATAAGCTCCTCTACGTTGATCATCAATATAGCAGCATCAATAACAATAAAACATCAAGAGCATTCACACATTAACACAGTATGTAACCCGGGGAAAGCATCTCGCTAAAAACCCCACACTATCTGTATATTAATGATTGAGACCATGTAACATTAAAAAGTACAATGCTTATCACAAGAAATCCAGTACCAGCTCCACCTGTTACACACAATACAGCTCAGATCTGATCTCCAAATCTATTCCACTGCTTGCCTGCCTCCACTGCTCAATGCCTGCTCAAGAACTGATGAAAATGGCTTACCAAACTCATATTTCACCTCAAAATAATCACTCACACTTTGTTGGACGTGAGAAAAGGCTACAATACTGGGAAAATACGTGAGAAAACTCATTGGCATACTCAATCCCTTGATTGTGCAAGATCTGGTGCACAACTATAGTCACAACTGATAGCAATCTGATTCTCTACCACCTGTCCCTGTTGAACTGAACATGCACTAACATGAAACTGAGTTAACTAATGTATTCATTAGTTGTATTATGAGTTAATAACTTGTGAATTAATTAATAACTAATTCACCCAACTCATCTCTAGTCTATTTTCCAGTTAGACTAAATACAACCAGTTTAACAAAGCTAAACTGAACACAACTCCATCAACTCCACAATCAACTCCACCAAACTCAACTGATTGAGTTCTAACTGAAGTCATGCATGCAAAAACTCAACTGACTCATAAGAAAAGCGTATTTCCTTCTGACAGCTGCATGTGCCACCTTTTTAGCTCAAACTGAAGTGCTCCAAGAGAATAAGATTAAGTTTATAGTCCAAATATTATTGTGAGATAATAATATTTGACTTTTCTATTTTTGACAGCCAGTCTAAAAATAGACTTTGATCACTCACACTGTGATCACTCACACTTTCATCAAAAATAGAAGTCCATCTATTTTTTCCCAACTTGATCAATCATCTATAAACAGCAACCTGCAATCCATAGACATGATCCATATGTCTAAAAATAGACTTGCACCAAAAATAGCCTGCGGGCCCACTTAGTGAAGGCGACTCTTTTCACTAAGCTCCATCATCTTGTTGCAATCTCAATATTTTGGTGGACCAGTTTTGCCCCAAAAACTTAGCAAATCCATAGGATACATGTACTCATCACTCTGAATCCAAAAATGCAAGCCATTTATCCATTGGATTCCCCTAGGAAAAGCGCAGCACCAATGGCGCTGCGCGTTGAGCCAGATTTTCTGTGTGCAATTTCCAAAATTTGCAAAAAGCAAAATCTCCTCCAGACCTGACCAAAATTGGTGAGCAGCACCAGCATCAAGAATCTTGATGATCCAAGTAAGCTTTAGCAAGAAACCTAAGCCTATCCTCCTCTTTTTTTGCCCTTTAGAGCCCGCCTCAACCTAGCTTTCATCTTTTTAACCCTCATGTTGCAAATTTTGTTTCAGGTCCTGTAATGGTAGGCCATGTGCCTGATCATCTGATTGTCCCTATTGGCCTTCTGCAACAGCTTCTCTAGGTGAAAATTGACTCTCTCAAGCCAAGTCTCTCTATCATCCTCAATTTCCTTTTCAATAGGAGACAAAGTGACCGGTGCCTCTTTGTCACCTTGTCGTTTTACCTTGAGAAGTTTGAGCTCCATGAAGACCTGCTTGTCACTCAATTGCTTGTTCTCTTGTTCCAAATATGTGATGATATACTTGGCTCTCTCCAAATAGTCCATCAATGCTTGGACTTAAGCCTCCTTTCCCCGTATGATGATGTCCTTATTGTTTCTTCATTATGAGCCTCTAAGTCAATTGTTTGAGTATAATGATGCTCCAGCTCATCGTGCTCTATCAAATCAAAGTCTCTTTCTTCCTCCTCATCATCAAGATCTTCCACTTACATCTTTTCTTTCCCTTTGTGAAATTTTTGCACCTGTTCTTGTTGTGTTGATGAAGAATGCAAAGCCCCTTCCACGTCCTGCGGAGCAAGCATTTTTCTATGAATTGATGAAGAAGGCAAGGTCCCTTCCACATCCTGTGGAGCAAACACTTGCCTATCAGCTGCAAAAAATCTCCTTGTTCCCCTATGATATGTCATGTAGGGTCTCGGGCACCTCAGTAGCTCTAGTCTCTTTGGCCTTATAATCTATCCATGTTTGCAAATTTTGAGGTTGTGCACTCCTAGAAAAGGGATGAAGGGAGTGAGTGAGAGTGATTTAGGAGTGGTGGAATAGAAAATGACCTTGCGGGGTATTTTGGTGGGCTAGAAAATGAAGCGGGGGTATGAATCATGAAAATGAGGGAGATAGGTTTGGGTCTTTTTAAAATATAACTTGTGGAATGAAGGATGAGGGGGTATTGAATGTTATGAAGTGATATAGGGAAGGGGTTTAGGGTTGTAGTGATAGGTGGTGGGAGAAATAGAGGGGATTAGGGTTTCTAGGGTGTAATTGAGGGAGAAACTAGGGTTTGACATTTGTCATGGTAAATTCCTTCAAACACTTCATTTGTTATTCAATGATGAGGTATAGTGAGGGAACTTACTTGTTTGAGAGATGAGAGGGTGCCTTGGGAAGTTTTAATGAAGTTTTAGGCCTTTCTGGTCTTTGCTGCTCAATGCGCAGTGCCACCTCTCAACGCGCAGCGCAATGTAATTTTGCACTGTTGAAACCTCCCAACGCGCAGCGCCACCTCCTGAATGCGTAGTGCCACTTCAATCCAAATTTTGACTACCTTCCCGATGTCCAAATAGAGAATGGGATAGCTTGTTGGAAATATTGTCAAGACTAATTTCTAGGACATCTTTAATGTTCCAATTTGGAGCTCATTTTCCCTATCAAAAGCTCAATCTCCCAAGACTGGTCAAAATGTACAAAATGACACGGCCAAATCGAAGAGTGTTATTTCAGTTAACTTTTGAAGGTCTTCCTAAACCCCAAATTGAGCTCATGATAGCTCATGGGAAAGCTCTATTTGTCTAATTATCATTTTACTCATCAAGAAAGTCTTTTGGACATTCCATCTATGATACAAGTTTATTTTACCAAGGTCACTCCAGAAGTGCAGCAAATCTCCTATGGAAAATTATTGTTTAGACATTTCTCCCAAACCATGAGACCTGTGTAAAAACTGAAAGATGTTTTTCTTCTTGGGTCTATGGTGGAAAAAAATTCTCTCGCGTTTGTCAAATTCATCTTTTATTTCTCATAAAAATCATTTGAATAAAACCAATCCCGATGTGTGGAATAGGGGATTTGTAGAAATGAAGGGAAATGAAGGGGATGAGGGGCTTTTAATTTCATGAGAAAATTTTGGGAAGTAGGGAGGGTGTTAGGAAGTAGGGTAAAGTGGAATTTCAAGGATTGAGTGAGGGGAAGGGATTAAAAAGGCCAAACCATAGGCCTAACCTAGAAAAGTGTCAAATTGTAGCAATAAGCTATGGTTTGTGGGAAAATGATGAATTTGAGGGATATCAGTGATGGGAAGTGTTTAAGAAGGAATATTAAGGATAGGGGAAGGTGTATGAACACCAGGATACAAGTTTTTGTTGATGATTTGACCATGATCCAAGAAAAATTACGTTCAAAACCCTAGGAGAGGGAAAGGAGCCTTACAAAAGTACAACTGAAGCACGAACAAGGTGTAAAATGACCCATTGGAACTTGAAATAACAATGACAACTCTTTGAATGATGGTATAGTCAGTCAAATGGTGGCATGGACCAATACTTGGAAAACTTTGGAAGGAGTGAAAACAGTCCTAGACCTAATACCTAGTGACCAAATTTTACTTGAAGTCTCACTGAAATGGCAAATTTTGACTTTGACACCCTAAGACCACTTTTTGTAAGAGCATATTTGATCACTAGTGGCAGTATGAAAATTTTGACTCTAACAAGTATGATAGATCACGGAGCCCTAAAAGAGAGGCTCGCGCAACTTGCTGAGCTTAAGGAAGAAAGGTTTCTAGTTGGATTTCACCAACAGGTCCAAAAGTAGTGCGAAAAAGCATGGCATGATCGACACGTTAAACTACGTGCCTTTAAGGTAAATGATCTAGTTTTGTTATATGACAGCAAGTTTGATAAATTTCCAGGGAAATTCAGGATGCATTGGCTAGGGCCCTATTGAGGAGGTAAATCCCCTCTACGGACAGAGGCGATCCCTACTAGCCCAAATGGGGTCTAGCAACAATCAAACAACACTAACACGCAGGTTCCTAATTGCAAATCAAAGACTGATGATGAGGTCCTACCTGGATTCCAACGCTAATACTTATAGAAGAGTTGTCGCTCCCGTTCCTTTGCTCTGGCTGGTCACAATCCCCACGATCCTCATGAACGGACACCTTCACATGCAAAGAACGACACAAATACAAGCATAAAATCCAATAGATGCAACTATATATCAGTCAGAAAGGATATAACTCAATCATCATTACAAAAGAAAATAAGAGTGGAACCATAATAATATTCGTCTATTATTGATAAACAACAAAGAAGAATACAACCATAGTTCTGACGTCAAATCCTCCTTTGGCTGGGTGATCAGCAGCACATGCCTTGCAAAGCTTGTTGGGAATGGGGAATGTCATGCGGAAAGAGTCAATTTTGCGGACAAAACCGACCTCCCTAGAAGCTAAGGCTTTCTAGTGACAAACAAGACAAGTAAACACTAGCTTTCTCTAAATATGCATTTAGAATACAAGTAATCAGGTGTTTATAACATACCTTTAGTCCAACTCTTTGTAGTAGTCCAGCCTCGCCGATCCGGATGAGCTCCTCCTTCTCTTCGAAACTTGCATTCACTAACAAGCCAAAAGATTACATAGCACCTGAAAAACTTATAAAATAAAACATATTCATCATACAGACCAAGGAGTATATGAAACAAATCATGTATTACAATCTGTTGAGAAAAGTGAGCTTAATTGTATTAAGTGGAAACAAAAGAAACCATTACAACCTAAGCCTTGGTGTTGTGCAGGTCCCTCCTAGGGTCCAGCAAGAGTTCTCCTTTACTTTGATCAGCTCACCCACTTCCAAATAAGGCTAGGAAAGGATGGGAATCTCTCCTCTCAAGCTCTATAAGGGAGTCCTAATTCCAGCAGCATCTACCCTTAGGAATGTTCAGCTTTCAACCTCCCCTCCCTCTGGCCCAATGCCTGTATTTATAGTGCTTTAGAGGAAGTTAATCAGGTCCACCATCAATGGGATAAGCCCCTCTTTGAATGGGATAGCTCCACTCTTGATGGGATAAGTTCCTCTTTCATAGGGATACATGAACCATCTGGAGGCGCTCAATACACGTCAAACAAACTTCTAGAATGCTCTAGAATCGACCACAAGTAACTTTTTTGAAGTAAAAATCGTGCCTTTTGACCTTTACAGGGGTACGCACCCACCCCTTTACAGACAAAGCGTACAAGTACGCATGGAATGTGAACTTGAGGTGCGTACACGCAGGTAAGGCTAAGAGAAACTGCGTACCCAGAGTTATATAGATTTTTAAAGACTTTCTCTCTTTCTTGGAGTTTTACATGAAGAGCAGAGGTATAAGACTTGCCAAGGAGGATAGTATTATAGTTGATGGAGCCATACTAACTGCAAATAGTCATGGTGACAAATTTTAGTGTAACAGATTGCCCCCTAAAGTGTGAAGCCTGTAGTAGATTAGGGTTTCATATCATCTAGGAAGGGTGAAGTACTTTGTCATTTCAAGGATTATCTTATGGAGAGCCCAGTCGGAACCTGCAAATATTCAACACAAAATACATATATAAGATCATATCATCGCTGAGGTAGGCATTCCCATACTCAGATTGAAAACTTTAACTAACAAACTAACTACTGCTCTGATACAGGAATGATTTCGCAGTACATCATAATCATAGACTCTTGTAGACACAGTATGGACGCAGCCATCTGTTTATGATTAGTCTACTGTATAATGAATACAAAACTCCTCGCAGCCTGGATGGTGGAAACTAGATCCAGGGTCTTCATTTCTACTTCCCGAAAAGGTACGATTCTATCCATGCGAATAAATGAGTTGATGTCGAACATGGTAGAAACCACTTGATTACCAGTCGATGATGTAAACTGTTAACAAGTGTGAGAGAGACCACCAGTGATGTCAATGGTTCCCAAAGTACCCAGTACAATCCATGAGATTGAATGAATGAGTTGATGTCGAACATTTCACGGAGTCCTTCGATCGAAAGTCAATGATGTAAACCGTCGTCAAAGGCGAGAAACCTGCCATTGATGCATGCAGATTTCAAGGTACTGACGATTTCTAGGTCATCTCTCTAGATAATGTGCTGATGTCGATAGAAAGCGACCCGTTGCAGGCAAGCCCACAACACGAAATCATAGATCAAGTTGAAGAAATGTAGCTGTAAGGACTGACTCAGGGATGGTCGAGATGGATGACGGGTATTTTGCAGATGAATGGTTTATTTGCAGTGACCTCTTGAACACATAACGACACAACAGATGGCTTGGTGACATTTGACCCAAAGTTAATACCCGGCTGAAGACTTTCAATGTGGTTTGATCAACTGTGAGGTAAAGGATTTCCCAACCTAGGTGAATGAAAAGTGTCATGTTCAAGAGTGGTGATAAGGCTTCTTCTGAGACAAAGGATAACAAATAGGCTCATTTTTCTCTCTTTTCCCCCACCATTTCTGGCAAGTACCTCTTTATTTTTTACAAGCTTGAGGAGGATAACATATGCTTGATTATAAGCTCATCCTTCAGATGAGTCCAACTTAGTTTAGATTCGAACCCTAAGAAGGAGTGGTCCGTTCCTGTTTGTAATCGAACAGGTCCTTTACTGTGAAATTTTAACGAGTCCCGTATAGGAGAAACTCGGCGTTTTTCAATTTTCGAGAGTCTGAAAAACTTAAGAAGACTCCAAGGTTGAACTTTTTCATAAATTTGTGTCTCCCAAGCCCGAAAAAGTATAAAATAATACTTGAGAGAACCGCTTGATCTTTTACGACCAAGGAGTACTTTCATAGTTAGTGTCTTTGACTTGAAAAGTAAAAAGTGATCAAGGACACGTCATTTTATTTCCAGTATCGAATTTGAAACGACAAAAATCCGGCAATCTTTTCCTGTTTTTACGGTCAGAAAAGGGCTAGAAGGGGACCATCTTTTAATTCTGTTTTAACGAGTGTAAAAGAAACGCTCGGAGATCTTTTCATATTTTGAGAGTCTGAAAAGGGCTTAAAAGAGAACTCCAAGGTTTCACTTTTCCGTAAGTTTTAACGAGTTCAAAAAAATGATAAAAATGTACTCATGGTTTTCACTTTTTCGTAAGTTTAAATGAGTTCGAAAAAATGATAAAAATGTACTCATATGGCCGACTTTCAATTTTATTTACGAGCAAGAAAAGACGGAAAGAACTCGGAATTTTCATTTGTTTTACGAGAATGAAAGATAGCAAAATAATCTCGGGATTTTCATGAGTTTAACGAGTCTTGAAAATAACTAAAATTGACTCGAGATAGGTTTCATTTTTACAAAAGCTTGAAACAGAGAAAAACTATGCTTCAAAGTAGTTTCATTTTTACACAAACTTGAAACAGAGAAAAACTATGCTTGATGCCCCCTAAGCGTAATTCCTAGAGCACATGCCCCCCAGCTTCATTTCATTCAACTAAGTACAAGCTGGATGGAATGAAGGTTCATGTACGATCATTTGAAAGACTCGACCTAAAACTGTAAGAAAATTATGCAAAAAACTGAAATAACTAACCTAAATATACAACTTAACATTTATGAGATCTAGTCAAACTCTCGACTCAACTAGAGGAGGATTTGTTTCATTTTTTAACGAGCTTGACACATGAAAAGAACTATGCTCGGATTCGGTTTCATGTTTACGCAAGCTTGAAACGAAAAACTATGCTTGAAAATAAGTTCACATGCCCCCAGCATAATGACGCAAAACGAGGTACATGCCCCCCAAGCTTCATTGCATTCAATGAGGTGGACGGAATGAAGCTTTACTTTCAAGATCTTGGAAAGACTTGTGGGAGTTGTTTCATTTTTTAGTGAGGTTGACACAGGAAAAGAACTATCCTCAAAACCCTTGTTTCATTTTTTAAACGAGCTTGACACAAGATAAGGAACTATGCTCATAACTACTCTCTACAATCTACCTAACAAAAACTTTACTCTGAAAACCTTGATTCATTTTTTAACGAGCTTGACACAAGACAAGGAACTATGCTCATAAAATCCTTGATTCATTTTTTTATGAGCTTGACACAAGACAAGGAACTATGCTCATGACTACTCTCTACAATCTACCTACTTAACCTACCCTTGTTTCATTTTTTAACGAGCTTGACACAAGACAAGGAACTATGCTCAAAAAGTTCGCATGCCCCCAGTATAATGATGCAATGCGAGGTACATTCATTTTTAAGGAGGTTGACACAAGAAAAGAACTATCCTCATACCTGATTCATTTTTTAACGAGGTTGACTCAGTAACAGGAACTTTCCTCACGGCACCCTGTTTCATTTTTTAACGAGGTTGATACAAGAAAAACTATCCTCGCTCACACTGATTCATTTTTTAACGAGGTTGACACAGAAAAAGGAACTTTCCTCGACCAGCTAATTCATTTTTTAACGAGGTTGACACAGGAAAAGGAACTTTCCTCGACCAGCTGATTCATTTTTTAATGAGGTTGACACAGGAAAAGGAACTTTCCTCGAAACATTGATCATGGCTTCCAACTGGAAGAAAGACATGTCAATGGACACACCTTGATCATGGCTTCCAAGAGGTCTTCATCAGAAGGAAGAATAGTTCTCTAGAAGGAACACATGTCAAGGGACTCAAAAGGGATAAGAACATCGTGTTCAAGTAATCCCATAGAGTTTTCCATGTCAATTACCAGATCTAAATCAAAGGAAGATGAGAAAACAGTGAGAGGCTCACTTACATCGGTAACTGGAAACATGGGACCAGTTGCCACATAATTAACCCGTGGCAGGGTAGATACCACTTGAGAACCAGAAACATTTAGGGTTGTCATATTATTGGTAGTTGAAACAAGACTAGGGAACGAAAGCTGGTCTACAGTCACAATATTTCCATTGTGAGGGAAAGACATCACGCGAAAGAGTGTTGATTCGACAGCTTTCATTGCATAAACATAGTCTCACCCAAGGAGTAAATTGAAATCCAAGGGACCCCGAACTACCATAAGATCAATACAGACAGTTTTACCTTCCAAGGTAATAGAAAACTTAGGAAGTGTCATGTGGAAAGAGTCGATTTTGCGGAAAAAACCGACCTCCCTAGAAGCTAAGGCTTTCTAGTGACAAACAAGACAAATAAACACTACCTTTCTCTAAACATGCATTTAGAATACAAGTAATCAGGTGATTATAACATACCTTTAGTCCAACGCTTCGTAGTAGTCCAGCCTCGCCGATCCGGATGAACTCCTCCTTCTCTTTGAAACCTGCATTCACTAACAAGCCAAAAGATTAAATAGCACATGATAAACTTATAAAATAACACATATCCATCATACAGACCAAGGAACATATGAAACAAATCATGAATAACAATCTGTTGAGAAAAATGAGTTCATTTGTATTAAGTGGAAACAAAAGAAACCATTACAACCTGAGCCTTGGTGTTGTGCAGGTCCCTCCTAGGGTCCAGCAAGAGTTTTCCTTTACTTTGATCAGCTCACCCACTTCCAAATAAGGCTAGGAAAGGATGGGAATCTCTCCTCTCAAGCTTTACAAGGGAGTCCTAATTCCAGCAGCATCTACCCTTAGGAATGTTCAGCTTTCAACCTCCCCTCCTTCTGGCCCAATGCCTGTATTTATAGTGCTCTATAGGAAGTTAATCAGGTCCACCATCAATGGGATAAGCCCCTCTTTGGATGGGATAGCTCCCCTCTTGATGGGATAAGTTCCTCTTTCATAGGGATACATGAACCATCTAGAGGCGCTCCATACACGTCAAACAAGCTTCTAGAATGCTCTAGAAATGACCACAAGTAACTTTTTTGGAGTGAAACTTGCGCCTTTTGACCTTTACAGGAGTACGCACCATCCCCTTTACAGACAGAGCGTACAAGTACGCAGGTATTGTGAACTTGGGGTGCGTACACGCAGGTAAGGCTAAGAGAAACTACGTACCCAGAGATATATAGATTTTTAAAGACTTTCTCTCTTTCTTGGAGTTTGACATGAAGAGCAGAGGTATGAGACTTGCTAAGGAGGATAGTATGACAGTTGATGGAGCCATACTAACTGCAAATAGTCATGGTGACAAATTTTAGTGTAACAAATTTCCCCCTAAAGTGCGAAGCCTGTAGTAGATTAGGGTTTCATATCATCTAGGAAGGGTGAAGTACTTTATAATTTCAAGGATTATCTTGTGGAGAGCCCAGTCGGAACCTGCAAGTATTCAATGCAAAATACATATATAAGATCATATCATCGCTGAGGTAGGCATTCCCATACTCAGATTGAAAACTTTAACTAAGAAATTAACTACTGCTCTGATACAGGAATTATTTTGCAGTACATCATAATCATAGACTTTGTGTAGACACAGTATGGACGCAGCCATCTGTTTATGATTAGTCTACTGTATAATGAATACAAAACTCCTCGCAGCCTGGATGGTGGAAACTAGATCCATGGTCTTCATTTCTACTTCCCGAAAAGGTACGATTCTATCCATGCGAATAAATGAGTTGATGTCGAACATGGTAGAAACCACTTGATTACCAGTCAATGATGTAAACTGTTAACAAGCGTGAGAGAGACCACCAGTGATGTCAATGGTTCTCAAAGTACCCAGTACAATCCATGAGATGTGAATGAATGAGTTGATGTCGAACATTTCACGTAATCCTTCGATCGAAAGTCAATGATGTAAACCGTCGTCAAAGGCGAGAAACCTGCCATTGATGCATGCAGATTTCAAGGTACTAACGATTTCTAGGTCATCTTTCTAGATAATGTGCTGATGTCGATAGAAAGCGACCTGTTGCAGGCAGGCCCACAACACGAAATCATAGATCAAGTTGAAGAAATGTAGCTGTAAGGACTGACTCAGGGATGGTCGAGATGGATGACGGGTATTTTGCAGATGAATGGTTTATTTGCAGAGACCTCTTGAACACATAACGACACAACAGATGGCTTGGTGACATTTGACCCAAAGTTAATACCCGGCTGAAGACTTTCAATCTGGTTTGATCAACTGTGAGGCAAAGGATTTCCCAACCCGGGTGAATGAAAAGTGTCGTGTTCAAGGGTGGCGATAAGGTTTCTTCTGAGACAAAGGATAAAAAATAGGCTCATTTTTCTCTCTTTTCCCCCACCATTTCTGGCAAGTACCTCTTTATTTTTTACAAGCTTGAGGAGGATAACATATGCTTGATTATAAGCTCATCCTTCGGATGAGTCCAACTTAGTTTTGATTCGAACCCTAAGAAGGAGTGGTCCATTCCTGTTTGTAATCGAACAGGTCCTTTACTGTGAAATTTTAACGAGTCCAGTATAGGAGAAACTCGGCGTTTTTCAATTTTAGAGAGTCTGAAAAAACTTAAGAAGACTCCAGGGTTGAACTTTTTCGTAAAGTTGTGTCTCCCAAGCCCGAAAAAGTATAAAATAATACTTGAGAGAACCGCTTGATCTTGCGACCAAGGAGTGCTTTCATGATTAGTGTCTTTGACCTGAAAAGTAAAAAGCGATCAAGGACACGTCGTTTTATTTCTAGTATCGAATTTGAAACGACAAAAATCCGGCAATCTTTTCCTGTTTTTTCGGTCAGAAAAGGGCTATAAGGGGACCGTATTTTAATTCCGTTTTAACGAGTGTAAAAGAAACGCTCGGCAATCTTTTCATGTTTTAGGAGTCAGAAAAGGGATTAAAAGATGACTCTGATGTTTTTGTTTGTTAAAAAATGACAATTTCCCTGAAAATCCTTTTATCCTGCGCAAAAACCAACACATTACTCATACCTGTTTAAAGATAGATAAAAATACTTTGAAAAATACCTTTTCATGGTGGAAAATAAACAAATTTGACATTTATTTACTCAAAAAACCTATAAAAAGGGCTTTTACCATTTCATTTTTACCATTTTACTGTTGAGGAGAGAAAAAGGGTTTTTGGCAAGAAACTTCCCGTGGACATTGCGGAGAATCCGACCGTCGAAATCGAACGCTGTCTCATCAGGTATTCTACAACATCCTCCCTTGTATTTTCATCCGTTTAGAATTTGTTTTTAAGCTTTAGTTTTATTTTTTGGAGGCCTTGGGGGTTTCAAGGTCCGCTTTTCGGGGTACGCAGGTGCCCCATGGGTGACCTGCGTACCCCGACATTTTCTCAGTTGGGAAAATTTCGGGCGTACGCAGCTTGCCTTAAGAGAACCTGCGTACATATGCCCTGTCTCTAAAGGCGGGTTGCGTACACCGCAGAATGGATTTTGAAACCTTCATTTCTCCAAAATGAACCAAAAACTTTTAAATTTATGGAGTCTAACAGATGTTTTATGGTGTGTAGATTTCCCACCATGCTTGATTGGCACGAGAGAGAACACGAAGATGTTTATTTGGCCGCGATTAATCATCAACCTTCCATTGATGCTTTGAAGGCATGCGGTCTTTACAAATACTGGGCCATACCTCGCATGAGGGCCCTGGTGCGCTTTCTAGAGTGGCTGGTTGAAAGGTGGAACATTCAGGATCAGTGTTTCTACATTGGAGGGCACCAGCTCGAGATAGAGCCCTCAGATATTTAATTTCTCACTGGTTTGCCCAAGAAGGGCGAACAATTGACTCTGTCCGGGACTAGGCCGGGTGGCCAGTCCATTGCTAGCCTCCGGCTAGAGTGGTGTAATAACCAAAACCAGGATAAGGGGATAGAAATCAAAAAGATATCCCGACCTGAACTTATGGTAATTGCCTTTACAATTACCAGACTTTGCGGGGCTACCGCTTTGCACATTGCCACTGGATCCCAGATGCGGATGGCGATTGATTGCTATCAGGGCACCATTTTCAACTAGTGCGATGCTGTGTTGGCAAACTTAAAGGGCCAACTGACTAGGACCAAAAACGGACAGCTGAAGACTTTTGGTTATGGGCCTTTAGTTGTGAGTTTTTCCCTAGAGAGGGTTCCGATGCTGATCCCACAGCAGCTCACTGTTGAGGTTAGGCCTCCCCGAGAGCCTAAGTTGATGCGATGGGTTGCGGTGATGGCCCATCATCCTGACGAGGGCACGGAGGTTGTCCGATTTAGACCAGAGTATTTTCACTGGTTAGAGAACCAGGTCTTCTCGATACAGGATTTTCCGTATGCCGGAGTTGATTTTCGTGGAGATCCGGACATGATTCTTCCACCGGGAGAACAGTGGGATGACACAGGTACTTCATTTTCCACAAGTTTTTAAATTATCGATATTTTTGTTTTTATATCGTCTCAAAACTGACAGTGACAATTTTCAAAATGTAGATGTAGGCCCACAGCGTCCGGCCAATCTCCGACCTTTCGAGAGAAGAGTACCAGTTGCACCAGCACCGGCCCCACAGGACGCGGCTGCAGAGACCCTAGCTGAGTTGGAACAAGACCTAGAGCGTCTTACGGCAGACATACCAGAGACGACTATAGATGATATTCCTATCAGACTTCAGTGCTATGTGGTCGCAGTCCCAGGACCTTTTAGGAGGTTCTTGTGTAGGGTAGCCCGTGTAGTGGTGTCGTATAGAGAGCACCACCAGTGATTGGACGGTCACTTTGTAGACACATGTGACATTTTGGTTTTTTGTACTTATCATTTTTGCCGATCATAAGGTGTTTTTCAACCTATGATCGAAGACGATGTGTTTTTTGACACACTCCTATCTATATATATCATTATTACCAGCTCATCTTGTTAAACATGTGTGATGAAATGTTTTCAAATTTACATGTATGATTATCGCAAATGTCTGTCTAACATTCGAGAAGCAATTGCATCTGCTAATGTATTTAAAGACCTTGGAATATGTTGATATTCAATATAATCAAATTCACGTTCCAAGAGGCGCACTCTCAAAAATAACCTTAATAACACTAGATTTCTAATGGTATACACTCTATTAAGCTGTAATACAACGAGTTCAGAATCTAACCTCACTATCAAACTCCGAATCCCAAACGAAATAGATTCAGACAATAACTCAATCACTGCACTGTATTCTGCAATGTTGTTTGTTGTTTGACCGAGGCTCACCCCATGCATAGAAACTAACTCGTCAGAGGGCGAATAGATAACCCAAGCTGCAGAAGAGATATTCTGTGTACTACGACAAGCACCATCAGCGAATCCAATGTACGTTTGGAGAGGCGTCGACATCTGTAATATCAAGAGTAAAACCAAGATAAGCCAGAATAACGACGAAAAACACACTCTCTAAGCTAAGCACACTGTCTATACTAACAAACACACCAGCTAGAAAGAAAAATCTAACCTAAATAATTCTCCATACCCATCATAGCATAATACCTCTTTACGTAAAGTCCATTTCTGGGTTTACCCAAAGAGTCCCCATCAAAATCTACCAGCTCATAGGCCCCTTTTGCTAGCTTTCGCTTGACAATGTAGGGCCCATGCCACATAGGAACGAATTTTCCAGCACCTAATTTATCGTTAGCTTGATCATATAATAGCACTAGGTCTCCTTCCGAAAAATTTCGAGGGGTCACATTGCGATCATACTGAGCTTTCATCCGTTTTGCGTGAGTCTCGATTGCCAATGCAGCGTCACGTCAAGTCTCATCTAATTGAGCTAAGTATAATAGACGCTTCTCCTCTTCGGAAGTAGCTGGAAGTAATTCGACAACCATTTGAAGTGACGGGATTTCGCATTCAATGGGCAGCACTGCTTCCAAACCATAAACTAGTTGGAAAGGAGTGAACCCTGTTGATGTTTTCACTGAGGTTCGGTACGCCCAAAGCGCGGAAAATAACATGTTGTGCCAATTCGACCGATGAATACCAATGATTCGTCGGATCATGATAACTAAAACTTTGTTGATGGACTCAACCAGGCCATTGGCTTGTGGATAATAAGGAGTTGAGCTATCGTGACGCAAACCAAGCTGGCCTGTAAGTTCTGTCATCATAACGTTTCAAGAATGGCGCCCATGGTCAGTGATTATCGCTTGTGGGACACCAAACCTAGCAATAATGTGATTGAATACGAAAATTGCAGCTGTCTTGCCGTCTGCCTCGAATGTAGGCATCGCCTCGGCCCACTTAGTAAAATAATCAACCGCAAGGATGATATACGCATGCCCCCCGGCCGAGTGAGGATTACATGTAATAAAATCAATACCCCATTTAGAAAAAGGACCAATGGCAATTATAGGGTGGAGAGGAGCAGGTGGTGCGCGCATCTTGCGATCAAACACTTGACAGTTGTGGCATTTCCGGACCGCAATAATACAGTCTTTAAACAAGGACGACCAGAAGTAGCCAATGCGCAATATCTTTTGGGCTGTGGCATACCCAGACATATGACCGCCACATGCTCTAGAGTGACAGTCATTGAAAACCCTCTCAGCTTCCTCATGAGTTAAGCAACGATGAAAAACCAAGTCCGCCCCATGGCGATAAAGAGTATCTCCAATAATTTTGTACTGTTGGGACTGGAATCGAATTTTCCGACGTTCCGACTTTGAAACTTCGGGCCGAAAGGATTGGGTCTGGAGATAAACAATTATATCTCCATACCACGGATATAAAGTGCTGATGAGAAACAAAGATTCGTCCACAATGGGTTCCTCTGCCACAGTTTCTGTGTCAGCACGCAGGAAATCACACATCAACTCTGCAAAAACTAAAGATTTCTTAGACTTAGACTTTTCAAATTCCAAGCCAAACTCCTGTAGGATAACGATCCATTTAGAGTACTTGCCCCCTAGCAATTGTTTAGTCAAAATGTAGATCATAGGGTTGCAATCCGAAATGACTATAGTTTTACGGAGAAGAATGTAGTGACGAAAACGTTGGACAGCTTGAACGGCTGCCAAGGCCAATTTCTCCACATGTGAATATTTGAGCTCAGTGGGATTTAACGTTCGACTAAGATAATAGATCACATGTTCCGTTCCGAATTCATCTTCCTGTACTAAAACCATTCCAATGGTGGAATGAGCGGTGACGAGGTACAAAAAGTAATCCTGGTTGTAGTTGGGAGGATGCAGCAGCGGTGCATGGGTCAACGCGTGCTTAAGCGCATCAAAAGATTTCTGAGCTATCTCATCCCAAGAAAATTGAGCGTTCTGTTTCAACAACCGGGTAAAACCCTTGGTAATCTCGGTGTAGTTAGGAATGAATTGGCATAAAAAGTTTGCTTTCCCCTGCAAACTTTGGAGTTGGCATATTCAGCTGTAAAGATTGATGAGAAATCAGTTTCAAAACGATCATCCTCAGGTAAAAACGAAGATCTATGATGGAGATCTTCCCATGGTAAATCGTCTACGCACAGGACTTCACAAAGTTGTTCGTCAGATGACACAACTGTGGGAAACGTTATTAACTCCGAGGTTGACACGAAAAGGGATTCCTCACGGACCACATTCATTTGGTCGATTTTGGTTGAACTCGGGTTGGAAAAACACTGCACGGCTTCATGGGAAATTTCATATGGACTCAAAGGCATTGCATCACCAAATGAGTCTATCTCAGATTCAGAAGGAATGATCCAAGGATCATCATAAACAATGGTGTCTGAAGTAATCATATGAATAGATGCAAATGAAGACACGACGTTGATTGGAGGAAAAGGAAAAGTTCCCAGTAAACTGACATCTTTAACTAATCCTACGCCAACATCCTTGTAAGGGATAGTCATTTTACCGACATGTTGGATACTCTCTAAAGACGCTGGGTCGGATGAAAAGTAAGCCAGCTGGTCTATGGTTACGATCTTGCCATTATGTGGAAACTTTATTACTCTGAAGACCGATGAAACGACCACTGTCATAGCGTAAGACCAACTTCGACCCAAAAGAAGGTTGTAGTCTAGAGGGGCATCAACCACCTCCACATCTAGACTAACGGTTTTTCCTTCAACCCCTATTGGCAAATCCTGTAGAATGCCAAACGGATGGAACCCACGGCCATCAAAGGCCTTAAGAATTGTCGGGGATTGATTTAGTGAAGGAGAACCAAGCGATCTCCAACACTGTATCGACATAATACACGTGGAAGCTCCCTCATCAATTACAGTCCGATGAATATGCCTGTTTTTTACTATCACTGGGATCTAGAAAGCCATCTGATGAGGTAAACGCGGTGTACTATTTTCTAGATCAAAGATTATTAGGTTTGGGTCCTGAACATCAACAGCTCCTATAGCCGACAAAAGTAATTTTCGCTGTGCTAGGCATGATTACAGCACTTCTAAAGCCGACATTTCTGAGGGTGAAACAGCTAAATCCTCAACAATGTTGTAATTCTGGGACGCTCTCGCGTGTGGATTGAAAGCATACCTTCAAAGTACACCCTTGGCGGGCGGTTTGATTACTAAGTCAGGGTTAGGTTTCTCGATCTGTAGTGGATCGGAACCGGGAGCTGAGGTTGATGGATTTGAATGAGAAGATTCTGCTTTTTTTGATCCATCAACAGGACTTTTACTACCATAATCTTGCGATTGAGTCGCAATCCTTACATGAGACATCATCAATATGGGTTCTTCACTGGCACCCGAGGAAGAACCTATCATCTTACTCTCCTGCTTTGGAAATGGATCTTTCAAAATAGCAGGAGTTGGGGAACCTTTGACGATTTTCACAACCTCGGCCCGATGAGGGCAATCTCTTGTAAAATGATTCTCTTCACAAATAAGACAAGGATATTGAGGTTTGCGCTTTTCGTCATTGGTTTCCGACTTTTCTATTTTCTCCTTTGGAGTCTTGTCTGCTTTATTCTTCTTCTTGCCTTTCTTCTTCCAACCATTTTTTGATTTAGCCGTAGATGACTCTACAACGTGAATATCAGTGGAAACTTCAGTCGGGGAGTCTGGTAAGGTTATAATGGGTGAACAATTCTTTGAAGACTTCTTCTTGCTTTTAGTATTTACCGTACCAATCATGCCATCAGTAGCATGAGATCCCGAAGGAGCAACAGCGATTTGATTTGACTTTGGAAGATCTGGGATCTTTTCGTGTAACGTACCTGACTGAGTGTAAACTAAGTCAAGGTACTGCGCTTGAGCAATCACTTGCTCCTCAGTAACTACTCCGGCCTTAGCTACGTCTTCAGTAATCTTCGGTAATAATGATTTAACAAACCATTCAGCTAAGATTTGGTCCGGGATAAAAACTTTCACTAATCGCCTTCGACGTCTCCATTCATGTATATGATTGGAAATATAAGTGGACGTCGACTATTTTAATGAAGTTAGTAGCTCCGTGCCATTATCATATCTGACCGGCAACTGAAAATGAGTTAGGAACGAGGTAGCTAACTGACTAAAATTGTAAAAAGAGGCCCGTAGTAACTCAATGTACCACTTGGCTGCGAGACCAATGAGCGTACGCTGGAAAAGACGTAAGCGGATCAAATCATCCGAGATGGAATTTGAAGCACACCAGAGGTGGTAAGTCATCACATGATTTGACGGATCCTCTCCAGACTTACCCTCAAAATTGGGAATGTCACTGGGCAACTTATTTGACATTGGCGGCCAGAACGGAAGATAATTTATTGGATCGTTCGTTAGGCGCGACAAGTCTGGTAAATCCAAAGTTGCGATAAACGGCAATTGTCGATTAGGATCCCAAAAACTCTGGGTCACAAGACCAGTCCCAGGAGGAGCATATCCAGGATAACTTGGAATAGGAATCGCATTCGGGGTTGTTGATAAGTGTACCCAGGATACGGCTGATACTGGTAAACTGGCTGTTGGACAGCAGGCCCGTATTGGTATTGTCCCTGGTACGGTTGATAAACGAATTGTGGTTGACTAGTGACAACCGTACTTAAACCAGGTTGTCCTACAGGCATCTGAACCATAGTTTGAATCGTGGATCTAGACAAGGGTAAAGATATCTGAGGAGTAGTTGCAGAGATAGTAGAAACCAGAGCTGTTGATACTCCAGAAGTAAGTGTGGTGGAAGGAACAGATGTTGCGGTAGTTGCAGCAGTCGTTTGAGATGGAGTACTAGGTGCAATGGGCGACTGAGTAACTACCGAAGGTACAAAAGTTTGAACATTAGACTGGACTGGTTGCTGGGGTGAACCAGCAACTAAGGGTTGTCCAGTTTGAGATGACAACTGTACACTTGGCTGCAATACCTGTTGAACTTGCGATGGATCCCACACTATGTTCATTCCGGGGTATTGACCCATAACAGGTTGAGGATATTGAGATCCATAACCGGATTGAGGGTAGGATTGATAATTGAAAGGTACATTTCCCGTACCTTGAACATAAGATTGACCTTGGGGTGGTTGATAACCTTGACTCGAGTATTGACCTTAAGGTAGATACCCTTGAGGTAAATACTGATACTGGGGTTGACCTTGAGCTATGAATTGATACTGAGGTTGACCTTGGGGTACATATTGAGGCTGGGGTTGACCTTGAGGAATGTATTGTACTATGGGTACATACTGTCCTTGAGGTTGCCCCCCAGACGCAATTTGTGTACCTTGAGGTTGCCCCCCAGGCGTTAATTGAGGCTGCCCCCCATGCGGTAACTCGCCACCTTGAGGTTGAGAACCGGGAACTGAACCTGACATCATGTAAATGTCTCCTACACCCAATGGTTTATTACCATTGTTTCCAGCTAATAACCCATGTTCAATGGATTGAGGAGATGCTCCCACAAAAGTACCAGAAAGTGACTGATACCCAGAGGGAACAGAAGGACCGCTGTACAAGAAAGATTCAGGAGATTGAGTGAACACGGACGACTGACCAGACATATTTACAGGAGTATAAATACCTCCAGGTGGAAAAGGGGTACGAGGTGGAGAAAAACTTAACCCTGAGTTGTCCAAATAATTGGTTAACGAAAGGTACCAAGTAGTGCTTCTAGGAGGACTGTAAAAGATGGATTCACGCTCCCTTAGATCAATAGTAGGTTGATCTTCAAGGATAGAGACGCCAAATTCTTCCTCTGGAGCAAGTTCTTCAATAGCTATCAAACCAGCAGGAAGATTTTCGGTGATGACTCTTTCTACCCTAGGTGAATCAGGAGCACTAGAAGTTGGAGTAACAGGTTCGGATATTTCAGGTTCTTCGCCTATATCACTAGTAGATGAAAAACTACCAGCAAGCTCGAAAACTGCAACAGCTTCGGGATTATAACCTGTTTCGAGACCTTGGTAATCTGGATGGACTACCAACGACGACTCTCCTTCTTCAGGTGAACCTACTTTACTGCCACTAGGAGTTACAAGGACTTTCAAACCTTCGTAATGACTCGGGACGTCTTCAGGAGGTTCACCCCGAAGTCTACGGGACTTCCTCAACAAATCGGCCACGGTAACAATCTCATGAGACTTGCCTCGAAGTCTACGGGACTGTCTCAGTAATTCAGCCATAGTTAAAAACTTTTAACTACTGCACACACAAACAAAGTAAAATCTCAAAGAAAACTGCCTAAAGTCTCTAAAGAACCAAACAAATTTGAATCACACGTCTAAAGAATCTAGGGCGTCAAACCATACACAAACAGTAGCCTTCCGGACCGAAAACACTAGTTGGAGATGAAACCCAACATCGCCGAATTCAGTACAGAAGTGGTGGGTGGAACAGTTACCCCAACAACCTGCTTAATGAATAGACCGGCACAAGTTCCTCCACTTTAACCGTCTCGAGTGAAGTGAACCCCCCGGAAAATCCAAGTGAGTCTAGCCGACGTCTACTCCAGGTACAGTGGGATCTTCCCTCCACCGTCACCTCGGTAGAATCCTAAAGATAATGGTCACTAAGGTTACCAACAGCAACAAATATACCTGGGGGAACAGTCTACGACCTGATAACACGCAAGGGCAGAGTAACAAGCTCAATCCCCTTGCTGGCTCCTTGACAATAATCCAAGGTTTACCGACAAGTGACCCCAGGCTCCTCGACAATAATCCGAGGTTTACCATTTGTAGTACATGCGTATTTGGCGTCTTTCCCAATGAAGGAGGATTGATCCCCTCACTGGTTCGGACACGGTCTCGTGCTTCTCCTTTAAGAGGAGCTTTCCCAGAGTACAAATGAAACAGTTGGATTTATCCTACCACAAGATGAGCTACTTGTTTGGTTTTACTATCTTGGAGACTTAATTATTCTCCTACTCCAAGACACTAGCCTGATCTATATTGGTGTTTCAGAGCCCTAGTAAATAAAATTTACTAAGTTGATTTTACTTTAAGCGTTAATTTTTATGGCTTTTCTTTAAGACAAAAGGTAGTGGAGATGAAACTGATGGTGTGTAGACTCGACTCAAATCCACTAAAAATATGCACTTGGGATGATTTATACTAATTTTCTTTTTCAATGAATTCCCTAGCGAAGAGAGTTGGAGAATGCAAAATTGATATAAAGACAACTTTTTTGGCAATGAAAATCAAAGAAACAAACTCTTTATCTTTCCCAAAACATACAACACATGACCACTAATTACTTCACGAAAATTCCTTTTCTTTTCAAAGATTCAAATGCTACCAAAGCAAACTTTTCTTCAAAAAAGTTTTTTTTTGTATTTTTCCCTATAAAAACAAAGCATGTAAAACTTACTTTAACAGAAATCAAAGTTAAAAAATCTATGGCAATCAAATCAACTCAATTTCACTCAAAAGCAAATCTAAGAGAAATTCACTCAAAAGTAAATCTAATGAGGAAAAAGCCTACCAAGTATGATTCCAGGATGTTTTACTCGATCAAACTTTAACTAAGGACTAGTTAATGCAGAATCAAAAACCAGTCAAAAACAAAAATCAAATCTTTTGTTCTTTTTCTTAAGAATAAAATTCAAAGTTCAATCAACAAACTTTTTCGAGATTCGGCAAAGAGACAACACAAAGGTAGGTTTCTCACAAGGGTAGATTCTATGACAGGTCCGACTCCTAAGAAGACTGAAAAAACCAGAGAGATCCAAGGTTTTACAACTTCTAAAGCCAAAGTCACTACAGGACCAATGCAAAAATCAAACCCTAGGGCAAAATCTCTATGAATTTCACTAAAACTCTTGACACTGATGAAACAAGCTTAGGTGAAGATTTATGACACGTAACCAGTGGATCTAGGCAGAAAAAAAAATTAAAAAACAAAATCTAAGAGGAAAAAAAGGAGAAAATTAAAATTTTCTCAATTTTGACAGGGTACGCAGGCCACCTGTTTGCACAGGTGCGTGTACGCTCTGTGCACAAAGCTGCAGTGCATACAGGTACGCACTGTGCTCAACGCAGAGGCTGCGTACTTCTAGTAAAACTAAGAAAAACTAAAATCTAATTTAACCCTAAGCTAGCCCACCCAAATACACAGTCAAACAGCCAAAAACCAGAAAACAAACGACTTTTCTCAGATCAAAGTTTCATACAAAGGAAAAATCATTCACATCAATGGATTCCCCAGTATGGTTGCCATTTTGTCATGCGGAAAGAGTCGATTTTGCGGACAAAACCGACCTCCCTAGAAGCTAAGGCTTTCTAGTGACAAACAAGACAAATAAACACTACCTTTCTCTAAACATGCATTTAGAATACAAGTAATCAGGTGATTATAACATACCTTTAGTCCAACGCTTCGTAGTAGTCCAGCCTCGCCGATCCGGATGAGCTCCTCCTTCTCTTTGAAACTTGCATTCACTAACAAGCCAAAAGATTAAATAGCACCTGATAAACTTATAAAATAACACATATCCATCATACAGACCAAGGAACATATGAAACAAATCATGAATAACAATCTGTTGAGAAAAATGAGTTCATTTGTATTAAGTGGAAACAAAAGAAACCATTACAACCTGAGTCTTGGTGTTGTGCAGGTCCCTCCTAGGGTCCAACAAGAGTTTTCCTTTACTTTGATCAGCTCACCCACTTCCAAATAAGGATGGGAATCTCTCCTCTCAAGCTTTACAAGGGAGTCCTAATTCTAGCAGCATCTACCCTTAGGAATGTTCAACTTTCAACCTCCCCTCCTTCTGGCCCAATGCTTGTATTTATAGTGCTCTAGAGGAAGTTAATCAGGTCCACCATCAATGGGATAAGCCCCTCTTTGGATGGGATAGCTCCCCTCTTGATGGGATAAGTTCCTCTTTCATAGGGATACATGAACCATCTGGAGGTGCTCCATACACGTCAAACAAGCTTCTAGAATGCTCTAGAAATGACCACAAGTAACGTTTTTGGAGTGAAACTTGCGCCTTTTGACCTTTACAGGAGTACGCACCCTCCCCTTTACAGACAGAGCGTACAAGTACGTAGGTATTGTGAACTTGGGGTGCGTACACGCAGGTAAGGCTAAGAGAAACTGCGTACCCAGAGATATATAGATTTTTAAAGACTTTCTCTCTTTCTTGGAGTTTGACATGAAGAGCAGAGGTATGAGACTTGCCAAGGAGGATAGTATGACAGTTGATGGAGCCATACTAACTGCAAATAGTCACGGTGACAAATTTTAGTGTAACAGGAAGGATCCCTAAAGGTTCACTAATGGTTATGTTAAATGCTTTCAGATTCTGCGTAATAGGCGCAAGCTGAGGGGAACCCAAAGCTTTCCAAGCAGTTGAGGATAAAATACTAACAGAAGCAACTTCATCTACTTGTGTACGATGTATGTCCCTACCACCAGCCTTGACAATGATTTGGAAAGGGATGGAGGAAGGAAGACGAGGTTCTGTCAGTCTATTCCAATCAAAGGAAAAAACCTCAGTACTTGGAGGGGGTTTTGTAGAAACAGGTGAAATGCCCCCCGGCATAGAAGAATCTGATGTAACAAGAAGAACCTGAGTGGTATGAAGTTCACTCTCTAAAGGGAAAGTGGGATCGACCGAATGTGAAATTGAATCGACCACTTGATCAACTAATGGATCATCAACCTGAGTGACATGAGTTTCACTCTTCAATGGAAGAGTGTGATCGACTGTACTTGAAATTAGATCAATCTCTCCATCAGTTGACGGTAGGTTGGGAGAAAGTTTACGGTAACCAGTTGGAAATTCTTGCTGTGGAACAGTAAGGTTTTCCAACAATGTTGAGGCTTCATCCATGTGAGGGAAAATGTGAGTTTGATGACTCCCTTTACATAACTTACAAGGAAACCTAACTTTACCCTTTTTCCCAGGAACCTGACTATCACTAGTTGATGGATCAATGGAAAGTTGATGAGATTTTTCTGACCATACTTCCAAGACCTTTGGAATACCAGGACAATTAACAAGGAAGTGGTCACCCTTACAAAGCTTGAAGGGTATTTGGGTTTACGATGCGTGTTGGAGTTTTCCTCAACACAACTAACACTTACTGTCGTGGTTGGTTGGTTGACTTCTTTCTTATCTTGCTTCTTCTTCTTCTTCTTCTTCTTCCCTTTCTTCTTCTTCTTAGCCTCCTAGTTACTAGCATCAAGGCTTTTACCAGGCGAAGAGGAAGAAATGGAGGAAGAAAAATTAGGCGAAGAAGGTAAAGGGTCAACAGAAGGTTGGTGATGTTGAGATGGTGAACTCTGTTGAGGTGAAGCATTCCGTTGAGGTGGAACAATTGGAGTACTTTGGGCCAATGAAGTTTAAAATAACCATATTGGTAAACCTATTGTAAATCCAGGTAATGACAAAGTAGCCATATAAGGAGGGCCAACATTTCCAAAGTAAGGAAAAGTACTAGGATTCTCGTTAGGAGGGGTTCCTAGGTTGGTAAATTCCAGAACATTTGCCATTATATTCAACTTCAGTGAATTTTATTAACAATTTACAACTAAAATTAACAATTACAATTCACACCTAGCAATTAAAATTCACAATTCACACCTATGGTCTCTAAAAGTAAAAACAAACAAATTAACACGCGCTATCAAATCTAGGAGTCAAACCACACATAAACAGTAGCCTTCCGGACCGAAAACACTAGTTGGTGATGAAGCCCAACATCGTCGAATTCAGTACAGAAGTGGTGGGTGGAACAGTTACCCCGGCAACCTGCTTAATGAATAGACCGGCACAAGTTCCTCCACTTTAACCGTCTCGAGTGAAGTGAACCCCCCAGAAAATCCAAGTGAGTCTAGCCGACGTCTGCTCCAGGTACAGTGGGATCTTCCCTCCACCATCACCTTGGGTAGAGCCCTAAAGATAATGGTCACTAAGGTCACCAACAACAACAAATACACCTGGGGAACAATCTACGACCCGATAGCACGCAAGGGCAGAGTAACAAGCTCAATCCCCTTGCCGGATCCTTGACAATAATCCAAGGTTTACCGACAAGTGACCCCAGGCTCCTCGACAATAATCTGAGGTTTACCGTTTGTAGTACGTGCATATCTGGCGTCTTTCCCAATGAAGGAGGATTGATCCCCTCACTGGTTCGGACACTGTCTCGTGCTTCTCCTTTCAGAGGAGCTTTCCCAGAGCATAAATGTAACTATTGGATTTATCCTACCACAAGATAAGCTACTTGTTTCGTTTTGTTGTCTTGGAGAGTTAATTACTCTCCTACTCCAAGACACTAGCCTAAGCTATGTTGGTGTATCAGAGCCCTAGAAATGTAAAAATTACTAAATGAATTTTAATTAAGCGCTGTGTTATTTAGGCTGTTATTACTCAAAGGGGTAAATGGATATGAAACCAATGGTGTTATGACCCGACTCAAAACTGAATGCAATCGAATATGATAATGTAATCCTTTCAATTCGATGAATCCTAACTAAAGTAAGGAGAGAGTTTCCATTCACTTCCAACAATGCAAAAAATTGATCACGAAGAGAAAATATAACAAATTCTCTAATGCACTAATTTCATCAAGAAAAACTAATGCAAATCAATTCCCAAACAATTTTTTTATTTTTATTTTTGTGTAAATTCAAATCAAAGAAAGCTGATCTAAATCTACGATTGATTTTTCAGAATGTAAACTATGCAATGGTAATCTAAGCACAATTCACTTGAAAAGTATGCAAATGTAATCTATGCACATTTTTCATTCATATTCTGAAAATGAGAATTCTAATTATGCAAATGTGATCTATGCAAGAGAATTCTCAAACACAAGACGATTCTAGTGTAATCTAAGAATAAATCAAGTGCAAGTCGAGAAAATTGGGTGAGAGTTCCAAAGATCAAAAAATAAAAACACTCAAAGGCGATTAAAACAAAAGAAAAAAGATGCAAAATTGTGAAAGGACTGAGAGAAACCTCCAAGTAATGACCAAAGGAAATCAAATTTAGAATTTCTCAAGAAAGAGACTCAAAACACCCAATTGATGAAAGCTTAAAGCAGAAATGCCAATGAAATTATCCAAGATGAAAACTTCTGACAGGTAACCAGTGGATCTGGGCAGCAAAAACAAGCTATAAACAAAATCTAATAGGAGAAAAAGGAAAAAATGGAAATTTTCTAAGCTTTTGACAGGGGTACGTAGGCAGCCTGTTTGCACAGGTGCGTGTACGCTCTGTGTACAAAGCTGCAGTGCGTACAAGTACGCACTGTGCTCAACGCAGAGGCTGCGTACTTCTAGCAAAACCAAGAAAAACTAAAATCTAATTTAACCCTAAGCTATCCCACCCAAATGCACAGTCAAACAGCCAAAAACCAGAAAACAAACGACTTTTCTCAAATCAAAGTTTCACACAAAGGAAAAATCATTCACATCAATGGAGTTCCCCAGCGGAGTCGCCATTTTGTCATGCAGAAAGAGTCAATTTTGCGGAAAAAACCGACCTCCCTAGAAGCTAAGGCTTTCTAGTGACAAACAAGACAAGTAAACACTACCTTTCTCTAAATATGCATTTAGAATACAAGTAATCAGGTGTTTATAACATACCTTTAGTCCAACGCTTTGTAGTAGTCTAGCCTCGCCGATCCGGATGAGCTCCTCCTTCTCTTCGAAACCTGCATTCACTAACAAGCCAAAAGATTACATAGCACCTGAAAAACTTATAAAATAAAACATATTCATCATACAGACCAAGGAGTATATGAAACAAATCATGTATTACAATCTGTTGAGAAAAGTGAGCTTAATTGTATTAAGTGGAAACAAAAGAAACCATTACAACCTGAGCCTTGGTGTTGTGCAGGTCCCTCCTAGGGTCCAGCAAGAGTTCTCCTTTACTTTGATCAGCTCACCCACTTCCAAATAAGGCTAGGAAAGGATGGGAATCTCTCCTCTCAAGCTCTATAAGGGAGTCCTAATTCCAGCAGCATCTACCCTTAGGAATGTTCAGCTTTCAACCTCCCCTCCCTCTGGCCCAATGCCTGTATTTATAGTGCTTTAGAGGAAGTTAATCAGGTCCACCATCAATGGGATAAGCCCCTCTTTGAATGGGATAGCTCCCCTCTTGATGGGATAAGTTCCTCTTTCATAGGGATACATGAACCATCTAGAGGCGCTCAATACACGTCAAACAAACTTCTAGAATGCTCTAGAATCGACCACAAGTAACTTTTTTGAAGTAAAACTCGCGCCTTTTGACCTTTACAGGGGTACGCACCCACCCCTTTACAGACAGAGCGTACAAGTATGCATGGAATGTGAACTTGAGGTGCGTACACGTAGGTAAGGCTAAGAGAAACTGTGTACCCAGAGTTATATAGATTCTTAAAGACTTTCTCTCTTTCTTGGAGTTTGACATGAAGAGCAGAGGTATAAGACTTGCCAAGGAGGATAGTATGACAGTTGATGTAGCCATACTAACTGCAAATAGTCATGGTGACAAATTTTAGTGTAACAGGGAACAAGCCTCTCTCTACTTGGTTACTTGGACAAGAATCTCATCACTTAAGATTTAGCCTCATGGGAATGAAGAATACTTCTTGTAGCATAAGCTTAGCAATTCTCAGACTTTGAGACTTAGAATTTGGAACTTGGAGACTCTCACTAGCTTTTCAAAGGCAAAAGGACAAGATTTTATAGATAGAGGAGGAGTTAGGGTCATCCACAAGATTCATGGGATTGGCTTTATCACTAAGAAGCTTCCATGAGAGGTGGAGAACTACTTCCCTTCTATGGAGATTCGAAGCCCAACTGAACTAACTCATGATGGAATCAGTTCATGAATGGGTTAGGAAGAACCTTCGTAAGTTGGTTTGTTAAAAACTTTACCCAACTTGGCTGGCGCGAGTGCGACTCTGAGACAGAGCGCCAGCTGGTGCGCCCTCTTTGGAGGATTTCCCCCATTGGTGCGAGTGATACACAGTGGAACCGCGCCAATGGAAAAAGGGCTATTTTTATGGGTATTTTGCAGAAGGTGTCTTCAGGGCATATGAAGTACATACTCAAGGGGATACAATGCAAGTGTTTTCAGGTTATGTCACTTCTCACATGTCCCGGAATAAGTCCTCCAATGTGCAGGAGAAGGGGTAACAGGGACGGTGACAAATTATTGTGTAACAGATGCCCCCTAAAGCATGAGGCCCGAGAGAGAGAGAGGGGTGAAATGCTTTACAAGAACATGGCCAACTGAAAACACTGCCGCCGGAGAACCTACATGAAGAAGTACAACTGATATCTCAAGTACATGATGTATATGGCATGGGCGCAACCATCCATAGCAGAGTACATAAAAATCCAGATCCAAGGTATGGATGCAGCCATCTAGTGAGGATCGATAAACAGACTCAGGCATGGTCGCAGCCATCCAATGAATGAGTCGTGTAATGATCATAATAATCCACAAAATCGCAACCTGGATCTCAACAGACAAAATCCAGGGTCTTGTGCTCCATCTCGACCCGAACAAAGTACAAGTTCAAGCATGCGAATATGGGAGTCGAAGTCGAATGTGCAAGAACATCGTCTGATTACCAGTCAATGATGAAAACTATTAACAGACGCGAGAGGTACCACCAATAATGACAATGGTCCTCAAGGTACTATAGGTACAATCTACGGCGTGCGAATCAGTGAGCCGGCGTCGAACACCCGTAGAATCATTCGATCGGAGGCCAATGATGAAACCTCGAGTCAAACATGAAGAACCTGCCATTGAAGCATGCACGCTCCAAGGCACCTGAAGGGAGTCTCTAGGTCAACATCTTGGATAATGAGCTGAAGTCGATAGGAAGTGACCTTGATTGAAGGTGGGCCATAATTTTTCCCACATCATCGACACGAGACAGAGAAGGATAAGAGGTTTTGTGTGAGGTATCAGAGGGAGGTTGAGTATTCTGCAGAGGTGAACTTCTCTTGAACATATCGGTGGCATGACAGTGGACTTGGCAGTATTTGACATTAAATGATCAGGGGTCATGGTGGCAAGGCAATGAGCAGATGAGAGGTCAAATAGGATAACCCAAACCCACGGAGGCAAGTGTAAAAACAGGATGAGATGTCCCCACCCAGACATGAATGCAGACAAGTGCCATGTTTAAGAGAGACATACTGCCGACACGACAATGATTGTGGTTCCATTTTCCCCACCATTGCTGGCGAGTACCCCGGTTATTTTTTGATGACAAACTTGACGGGGATAGCATATGCTTGAAAGGCATCATTTCGATAGAATCCGATGTCATTAAGTTTTAACGAGTCTGACAAAGGAAGAACTCAGCGTCTTTTCTTGTTTAGAGAGTCCGAAAAGATAACAGACAAGTGAACTCCAGGGGGGTCCTTTTTCGTAAAGTTGTGTCTCTCGAGCCCGAAAAAGTATAAAATAATGCCCGAAATAACCGCCCGACCATTATGATCGAGGAGTACTTTTCATAGGTAGTGATTTCAACCTGAAAAAGTAAAAAAGCGATCGAAACCACGTCGCTTCGTAACCGTTAACGAGCCTGAAACGACAAGGGGCCCGACAAACTTTTCGTCTTTACACGGTTGGAAAAGAGTTTAAAGACGAACGCCTCTTATTTACGTTTAACGAGTCAAGAGGAAAAACTCGGCAATCTTTTCGTCTTTAAACGGTCAAAAAAAGAGCTTAAAGGCGACCGCCTCTCGCTTCTTTTAACGAGTTGATAGGGAGACTCGGCTATCTTTTCTTGTTTCACGTCGGAAAAGAGCTTAAAGATGACTTCCATTTTTATTCTCTTTAACGAGTCAAAAAGGGAAAATACTTGGCAATCTTTTCATATTTTACGAGTCAGAAAAGAGCTTAAAGGTGACTCATCCTAGAGGAACGAGTGATATAAAGGGTAGCAACTGGTTCCGGCAATGGTGGAACTGCTCAAAACATGTAATGGTCAAGAGGCTAGCTAACAAAACCACTCATAACTGTGGTCCCTCAGGAAAGGTAAACAACCAAGTGAAAGCATATGATCGGCCCAAGAGATAGTGGCGATGGAATGAAAATAGCCAAGGCTCATTTAGCAGAATTTAGCGGATACGCGACAATCACAAGATGTAAATCGGGTATGGGTTCATTTTTACACAAGCTTGAACCATGGAGAACTCTGCTTGGATTCAGTTTCATGTTTACACAAGCTTGAAACGAAAAACTATGCTTGTTATAAGTTCGCATGCCCCCAGCATAATGACGCAAATCGAGGTACATGCCCCCCAAGCTTCATTGCATTCAACAAAGTGGATGGAATGAAGGTTCACTTCTCGAGATCTATGAAAGACTCGACTTGTATTTTACGAGATCTTAATCAAAGACTCGATTTGAAAAGGGAGTTGTTTCATTTTTTGATGAGGTTGACACAGTAAAAGAACTATCCTCATAACCCTTGGTTCATTTTTGTAATGAGCTTGACACAAGATCAGGAACTATGCTCGATCAGACCCAATGTCATTTTTTAAGGAGCTTGACATAGCAAAGTGAACTATGCTCCGACCAGACCAAACCTAGTTTCATTTTTTAAGGAGCTTGACATAGGAAAGGAACTATGCTCCGACCAGACCTAGTTTCATTTTTTAAGGAGCTTGACATAGGAAAGGAACTATGCTCTGTTACATAGTAATTTCTCACCGTCCCTGTTACCCCTTCTCCCACACATTGGAGGACTTATTCTAGGACCTGTGAGAAGTGACATAACCTGAAAACACTTGCATTGTATCCCCTTGAGTATGTACTTCATATGCCCTGAAGACACCTTCTGCAAAATACCCATAAAAATAGCCCTTTTTCCATTGGCGCGTTTCCACTGTGTATCACTCGCGCCAATGGGGGAAATCCTCCAAAGAGGGCGCGCCAGCTGGCGCTCTGTCTCAAAGTCGCACTCGCGCCAGCCAAGTTGGGTAAAGTTTTTAACAAACCAACTTACGAAGGTTCTTCCTAACCCATTCATGAACTAATTCCATCATGAGTTAGTTCAGTTGGGCTTCGAATCTCCATAGAAGGGAAGTAGTTCTCCACCTCTCATGGAAGCTTCTTAGTGATAAAGCCAATCCCATGAATCTTGTGGATGACCCTAACTCCTTCTCCTCTATCTATAAAAGCTTGTCCTTTTGCCTTTGACAAGCTAGTGAGAGTCTCCAAGTTCCAAATTCTAAGTCTCAAAGTTTGAGAATTGATAAGCTTATGCTACAAGAAGTCTTCTTCATTCCCATGAGGCTAAATCTTAAGTGAGGAGATTCTTGTCCAAGTAACCAAGGAGAGAGAGGCTTGTTCCCCATTCCCAACAAGCTTTGCAAGGCATGTGCTGCTGATCACCCAGCCAAAGGAGGATTTGACGTCAGAACTATGGTTGTATTCTTCTTTGTTGTTTATCAATAATAGATGACTATCATTATGGTTCCACCCTTATTGTCTTTTGTAATGATGATTGAGTTATATCCTTTCTGACTGATATATAGTTGCATCTATTGGATTTTATGCTTGTAATTGTGTCATTCTTTGCATGTGCAGGTGTCCGTTCACGAGGATCGTGGGGATTGTGACCAGCCGGAGCAAGGGAACGGGAGCGACGACTCTTCTACAAGTATTAGCGTTGGAATCCAGGTAGGCCCTCATCATCGATCTTTGATTTTCAATTAGGAACCTGCGTGTTAACGTTGTTTGATTGTTGTTAGACCCCATTTGGGCTAGTATGGGTCGCCTCTGTCCGCAGAGGGGATTTACCTCCTCAATAGGCCCTATGTCATTAAGGAGATTACCGATGGTGGAGCAGTGCAGTTGGCTAAATTGAATGGAGATCCCTTCCCAGGAAAGGTGGATGGCTGCCGATTGAAGCCATACACCGGTGTTTCGGCCAGGTGACTATATGAAGATAGCATAGTCTTAGCACTCCAGGCAGATGAAAGGAGGCGCGAGAATATAAACTACACTGCTTGGGTTAGGGAACTGCACGATTGGAGGATTGTATAGAATGAGGAGATGTCATAGGAACAACGTGCACCATCGCTCTCACACAGAGGCTGACGAAGCTGCAGGAGGCCAAAACATTGAAGGGACAAGTAGATGTAGCGCAGCACAAAGAGACAATGTTGAAGATTCACTTGAAGCCTTTGTTGGACGAAGCTTATTAAGTCATGGCATCCATTGAAGGCAAGCTTGCTAGTCTACAAGCGACTCAGCAAAAGCTTCAACCTGACAATTCAGGACTAAGGACAGAGCAGTTGGTTGAAGAAGTGAAGCAGGCAGTCGCACAGTGCATTGCTGAGGTTGTCGTCATATAGGTCGAGCTAGGAGGTCTTCACGCCAAGATCTCCGCACCTGTAGAGTGACTCGATGGCGAGTCACCATGTTTGTGTTCGGGGCCTATTGAGAATGGGTTCCCCCAAGAGAAATTTTGGGGCTAAAAGCCCATGTTTTGGGACAATTTTATAATAAAGTTGTAAATTCTCCGCATTTTGTGGTTGTGGAGCACGAAGGTGTCAAGAGTCATAAAGGGTTGTCCACCCTTATTTTGTAAAGTGTCAAGTCGACTGTAAAGATCTACCCATGGTCTGTGGACCATGGGATTGTATAAAAAAGGAGCTAAGTAAGTAAGCTCTAGGCAGTTAAGTAAGTTAACAGTTAAGCTTGGAAGTCTTGGTAGAAAAGTCTAAGCATTTCAGGTATTAGCGTAGGTAGAGGCTTTGCAGCTGAGTACGCAGAAGCCTAGGGTGGAAGTCCGCAACTGAGTGCGCGGACCCCTGCAGCTGTGTGCGCAAGGTGAATAGAGTCTGTATTAAATTGGAAGGTATCAATAAAGAGAAGTATTCTGCAATTACTGTGTATTTAGTCTCTGTTAATGCATCTGATTATATTATGTTTTGGGTTTATTTTACAATGTTTAATTGATGTGTGAATGTATGTGATTATAACTGTTAATTGAACGCAAGTAAGGCTAATAGTTTATGTGACGCTAACTGTAATTGATTGGTAAGATAAGTAAAACACTTGAGATAACTCGGGCAATTATACAATATATTGTCATAGCTGCATGAAAGTACCTAAACCGAGGGTTAGAGTTGCGTGAAGGTCAATCATACGCCTTCGCGGAGGTACTGAAGGGTGGAATAGAGGGAATATCGATCAATCCCTAAGGCTTAGTGACCTGCGCAAAGGAAGGAGCGTGAGGTATAAATCGACATCATGGCCTCTCAAGGTGTGGAAACCTGGTTCCAGCATCCCGCCATATTGCTTCAAGTGAGACTTCAATCCGTGCTTCGCAAACTGATGCCGAAAGGGCCAATAGTGTAGGGATTTGTTTGGCTGACTAATGTTGAACCAGGGTCAGGGCCCACAAAGCCAACACTACTGCACACCTATTCCAAATTAGATCACATATGTATAACTCATTAAATGTACACTTAACACCTTGATCTCCATCTCCTTATATAGATTTAGCCTTAGCCAATACATTAAGTAAATCCCTTGGTAATTTCGTTGGTATTCTTAGACATGATCAAATAATCATTTTCGCTTCCATTTATATGGGTTAATACCATGGTAAAGACCCCTGGTATTCAAATTACCATGATGTGAATTATGTATGTGACTTTTCTTCACACTGCTTGCATATGTACGTGACCTTACTTCTCAAGACCTGTGTATACTTTCTCAAATTTTACCTTTACCATCCATTTGTCTCTGAACTGACATGCATTTTTCCATATCACCTGTAACATTTGTACCAGTCTGCATAATCATCTTGTTATCATAACATTGTCATATTTATCAAGCAGGTTCCCAACAAGGACAATACATTATCCATAATGCCAACAATCTCCCCCTTTATACTTGATGACAACCACTTTGGTGTTTGGTCATAACCTATAAACACCTCCAAATACACCTACAAATACGAAGACTTCTTACCAAGATTATCGAAGCATTTTTCTCCAAACACTGAGCTTATATCCCCCTTTCACATCAAGGGAAAAGGCCTGATCAATGTTGAATGAAGTCTTCTCTCCCCCTTTATAGAGAGGATCGTTGTAGGTTTGATTTGTTGAATATGAAAATTTCCTACTGACCATGCTCCCCCTGAGCATATGCTGAAATTTCTGAAGATATTCAATGAAGTAAAATATTCTATGACTCAACCAAATATGACCTTTCATATCACCTAGAACTCATGAACCATTACATGAATCACCCAACATAATGGAGTTACATTTTTGAACCCAATTTTACATCAATTTTCCAAAATGGAATTGCATACCATGACTTGATCCCAATGGCCCATACATGACTGAATATTAAAATGACTACAACATGGGTCTTATCATTCCCATTACATTAAGAGATAGATAAGACACTTATAACCAAGCAAGGACCTTAGCAACGAGGTAGAAATATCATGATAGTCATCAACAATCATCATTCTACATATATGAATCTGCAACATAAACATTTGATAGCACCAACATATACATCAACATGAATATCTTCATCATCAATAAGATATGTAAGATAAGGAAATGTAGATTTAATATCATCAACCTGTGACCAAATATGTAATGTTTCCAAGCATCACCAAGTAGTGTAGCAGCAACATATCAATAAACATCCTCTTGACTTCATGTAACATTATTTTTCCACATATAGGAAGAGCCATAATCCATAGCCAACAATATCAATCTCTTGAACCACAATCCCATCATATTATCTCCATGCATCCATCAAAGACAAGGAGAACTTTTAATATCAATAATGACCATAACATATACTTCATCAAGAATTATCACATCATAAACAACTTCACCAAAATGCAACTTGGGTAATTATCCATAAGATCCCTATCTGCAATTCATCCATCATTAATAACCCATGACATAGTAGCAACAATATGTATATATCTTCTCATCAATGAGAGATGATAACAATAGTGAGTAAATTATAAACTCTTCATCATCAACTAATGACCATAGCATACACATCCTCTTCATCAAGTGTATCAAGTAGGATTAAAATCTTCACTAAGTGAAACTCAAGCATCATACATGACTTAATGATAGAATGACAGAAGCATATGTATCTTCAAAAATAATAGTAGCAACAATTATACATCACCAACGATATGTACTCATCATAAACTCTATGCAACAAGAAACACTCAAGAAACCATAATGCCAACAATGGACTATTGGAAACAAAATAGATGCTCCCCCTGAACCTGTGCCAACTATTTACTGTAAAATTTGATCATATACAGCTCGTTAATTGGCAAATACATCAAAGAACCATAGCATTAATAACATTTTTCAACAACTCATGAACCATCATGAAACATCATCATTCCTAAACAAAATATGGGCATTATTAGCAGTCTACAACAAATCAGTATCAGAACTAGAAAGCCAATAATAATTGATTGAAGCATATCAGGAGCTTCCCTAAGTATGTCCCATTGTTTCTTCATCTCAGAGAAACAAACACAAATACCTAGATCAAAACTTGCATATATATGTGACTGTCCTACATGAGGTTCGTGTACAGAAAGTAAATGTTGAGAAATGACAACAAGAAATTCCAGTTTAATTTGTCCTTGAATTAAACTGAGAATTAAAATAAAGTTCTATTCTCATAGCAACTTGTAAATAGTTAATTAAGTTTGATTAACTTAATTAGCTTAGGAATTTCGAGTGGTAATCTTTCTGTAGTCATGTATATGTTCTCCCTAAGTTTCAGGGGTCCAGTATGAGTTTAAATTGAGTTGGAAATTAGATCACTCAGTTTACTGAGTTAAGTTAAGTTAAATTAGTTCTAATTTTTTTTTGGAACTAATAGAGGACTAACAGTCAGTTGGTGCACTAATGCATCCACTAGTGCTACTCCAGTTAACTAAAGATTTCCTCATGAGAAAATCATGCATGTCAGTTCAGAGAAAGACCCAGTTGAGACTAGAGTGTAGGGACGGTGTACTATCAGTTGTATGATTTACTGAGTTGTATAGATCACGCATGTAATCAGGAACTGGACCTAGTTTGGATTGTGCAGTTTTGGATGCACTGGATTCCCATTAATATGGGCTATTCAACCATAGTAATTATGCAAGGAATAGGGGCTTGGAGAGCTCCATAATTGGCTAAGTGTTGGCGAAGTGCTAGCTTGTGAGCTGAGAGAGTTGAGCATACTTGTACAGAAATGTTCTAGTGAGAACAAGCTTTGTATCTTCACTCATATTTCTGATATATGAAATAAAGATAGCGAGGTTTTGATCTGTGGATTTCCCCAGACACATCTTGTGTTATGTGCCATTTATTTATCTTCTTCTTGTTCATATTTTTTTCATCGATCTATTGTCTTCCACTGGTTCAAAGTAGAAGTAGATTCTTGTCATGTGCTTTAGTAAATTGCATGAGCTTATGAATCTACTGTATTTTCTACAGTAAAGTGATGAATTTTTTATAGTCACAACTCCCCCTGAACCTATATTGTTTATTTTTTTTCACTGTTTCTTCATCAGATGCAATTTAAGTACCATAAATATCACCAAAATAATATTAAACATCAAGATACACATGCATATATCCCACTGAGGTCATTCCTCGTTGATCCTGTGGACCTGATAATCATCAGCTTCTCTTCATGAGATTATGTACCTCACATTATTTCTGCAGTCATTGTTAAAAGAACTCATTAAGAAAAATAGACTACACTAGGGACAATCTTCTTTTACTCTGAATATGAAGAAGGAGAGGAACTATGCCTCTTATTTATGCCTAATTTCTTCTTTGCTAGCACATATAACTTGTGTGGTTTTTTGTATCCTCTTTCTATAACCTTTCCAGTTTCTTCATCTATAACTTTGCATTTAGTTGATGTAAATAAAATTATACATCCTTCGTTAGCTATTTGACCTACACTTATAATATTTTTCTTTATCCCTTAAATTAATAATGCATCTACTACTATTACACACTTCTCAAGTTTGATTCTACCTTTTCCCATAACTTTTTTTGGATCACTATTTCCAAGAATTGCCTTACCATATTTTTATTTCTTTAGATACTCAAACTTGTCCTTATCTCCAGTCATGTGATCAAAGTATCCATTGTCTATGTACCATTCATCTTCATCTTCAAATGAGAGGAGAGAAAGACCACACCATATTTTTTATTCTTCCTTTTTCTTAATATGAGAATTGCTAGTGGATCCATCGTTCTCGGGTCTTTTGGTAAAAATGTTCTTATCTAGTTGCTTTCCATGTTATTTGTGAAGATCCATTGATTTGTTCCTAAATTCTTTTGCTACATGCCAAAACTTGTTACAAACACAACATCTTATATGACCAGAAAATGGAGTTGAGGAATCATAATATGTCCGTTTCATATTCTTATATTACAATCAATAGGTTTGTGACCAAATATGTTGCAAGAAAAAAAATATCCCTTAAGGAAACCTAAGTAACTAGGAGTTGATGATATCCCTATGAAGTGGCTACTTGCTTCAGATCGAAACAATCTACTTTTGCAATTGGCTACAACATGTCCATAACTATGACATATAAAGAAATCAACATTATTTATCAGAGGAGATAATCGAATAATGTTTCTATTATTGGGAGCTAATGATTTCTTTTGAGAATCCATCTTCCTTGGATGTTGATCTAGTTGAATTATTATCTCTTTAACAGGAATTTCAGATTTCGTATTGTTATCCTTCAAGATCCTTGCACAATCCTGTGAACTAGATTCTCCTTTTATAGTTTCATGAAAACCAAGAACATATTTAATGGAAGGAGACCTTTGACTACTAAGAATGTTATCCAAAATCTTAGTACTATCTTGAAATCTCAAGTTTTTAACTTTTTATTCTAATTTACCTTTTAGAATGTTTACCTTGGCCTCCATTATTTTGTATGGTTCTTCCTTTTCCAGATATTTCTTCTGAATTCCTTCTGCAAACTTTCTTCCTTCTTCCAATTTCTCCTTTAATTTGATAATATATTCCTTTAGCCCATTCTCTTGTTCTTAAAATACGTGAAGTAGCTTTTCATTTCACTTGTTTGAATTTTCAATATCTCTCTTAGAGAGACAATCTCAACTTCAGGTCCTTCACAATATTGTTTAGATTCTACTGCAGCATTATCGATTTAACATGATTCCTGATATCATATGCCTGCAACTTATCCTTAATATTTTTAATCATTTTTAATTAAAAATCAAGTTTTCTTCTAAGATTAAGAATTTCCTCTGTCTTCTTTTGAATCATTAACTCCATTTGACATAACATACTCACCTTTTGATACATCATTATTTTCTTTAAAAACAATATTACCTGTTGGTTCTCTTGATGAACAATATTCCTTTGTTTTTCCTTCATGGACTGTTTTTATATCATCACATACTTCCTTTGTAGTTGTATAAAGCATAACCCTTTTTAAGTTGAATTAGGTATGCTATTAATGATGTCACTTAATGTCTTATTATTCTTTTGAACTTCTTCACCTAATGGGGGAGTTTTAGTGTAACCATTGAATATAAATGCCAAACATCATAACCAAGGTTCATTAGATTAGATTTCATATTTTCTTTCCATTCTTAATCATTATCAATACTTAGCATAGGCATACCTTTATTGTCCATTGTTTCTTACTTTCCTTGTTCTTTTGTTGCAGATTGTTATTAACCCATAAATGCAAATATTGCCACAACATTAGATGCATCATTGTCATTGCTCTCTTGAATTGAATTTTTCCTTTGAGTTGCTTTCTTATTTTGCTTCTTTCCCATCATCCCTGATCCACTCCAAGTGGTTAAGCTTCAAATAAAGTGAACTGCTCTTATACCAATTGTTGGGAAAAATACTAAGGGGGGGAGGGGGTTGAATCAGTATTTTAAGCTCACTTTAACCTTTTCATTTTGTATTTTTATTTCCATACGTTATTTTCATTCATGCAACCAACGTATGTGAACGAATTCAGTAAGGGAAAACAACATATATCTAGTTAACTAACTTTTCATATATTTCATCATCTATTCATCTTTGATTAGTGCATCATTACTTCATTATTCATTAATTAAAGAGTAACCACGAGAAGTAAGAGTAGAATAAATCATCGCACATAAGCAACACAACAACACATGAGAACACCATGATTTTTAGGTGGAAACCGAATGTGGGAGAAAACCAACGTTGACGTCGTCTTTGTATTCTTCTTTTATTATTAAGAAAACTTCATTGCATATTGTAATGGTGTGGAATCTTACCAGCATGTAGGCACACACCTTTAGAAGTTGAAAACCTTCAGTCATTCTCTAGCATGCACTAGAAGGGAGCTACAACCCCCTAATTTGTTTACTGGCTCTTACCAGAAGGGAGCACCTAATCCCTGCACAAATTTACTAGCTACCACTAGAACAAATATTTGACTCCCTCACTAAAGGCTCCAACCATCAGCACCTCTTATGGACAATGTTTCATAATATTTCATACTGGATCCACCTGACTCAAAACATCAAAACTTGTAGGCCACTTTTCATCATATTTTCAAACTGGACCCACACCCATCATTAAATCTGATATCAAAATGAATATTGAATCTGAAAGATAATAAATGAACCAACTAAGTCACTATAATACCAACAAACCAATCATTGCAACTAGATCAAACCAATCCATAATAGATATAAACCATCTGATCATACCAATGCATAACCATTATACCAAACCATACATTGTTAATCATCACATAAATAAAGTGATGTCACTACAAACCCTGATCAAACATACACTAGAATTTATATGTTACTTATCTGAAGCACACTCGTGTATATTTGCTCTTCCTCTATATAAGATTTGCGTACAAATCTTAAATCATTGGCAATTGAAACAACCACTGAATCATGTACTAAATCAATCATAGTTCATTGAATTAATTACATCTCACCACATTGTAGCGTAATCACTAATCAACATTCCATTCCATAACCAACTCAACCCAATCAATATTTTCAAACACATATTTTCATGGTAGAGACATCATTGACATATAGCAGCAAATAGAACAAAACTTATCAAATATCATCACCAAATCATACTGCAAAACCCTAGATATATATGTGACTTCCACAAGACATATTAGTGTATGTACATGTTTACCATGCACTACACGTACATATAGTTCTCAACATACATTAAATTTTATCTCAGAATATATATGCAACCCTACAAAGATGGATTTGTGTATGTATGTGACTATTCCCAAACATACCTACGTACAGATCTGAAAAACTTTCACTGCAAACACAATTTCACTTTCTACAACCTTTATTATCAATACTATATACTTTTGAATATTTATATCACAACATCATTATAGTACAGACTCATCATTATTAGATACTTTGACATGCGACAAGAAGTAAATCAATCAAGCATATATGTCAACAAACATTCAGATCTTTGAGATCGAGGTCTTCTCCTTTCTCCTTGGTGCACACCTGCTCCAAATTAGATCACACATGTATACCTCATTACTTGCACACTTAACACCTTGATCTCCATCTCCTTATATAGATTTAGCCGTAGCCAATACCTTAGGTAAATCCCTTGGTAATGTCATTGTTATTCTTTTAAGGGATCAAATAACCATTGTTTCTTATATTACTATGGGCCAATACCATGGTAAAGACCCTTGGTATTCAAATTACCATGATGTAGATTTTGTACTCAACTTTTCTTCACACTACCTGCGTATGTACATGACCTTGCTTCTCAAGACCCACATATACTTTCTCAAACTTTACCTTTACCATCCATCTGTCTTTGAACTGACATTCATTTTTCCACATCACCTGTAAAATTTGTACCAATCTGCATAATCATCATGTTATCATAAATTTTTCATCTTTATCAAGCAGGTTTCTAGCAAGGACAATGCATTACCGATAATGCCAACAGTAATCAATGCACAACCTAAGTGTACTATCTTTCTTCTTCACAAACAATATTGGTGCACCACAAGGTGATACACTTGGCATGATGCATCCCTTGTCAAGCATTTCCTCTAGTTGAAACTTCAATTATAATAGCTCTCCGAGTGCTCATCCTATAAGGTGCCTTTGATGTTGGTGCTACCCCTGGTACCAATTCAATAGAAAAGTCCACTTCCCTCTGAGGCGAAAAATATTAAATCCATGTAGCAAATACAACCTGAAACTACTGTAAAAATAGGTACCTGTTCAATACCTTTTCATCCTCAACATCCTTACCTTTATCAATAGAAATATGCATTGTAAATAAAACACACCATTTCCTATGACTACGATTTTCTTGCATAGTTCTCACCATTCTAACTAATGCACCCTTCTTCTTACCCTGTAAGATTTGATGTTCCCTGTTTTCATCCAAGCACTTAATAGCCTTGTCATAACAATCTATCCATACCCAAAATAATACTATATGATCCCAACGGAAGTATATTCAGATGCATTGATGTTGGCATACTGTTCAACTCAAATGCACAAGATCTTACCTAATGATGAACTCTCTCCTTAGTACCAAGAATCTACATGCACTTGTTTATTCAAACCACACTTATCCCCTAGGTCAGGATTAACTTAACTATAATTAGATCTAGGCTCAATCAAAATAGATACAAATTGATCACAAAGCTTACTGCCCATCTCAATAATAGATGGTTGGTGGTATGCCTTCTTGTTATCCAATGTTGCATAGATATGAGGAGTGCTCTACCCAACATCCCCAATTGTTTATGCCTCCTGAGCACTATATATTTGAGGCCTACCACCCTGATTATGTGGAAAATCTTTCTTAAGATGCTCCTTACCACATGTCCAACACTGCAATTGTCTCCTACCATCACCTCTATTTTGTTGCTCTCCAGGTTGAGGTCCATTAAACTTCTTGTAAGGTACAACATTTTCTTTCTTTCTTGTATCCTACGATCTTTTCCTTCTCGGCTGCCGATGACCTTAATTCTTGTCTTTCCCTTTCCAACCTTCTGAGATTTTATCTTATGCTTTGATTGCCCATAACATTGTTTCAATATTCCAATGACTTCTTCAAGTGACTAAGGCTCCTCATACTCAATCCAATCTCTAAATGGTAATGGAAATACACTGAAAAAACTCTGAATTTTGGCTTTCTCATCCTTAAGATACCGTACATACCTCAACAATTTCAGGAGCTTGGTCATATAATCCTCATCTGTCATTGATCCCATCTTTAGCTCATATAATTCCTTGGCTTTACTATCATAATACCTTTCTGGCAAGTACTTCCTGAAAAGTCTCTTGAATTCATGCCAACTCAACTCATTTTTCCTAATGTCTCTAACCCACTTCACATCTTCCCGCTAAATGTTTTCTTCCCTTTAAGGTTGAAGATATTTATTATTGCCTTCATATTCCTTGTAATCATGCAGCTTAAATAAATTCTTCATCCTGAGTAACCATTCATCTGCATATTCCGGCTACTTCAAATCTCCATCAAATGTACGTGGCTTGCATTTCTTAAACTCATCTGGAAAATATCCCTTGTCACTCCTCCTATAAGGATGATAGAAATGATGACCATGGTACCTATTCAAACCCGAATTTGAATAGAACTTGTGTCTATCACCTCTCCTATCTGACATATCCAAGAACATGCCATCTCTGATTATGTCATCCTTATACGACATGTGCCCACCATGAGACCTATTTCCATATGCCCTTTAGTCCTTTCCTCATGTCCATGATTGATTCTAAGTAGTCCTTGTCTCTGCAAGCTTAACAAACTTTCAAAGATAACTGCATTGACCTCTCTTGTTTCTCTTGTGCCTGAATGATTCTATCATTATCTACTTATTATTTCTGCCTTTAAACTTCTCAAAGTGTCTTCTATGTCAGGAGAGTATGCATCGCCATGTTGCTCATATTATCTATAGGGAGAATCTCGTAAAATATAATCAACCATATTTCTAGTCATATTTGATCTTCTTCTTCTTCCTAGAAGCATACCATGTCAGCTAAACCAAAATATAAACATAGTCAACATACCTCATTATAGTTCAGGGGATCTTATCTCGTTTACAATATCAACTAGATTAGCATAATACATGTATATATGTATATAATGAAATCAACATAACAAGCATACCAACATCATGCATGAAAACACCAACTTCATACAATGACATCATAGATGAAAATCATAACCATAACCATAACACTACATGTGTGAAGACATAGACATTGACATGCATAACAAACACATATACAACCGACATGTATCCATGAAAAAACACATCCCAAAAACAACATCATCAACTTTCACATGACAACACAATAGTAAAAATGACCACCATAATTCATACATAACAACACATATATAACCTACATGCATGCATGAAAAACACATTCCACCCATCGAGTCCAAGGGTTGAACCATTCTCTGATACCATTGTCTAACATCCTCCTCTCAAATTTACCCAAGCTAACCAGCCTACCAGGGAAAACAAGTGATGAAGAGTTACCATGATATGATTTAACCTCCTAGATCACCTTAATATCTCGGGAAATCACACATATTATTTGAATTTCCAAGATCTTCAGCGAATGAGGAGGCCCACGTTATGTGTGATTTATATACTGCTTTTCCTAGAGGTATATTGTAAATGATAAAAGATATATTTCTTCGGGGAGCAAAGGGCTAACCAACCACTCTAGGTGTTCAACCCATGAGTTAACTTGCCTTTTAACTGAACTAAACCCCCAGTTTCTCCCATTACAAGCCCTCCATGTGATTCTAACCCTCTAGTCACTCCCACAACAAGGCCTCCATGCGACTGTAGATTTTTTCACCCAATTTTGTGCCAGCAACTGTGAGATTTAAGCCACTTTTTAGGCTAGTCTCCATACCACTGCATAGAACTTCATAAAACTCTCAGGAATGATAAATCACACAAGGATAGAGTCTTTCACATGAAACTTAGACAAGAACTTGACCTAACTAGGCCTATCCATAACAAATATTTCGTCAAACACATCATGAACATGTAATGTAAAGGTCATAAATACACATCCGATCATAGGGGTCTCATACTTATCTGAGAATCGTCAAGAAGGTCTAATGCCTTCTCACCATAAATGTAATATCATCTATTAGGTCATTCCTTCATTAACATTTCATTTACTAATCAAAACATGATGAGAGCCATAACTCAAGTTTGTCATAAAACCATGCTTATAACCAACATAGAACCAGAATAATAACAATGATAGAATAGCCATCAAAGCCACATAATAAGAAATAAATTTAACCATGAAATACAAGGGAAAGGAGCTCCTATTAACATATACAAAATCCAACCAAGTTAGGGACTTCCACATACCACCCGACCATAGATTGGGTTGAGCCAATTCTTTCTTTCAACCAATCACCCTCGTGCCATATTCCAAGCATGAATGTCAAACTCACAAAAAAACAACCAGGGCTTCCTCAAGCTTTAACACAATCATACCATATACTGGTCAAGGATTCCTAGGCCCAAGCCCTCATCTATACAACCAGGATTTACTGCAATCCGACCATTATTGGTCAAGGATTCCTAGGCAAAACAATAAACATACACTACCAGGATTTACCGCAATCCCACCATTACTGTTTAAGGAATCACTAGGCCCGAAACAAGCATGGATGCCTTTGGATCTCTCCAACTAAACCATGAGGAAATTTTCCATCTCCACCCTCAGGCTTGATCGGATATCCCACCTTTACCGATCCATGGATTGCTAGGCCTTTGGGAATTTTCCTGAGACCACCTCACTTAGTTTCGAAACCATCCAGCCATCCAGCTCAACCAATTGAAAGAACCCCATCATACCATGGCTATCCAAAAATGGTAAGGCAAGGCTGAAAACCACTATCACACCTATAAAAACCCATGCCAATGATAGCAAGAGAACCAAATACACACCTGCATATACCTTGCATGTCAAAAATAACAAGAAAATCATACATGAAACTTGATACCTGCAAGTAATCACGTTGTAGTCGCTTGATCCAACTTTGCCTTACTTGATCTTTTCTTCCCTTTGCCTTCTTATCCTTCATTTGACTTGCTTGATCTTTTCTTCCCTTTTCTTTCTTGACCTTCTGTTGATGGTGCTGGACCTTCCAACATTCACGGGGTCTCCCCAATATGAATTCCCAATCAAACCTCACATTGTTTGGTGTAGGGGTCCCGGCCGGGTTGCCAAATCCTTAAATATTTTCCTTGGCTCTAATTTCTAGCACAAGAGAGTGATGCAGTGATATCTTTGAAAAGCAAGGGGAGTGTGCCTGGTGAGTGTGTAGTGCAATTGTGTCTAGGTTCTTCTACTTCAAAGGGGGAGATAAAAGTGATTCTCTATGTGATAGGTAATAGTACCACCTAGGAAGAGACACACATGAACCAGAGGAACTTGTCTGACATCCAATGGAATAATCGACAGTAGATGTGGCAGTGGTTACAACCAACAAACAAGGGAAGGTTCATCTAACATCCAGCAGAATAGTCCATAGTGGATGTGATGGTCGTTATAACCAATAAACAAGGAAATATTTGTCTATTATCTTGCGGAATAGTCCACAAGGATGGGACAGTGATAACAACCATTGCAACACATTCTCAACAAGATAAGCAATAAAATAACCGAAATAGTTCAACTATCTTAGTACATGTGAAAGAAAACATGAAATACAAATGTCCACAGAATAGTCTTACAAACATTCAAGTTCATGCATGAAGAATATTCTAGCCTTAAAAGGCTTATTTTATTAAGAAAAAGTTCCAAGAAACATATTTACATTGTATATCACTAGCCCCAGTATTGGGACATTGGAGCCACTCATTGCTCCTCAAAGAACTAGCTGGTCTTTCTAATGTCTTGTGGGGGGAGCCAAGGTGAATTTTTTTTTGCTCGTACAATGAGGTATATATAATCAAATGGGTGATTATTTCCCCTTGTGACTCTTTGACTAACCTCATGACTGTTCAACTTCTTATGACTTTTCAACTTACATGACTCTTCATATTCATGTGTGTCCTTTGGAATTCTACTCTACAATACATTTTATTACAATATACATGGTTTGCTCTAGTGATGTGGCATACTAAAACTCATGACATGACTTGACATGACATTGCTGACATGGAATGGCTTGATGATGTGGCAATGTTAAGTCATTGTTGTTGTTGAGTATTAGATGTGTTCTTGGATATGCTTTCTTCTCCTCCTCATAGATTAGTGACGTGGGGTCTTCAATGATCTTTAGTCTTAGAAGTTGGTTTCAAACTTGTGTCCATTTTCTTTCACTTGATAGGTCCACTCGTAAGTTTAGATACAAGTGAGTCTTTAGGCATGCTTCCCTCCTTATCCTTCTTCATCATCTCCCCATGACTTGATATTGTCCCTGTTCCTGCAATTCACTCATGACAGGATGAGATCAATTTGAAAACTCCCTAGTCTAAGATGATGCATTATTATCAATGAACTGAACCCGAGGAAAGTCACAGACTAAGAGGAAGGGATTAGTGACTGTGCATTGTGAATTTCCAAATGACAAAGAGAGGGATTGATCATTGAGACTATGCAAAGCGCAACTCAGGCTTGACTAAGGAAATTTTCTACTAGTCCTCCCTGAGAGGAAAAATTACACAATTCCCACTATGGGTCAAGATTTTGTAGTTCAATCAAGCAGTGGTTGTTGTGATATGGCACCCTAGGAGGATAAACAATGCAATTTCAAGAGGCAAGGGGGTCTAGGCAGTAGATAGGACAAAAGGGAAAATCTACACAGTTTCTAAAGGCAGTGAAATCCAGCTCGGGAAGGGCACTAGAGGAAGCATATGTGCATTTTTGGATTCCAAGGGAGGTTGGACTCTCTAAGCATTGTGCAGTTCCAATAGACAAGGGAAAATCTTGAGGGTTGAAGGTGCGAAGCGTGCAGTTCAACGAAGACTAGGAGGCACAACTGTGCAATTACAGACTTCAAGGGAGGTTGTTGGACTTTGGAATTACACATAACCATATCCCTAGAGGATAGTGACTACGCTCTGTGCAGTTATAGGCAGAAAGGTCACATCAATGAGGGTTGAGATTGTGCAGTGCACAGCTCAGTCAGGGCCCGATGAAGCTAAGTTGTCCGGTTGGGAAGATTTTCTGAAAATGGCTAAGTGTGGGAAGGGAGTTGGACTCGTGATGAACTTGAATTGTGATCACACACTTAGCATACTTTGACGACTCGACAACATAGATCATCAGAACAAACAAACAAAGCATTCCCCTCTGTGTGACTGCCTCATGACAAAATGTGACAAGTACAACATTTAAGATAAACTTTGGGATGACCGTGATGACACTTGTGTGATAGCATTCAAGAATTTTTGTATGAGTGCGACAAATGTTAACATGGTTAGGAAAACTTATTTACATAAAACCCAACCTTTGAAACCATCGGAAAAGCCTCGCAAACATTTTGTAACAGTCAAACATGCCAAAATATGACAAGTAATCCAACAAGTAAAAGGGGCCGAAGAACTTCAATAAATCTCATGGGATGAGCTTGAGTGTCTGCAACAATCAAGAAAAAGGAAGGCTCTCAAATTTGAGTGCAAGCTAAAATTTTGGAGGGTTTTGTAGCAACTACAACACTTGGTTGAATTCCAGCTTCTCTGTCTTGGCTAGTTTCTTCTTTGCAGGGCCTTGGTTTCTCAGGGAATATTTATTCATCGTGTAGATGATTTTGGCCTTCCCACTTACCCCATGGGAATACATGGTTGCCTCTATACCTTCTCAGTTGAAAAGAGCACAAGATTCAGCGTAATCAAAATGTTTCGAGTTGGGAAGGGTAGTTTAGCTCGCGAGCTTAAGATTTTCAGAGTGTATTTTTTAATCTCTGGTGTTGCTCCACTGCCAGCAGGCCTAGGTAGTACCCCAGTGGAGTCACACAGGAATAAAAACATTTCTCCACTTCTAGTGAGCCTGGATAGTACCTCGGCGGAGTTGCTTGTTTCACCTCTCTGTGCCAGAAGCCTTTCTCTTCTTTTGCCTTTATTTATTTATCTAAAGATAATTGTGCATTAGCACTTATTTTTTTGGGGTGGAAGAGGGATCCCAACTTATTGAGAACAGAAGAGGTTGTTCTTTCAGAGAAGCATACAAAAACTTTTGATTTAGGTTTGCTTATTTATATTTTCCCCTTCACTATTTCTACTAATTGTATAAGCTTGAGAACACCAGCAGAAAAACTAAGTATAGGCATGAGGTTTCTGAATTAGCCATGGGTCCATGGTTGTACCAAAATTCTCCATATGGATAGATCATATATTCCATCGAAACTTCATCGTCCAAAAGATGTAACCAACATAAGGAAGACGAAGGAAAGGCTATGAAAATGTTGTAGTGTCACAAGACTCTTTTGACTTCAGCCACACACACTTAGAAGTCACAATACATTCAGGGGAAAAAATTATTTTGTTATATACCTAGGGGGGATAATATGGGGTACAAAGGGAGGTACCCAAGGGAATAATGAAATAATGGGATGGGCCATAGTAATAAATAAGGTGGTTAACCCGTATCATGTAAGGGACCACAAGTAGTTAGTAATAATGTAATGGGCCCATCGTATTAGATAGATGGTATTGACGGAACCATGGTAATGACCCATGGTATTGTATGTATGAGGCCTATATAGAGGCTAGAGACTCCACATTGAGAGATGTCAAGGATTATTGTATGAACAGGAATATGGCTTGTGGAGTGTTCTCCTTTCTTAAGGAGTGAATGTATGGTGTTGCCCTACCTTAAGGGTTTGATATCAATAAAGAAACATTTCTATATTTAGATCTTCTTATTCTTGGGTTTATCTCTATTATCTTATATTTTTGGGTCAGATCTATAACAAGTGGTATCAAAGCACTTTCTTGGGCAAAAGTAGAGAGTTTTTTTCTTTTTTTTGCAGGAACTTTCTGGGTGGCGAGTTTGCAGATCAGATCTGTACATTTTAGGGAAAAATATACAAAATATAATTGCATATCTGGATTTTTTGTGAAAAAATACCCAATTTCAAAAAAAAAATCGGCTGAATCGGAGTCTGAATGAAGGAGATATCACTGATCTAAAAATTAGTGGTGTTGCATACATTTTTCGGGGCGGAAAGTTTGCAGATCAGATCTGTAAGTTTTGGTGCAAAATCTTCCAAATTTAATTGTATATCTAGATTTTTTGTAAAAAAATACCCAATTTCAAAAAAAAATCGGCTTAATCGGAGTCCGGATGAGGGAGATATTACTGATTTAAAAATTAGTTGGGGTGTAGACATTTTTTCAGGGTAGCAAGTTTGCGGCGCAGATCTGATCGTCCTGGTGAAAAATCTGTAGAATCTAATTGCATATCTGGATTTTCTATGGAAAAATACCTAATTTCAAAACAAAAAATCAGTCGAATCAGAGTCCGGATGAGGGAGATATCGCTGATTTAAAATCGGCTCTTTTTTCAAAAAAGAAAATGTGATGGTGGGCCTAGATTAGAATTTGAGGGACTTGTATAAATTTGATGGCTCTCATCCAGCCAAATGGCTAGCACAAATGGAGAAATATTTCAAATTGAATTACATCATAGATGATGCGACTCATTTGAGTGTGGGAATCATGTACCTGGACCACGAAAGATGGCAATGGTGGTAGTGTCATCAAAAATGTTATCCAAGGACAACTGCTTGACAGATGTTTGCAAAATCTATTTGTGACCACTTTGACTGTAAATCTAATTTTTTGGGTCCTCTTACTAACCTCACATAGACAGGCACACAACCTAGCAAATATTTTATTTTTGCACGAAAGAAGGAAACCAAGAAACCTAAAGGGTTATTTTCTGTTGGTATCTCCTTATTGCAGGTTCATGGATTGATTCAAAAGGAGAAGATCATTGTGTCTATAAATCCTGATTGCAAGCATAATTTTATTAATGTTAATTTGGAAAAAAAATTGCAAGTTCCAACAAAACACATTGAAAACACACAGGTTGATGATGAAGATGTTCAAGTTTATAAGGATTTGAAGCTTTCTATGGATAAATATGTATTGCATGGTGATTTTTATACTTCAGATATGGATAACATGGATGTTGTTTTTGGATATCCTTGGATGGAATCTGTGGGTACTGTCAATATTAATGTGCAGAAGAAATTCCTAAAGCTCTAGTATAAAAAAAAAAAAAATTAAAAAAAAAAAAAAATTACATTGCAGGATATTTCCATTAAGACCCAAGCAGAGAATATGGAAGCAGAACCACGAAGCTCTAATGAAACTTACACATCAGATGATGAGCTTTTGATGATCGACAATCAATCACAAATATAGGTTGAAGTAGAAAATGTTATAGGTACTGATACATCAGATGAGGACTCAGTGGTTGAAGTAATATTGGAAGATAAGAAACAACAGAAGGCACCACAACATGTACCAGATACCACTCAAGCTCCACTGTTGGTTAAAACTTCAACATATCACCACCCACATCACCCCACAAGAAAACAACCAACAAGATGGCAACGAAATAGCCACAAGGACAACAACCATCACATGATAGATAGAGAGGAGCGACGATCCACCTACTACACATCAACACATAAGAGCCGCCACAATCAACTTCCATCTCAAGCAAGCGAGGCACCAGCGAGATTGAGGGTTCACCTTTCTCTTAGATGGCTAGATGCACGTGCATCATTCCAGTGGACTACTCTTTTGAGTAGATCTTATTATTTGTGTTCTTCCCATGTTTCGGGGACGAAACATGCTAAGGGGGCTGGAATGTTATATACCTAGGGGGGATAATATAGGGTACAAAGGGAGGTACCCAAGGGAATAATGGAATATTGGGATGCGCCATAGTAATAAATAAGGTGGTTAACCCGTATCATGTAAGGGACCACAAGTAGTTAGTAATAATGTAATGGGCCCATGGTATTAGATAGATGGTATTGAGGGAACCATGGTAATGACCCATGGTATTGTATGTATGAGGCCTATATAGAGGCTAGAGACTCCACATTGAGAGATGTCAAGGATTATTGTATGAACAGGCATATGGCTTGTGGAGTGTTCTCCTTCCTTAAGGAGTGAATGTATGGTGTTGCCCTACCTTAAGGGTTTGATATTAATAAAGTGAAGCATTTCTATATTTAGATCTTATTATTCTTGGGTTTATCTCTATTATCTTATATTTTTGGGTTAGATCTATAACGTATTTACATGGAAAAAAAAAACACAAAATTCAAGCAAAGAAACAAATGAAAAACAACAAAAGACTATGTACGTAGTGAGGAAAGCAACCCCAGATCTTCATTGAAAATATTTTTTTAAGTCTTGTCCATTGAGAGGGAGAGGGTCAATCTTCCCGTCAAGTGATTGAAGATGGTATGTGTGTTAGCCAAGCTTCTCATGTACTGTGTATGGACCAATCCATAGGGACTGAAAATTAGTGTGTTTTCCTTTGTCCCAGTGGGATTTATCCCACTGTAGGACTAAGTCACCCACACTAAAGCTATTTTTCCCTACAAAATTTCTATCAAACCACCTCTTGATACAACTATGGTGAAGTAATAATTTTTCTTTAGCTTTCATCCTTTCTTCCTATAGCTTGTTCAAAGTGTCCATCCTATGTTGAAGTAAAATACATGGCTTGCCTTGGGACTCTTGGGATAGTTGGAGAGCGGCAAGTAGATGTTCGAAGGGAGGATGGATTATTTCCCACAAACCAGGAAGTAAGGGGAGATGTTTAGAGAAGTATTAGGCATGACTCGGTGATCCCATAAGGCATTCACCAAAGTAGAGTGCCAGTTTTGTTGTCCAGATAATTTTTTATTTTTGATGATACGAATGAGGTTCTTATTCGTCGATTTAGCAATACCATTCACCTACGGATGATAATTCGTTGAACGTTTCAATATAATACCATTTTCCAATGCAAAACCATAAACTCTCAGCAACTAAAAATGTTTCATTTTCAAAAACAAGCGACGTAGGAACGTCGAACCTAAAGATGATGTTCTGCTGTAGAAAATTGATGACTTCCTGATCATTCACCTATTTTAGTGGAATTGCCTCTGTCCACCGCATGAAATAGTCTACATCAGTTATGATATAGTAGTGTTGCTTTGATGAGTGTGCTAAAATTTCCCCAATGATATCCAAGCCCCATCGTTTAAAAGGTTCTTCCACTACAATGGGTTGTAGCGGGGCTTCTGAATTCTAATTTCTATCCGCACATCGTTAACAGACCGGACACTTGTGGGAATAGGCATGATAATATTTGAATAATGTAAGCCAGTAAAAGCTAGCCTGCATAACCTTATGTGTTGTAGTTTTACCTGCAAAGTGTCCCCCAATTTTTCTGTCATGGATATTATGTAATACATTTTCTGAATCATGTGCCTCCAAACACTTGAGCAGTATTCCATTGTGGTGCTTCCTGAATAGCACCGCATGCACCAGTTGATATGATAATTATTTAAGCTATAGTGTCGTCTTCTGTCATGTAGAAACATGAGAGGGAACTATTCCATGCTCGAGGTATTTGTGCACATCCATGTACCAAGGGTTTATGTTGGTAGTGGGGGTGGCTCACTCAATTTTGTACATTTCAATCTCTTTCTCCCATCCTGCGAGCTCTTCTTCTTCCTCTTTTGAATTTCTTGCCTCTGCTAGTAATTGGAAAATACCATGACCCTTGGTTGTGTGAATTGGCTTGATGTCTAGATTATACTCCTATAACCAGGTCATCTAGTTCACCCTCATTTCACCCAGCTCTTGATGAACAAGCAGTGGTCTAATCATTGGGTGTGGAACAAAGATAACACAACGGTTCTTTAGCAGATAGGGTTTGAAGTGATTTACCACATTGTACATTACATAAGCTTGCTTTTGCATGGCGGGGTAATTGAGATCTATTCCTTACAGACCTTCACTCATGAAGGAGATAGGTTTTTCATTTTTTAACTCATCCTTCTAAGTGAGCACAGCAACAAAAGTGTCGGAATCAAAAGTGTAGAGAAAGAATTCTTTACCAAAGTCAAAGTTTTACAACAAGGGTTTTTTCTATAGCTAGTTTGATATAGGAAAATGCGTCATTTTCCCTCTTATCCCATTTATATACTGCATCCTTCTTGATCATCTCTTGTATTGGTTTAACAATATGAGCATAGTCGGAGATGAACTTACAGAGGAATTTGATATTCCCCAAAAAAGACTGCATGGATTTCTTGTTCACTAGGTGGGGAATCTGCGTGATGGTTTGTTATCGGGAAAAATAGTGTCCATTCAGAGCTACTAGTCCCACTAAGACGGGTAGCTATCTTAGAAACAAACAATTTAAAGTAACTTGTTTTTTCCTTTATGAGATATAGATGAGAGAGAAGAAGAGAGTACCAACCTCAGTCTTTTGCTTGGCTCCTTGCTTGTTTCCTCTCTCCTTTGATAGAGCTTCACCACTCCCTTCTCACTTGTCCCGCTTCAAAGAACACCTATAGATTCAAAGCAGAAAAATACCATCAAAGCATAGAGATCTATAACCATAAACAATGTAGAATTAGATGTACATTAACCATACAAATGTATACACAAATACAAGATTCAAAAATATACAAGTATATGGAGGAAAACTCAAATAGCTTTATTGATAGAAGTAGTAGAAGAGAGGATTACAACCTAGCTGTCCAATCCAGAATCATCCTCCCAGCATGAAAGCCCTCTTCACCTCATGAAAAGCTTGATCACCCAACAATACAACATCTCAAAGAGAAACCAACAACACTTCCTTACAAATTACAAAATTCCAACCTCCTGGATCTCTAGGATGAGGGATTCATATATAGATGTTTGCAAGGGAGTGAGTCAGCTTCTGGGATTTTGATTAGTGTCATTTCACTGATAGTTCTTGGTTCCACTTGGAGATTTCATGATCTCTTACTCATCCCTGGGCGAATTCAGAGAGGCAAGTGTGATATGAGCAGTTTCTAGAAGTTTCTTTGTGTTTCCACCTAGAAAACTGCCTTTGCCATTTGTCTGCTCTCGTTCATCGCACCTTATAGAAAGGCTTTTCAATATGCATCGCACCATTTGTGTGCTGCAAATGAGATGCATCGCACCCTCAGCATGGAGCAGTCTGTATGGTCCAGTTTTAACCAGTTCTGAGTAGTTTTTCAGGGAGAACTTCTGGAAAATGATGTAATCAGTTGACCTTGATCCTTTAGGGTATGAAACAACACTTTTATGGTTTTGAGACCCCTTGGTTTATTGACATATGTGATTGTGGTTGCAGTGCCCAAATATGTCTCTAACATGGTTTTGACAATGTCTGGGTCTACCTTGATCCCAATTTTAGCAATGATGTGTTCCAGGAGGTTACCTTTGGACACTGCAAAGATACTCTTCTTGGGATTCAAGGATATCCTATATTTACAGCATCACTCAAAAATCTCCTTCATATGGCACAGGTGGTCTGATCTCTATTTGGATAATATTGTCACATCATCAAGATAGACCACTACACTCTATCCAATAATCCCGTGAAAGGAAATATCCATCACACGTTGGAATGTTGCACCAACATTGACTAGCCCAAATGGAATTCATCAAAATGCGAACATGCCCCACTTCGTTCTGAAAGTAATTTTTAACCTATCAGGCTCTACCAACAGAAACTGGTTGTATCCTGAGATGCCATGAAGAAAAGAAAAAATTTAGGCCCCTAATATTGTTTCCAGTATTTTCTTCATGGACAACATTAGATATTTATCCTTGTCTGAGGCACTGTTGAGATTCCAGAAATCTACACACAGGAGGATCTCCCAGGACTTCTTTCTCATAGTAACCAAGTTTGATGCCCACATTGAATTTCGCACCTTATAGATGATCCGAGCATCCTGAGCAGTTTTCTCAATTCCTTTTATATGAGGGGCTCAAGAGTTGGATGAACTTTCCTCAGTTTCTATTGAAATGGCTTGGCCCCTTCTTTGATTGGTATTACATGCTGGATGATTTGCGTGTCATATGTCTTGATTTCATCGTACGTCCACACGAAGACATCACGGTACTGCTTGAACATGTAGATGAAGGCTTGATGCTCTTGTGGTGTGTAGCAAGTACCGAGATTGACATATTTCAGATCTTTCTCAGTTCCCAAGTTTATTTGTTCATGTGGCATAGTGGAATTTGTAGGTTTTAACCCCATATAGAAATTACCTACATACAAATTCTAAAAAACAGAAAATAAACAAAGGTGAGAGTATAACACATAAAACAAATATACACAGAGATTTTCCCCTCGATCCCAAAACTAGGACTACCAGATTGATTTTTCATTATGTTCATTTCAATGATACAATACATATATATACATGTCGAAGCATCCATAAACCCCAATCCATTAACCTTAGATTAGAACATAATCGTAGTTCCCTTGACCGAATCTACAAAATACCATGGACCGAAAACCATCGCGCCCAAAACCATGTGTTATAACCATGCACAAAACCATAGGGCTAGTTGTGGAAAGAATATAACACAACCCAATAGAATTGTGGGTCTTGGAAATTAACGGGTCCCTAGAAGCAGTTCTACAAATCATACAACTTCTATAGTAATACAACACCCTGTGGATGAGGTTCCCTTTACTTGCATTGGTTGTATCTTGCAGTGTCTTTTCGTGCTCGTCCTCGTCGATCGTTGCATTCTTGAATACGTTAGTGTTCACCATAAAATACAATATTTGTTGGTCGTCATCAAAAATGTGTAAGTTAGCGATATTATCTGAGATGGAAGGCTTATACAAAATTTCGATAAAAAATTCGTCCCTTAAAGGTGACATCCTAGCAGCAATGTTTGCCAAGGCCTCCGCAACTGTATTACACATTCTTGGAACTAAAATAATATTAAAAGCATGGAAGTGAGAGATGAGTCACCATAAATCTTGTTACTAACTATTTAGATGAGGTGACACACAATGTATAGCGTTACATACCTGACGCACCATTATTTCAAAGTCACCTACCACTTTTAGAATGGAAACATTGAGTTTGATGGCCTGCTGTAAGCCTAAGAAGAGTGCTTCATACTCTGTAGTGTTATTCATGCACTCGAATTCCAAGCGGCTAGAGATAAAATGTTTTCTCTGCAATGGGTCTATTAAAACACAACCAACTCCATAGCCTTCATGTGTCTTGGATCTAGTGAAGTACATAGTCCACATATCATATGTACAGGGACTGCTAACTCCACTAGTACTACTACTACTAATTGTACAAAGTTCATTATCGCTAGTTTGACATGGAAAGAGATCCAACTGTATGTCTAGTGGAACTAGGGATGGCTCTGTAAGATAACACCCCAATCGTGTCTCCAAAAAATAATTTCCAAATAATAGTTTTGCGAAAGCCATTGGCTTGTTATGTCTATTCAAGGGAGTCACGATGTGCTTCATGTATCTCTATGACTCTACCCAAATGTGATTGTTCCTGACCCTCTATGGAAGCCATAGGTGTGACCAGTATGGGGAAAAGTATCATTGAATCTTGATTGACCAGTCTCTACTCAGTAACACTCTATATGCTTCCGGAATGTCCATAATCACTATGTTGATACATTGGTGAACTTGTTCGTCAGATGATAAATGGATGATGACATCCCTGAGTTCACCAATTTCATAGACGTGAGTTTTGTCAAGATGAATAATTTGTGCATCTGTATTTTCCCATTTAGCATTGATCTTCTTGTCAAGATAGTGGCATGATATTCACTAATGCACCTGAATCAACCAAGTAATTATGCACATTGAAATTGAAAATTTTGAATGTTAACAAGAATGGCAGGAAGGGTGTGCTTGCATTCATCGTGAGTGCATTAAGTACATAGGTAAATCTGTTAGGTGACTTACTGGATCTCTTGTCCGAAGAGGTGGCATTACCTGAAGAGGTTTTCCCAAGTGCCCATAGAAGGATGTCCCACTGGCTCGTGATCTTTTTAAGTTCAAACATGGAGATGTTTGCACGAACCTTCTTCATATCGTCTACAATGTTATAATCAACGGTGGGTAGACTGGCCAAGGTGTCCAGGGATGGAACTTGGTTTGTGGTTTCCAGAGGGATTGTTTTGTTCTTACTGCTATCAAAAACACTTTTTGTTGAGACTTGTTTTCAAGACTTGCTCTGAGTCTTTTGTGCTGAGTTGGTCGGGGATTGAGTTTCCTTAACATATTTTCTTCAAACTTTTGTTTCAGCACCTCAATCACAGTGGTTGGCCCTTGGCTCCTTAAGTTGTATCAGTTTCTCTACTTCTAGGATAGACCATCACTCATAGGTTACTTATCGGAAGTACTCTTTTGGGCTGCGAGAATGCCATGATACATGTTCACTGTATGCCCAATGCTTGGAGCTTTATCAGCCGCAACGAATTTTTCTTTCTCTTCATCGGGCTCAGCCTACTCTTCAACCATGACTGAGTCAACAAAATTTGTAGCCATTATGCTCATGAGTTGGTTCCATTGTGGGCACGTCTTCTCGGAATTGTCACAGGGAATCAGTCAAGGGTGCGGACACAGTTGACCTTCCTAGAAGTCTAAGACATTCTAATGACAAACAAAACAAACTGGAGCTATCCTTCTCTAAACATACATTATGATATGAGAAATCAAGTGTTTCGTTCTTACCTCTGTCCAAACGCTGTTGTAGAAGTCCAAGCTTTGTTGATCCGGATGAGCTCCTCCCGTTCTCCAAAACCTACAATCACCAACAGTCAAACAATTAAATAGCACCTGATTATAACATAAAACAAAGCATATTCAACATATAGACCAAGGAGTACATGAAATAACCCATTAAAAACAAGCTATTGAGAAGAATGGACCAATTTGTATTAAAGGTAATCAAAAGGAACCATTACAACCTGAGCCTTGGTGTTGTGCAAGCTCCTTCCAGGGTCCACAAGAGTCTTCCTCTACTTTGACAAAGCTCACCCACTTCCAAATAGAACAAGTAAAGATGACAATCTCTCCTCACAAGCTTCTAAATGGGAGTCCTAATTCCTGCAGCATTTACCCTTAGAAATCTATAGCTTTCCACCTTTTCTCCCTCTGGCTCAATGTCTTTATTTATAGTGCTGTAAAGAGGTTATTCAGGTCCACCATCAATGGGATAATCCCCCTCTTTGGGTGGGATAGCTCCCTTATTGATGGGATAAGTTCCTCCTTAATAGGGATACATGAACCAACTAGAGGCTCATCCATTTCATCAAACCGACCTCTAGAAAGTTCTAGAAGTAACCACAAGTAACTTTTTTAAGATGAAACTCGCGCATTTTGCCTTTTACAGAAGGACGCACCTGTCCCTTAACATACAAAGCGTCCATGGACGCAACTTTTGTGAACATTGTGAGCGTCCCCGCAGGTAAGGCTAGAGAGAACCTGCGACCCCAGAGATAAACACATTTTTTACAAGACTTTCTCTCTTCTTTGAGTTTGAGATGGATAGCAGAGGCATAAGACTTGTCTAAGAGGGTAGCATGACTGTTGATTTGAGCCATACTAACTGTAAGTAGTCATGGTGACATTTTTTAGTGTAACAGATTGCCCCCTAAAGTGCGAAGCCTGGAATAGATTAGGGTTTTGTAATTCTAGGAAGGGTGAAGCGCTTTATCATTTCAAGGATTGTCTTGTGGATGACCTGGTTGGAACCTGCAATTTTCAACACAAAATACATGTATAAGATTATATCATCACTGAGGTAGGCATTCCCATACTCAGATTCAAAACTTTAACTAATGGACTAACTATTCTGATACAGGAATGATCTTGCAGTACATCATTTTTTATAGACTTTTGTAGACACAGTATGGACGTAGCCATCTGTTTATGATTAGTCTACATAGATAATGAATACAAAACTCCTCGCAGCCTGGATGGTAGAAACTAGATCCAGGGTCTTCACTTCTACTTCCCGAATTGGTACGATTCTAGCCATGTGATTAAATGATTTGATGTCGAACATTTTAGAAACCACTTGATTACCAGTCGATGATGTAAACTGTTAACAAGCGTGAGAGACCACCAGTAATGTCAATGGTTCTCAAAGTACCAAGCACAACCCGTGAAATGTGAATAGATGTTTTGATGTCGAACACTTCACGGAAACCTTTGATCGAAAGTCAATGATGTAAATTGACGTCAAAGGCGAGAAACCTGCCATTGATGCATGCAGATTTCAAGGTACTGTCGATTCCTAAGTCATCATTCTAGATAATGTGTCGATGTCGATAGAAAGCGACCCGTTGCAGGCAAGCCTGCAACACGAAATCATTGTTCAAGTTGAAGAAATGTTGCTGTAAGGACTGACTCAGGGATGGTCAAATGGATGACAAGTATTTTGCAGATGAAAGTTTTGCTTGCAGACCTCTTGAACACATAACGACACGACAGATGGCTTGGTGACGAATAACTCAAAGTTAATCCCCGGAACCCGGTTAAAGACTTTCAAAGTGGTTTGGTCAGATGTGAGGTAAAAGATTTCCCAACCCAGGTGAATGAAAAGTGTCGTGTTCAAGAGTGGTAATAAAGTTTCTTTTGAGACAAAAGGTAACAAACAGGTTCATTCTTCTCTCTTTTCCCCCACCATTTCTGGCAAGTACCTCTTTATTTTTAACAAGCTTGAGGAGGATAACATATGCTTGATTATAAGCTCATCCTTCGGACGAGTCCAACCTAGTTTAAATTCGAACCCTAGGAAGGAGTGGTTCGTTCCTGTTTGTAATTGAACAGGTCCCTTACTGTAAAAGTTTAACGAGCCCAGTATAGGAGAAACTCGGCGTTTTTCATTTTTAGAGAGTCTGAAAAAACAAAAGGAGACTCCACGTTGAACTTTTTCGTATATTTGTGTCCCTCAAGCCCGAAAAAGTATAAAATAATACCTGGGGGAACCGCTTGATCTTGCGACCAAGGAGTACTTTCATAATAGTGTCGTTGACCTAAAAAGTAAAAAGCGATCAAGGACACGTCGTTTTATTTCCTTATCGAGTTTGAAACGACAAAAACACGACAATCTTTTCCTGATTTTACGGTCAGAAAAGAGCTATAAGGGGACCGTCTTTTAATTCCGTTTTAACGAGTGTAAAAGAATCGCTCGGCAATCTTTTCATGTTTTAGGAGTCATAAAAGGGCTTAAAAGATGACTCTGAGGTTTCACTTTTTCGTAAGTTTTAACGAGTTCGAAAAAATGATAAAAATGTACTCATGGTTTTCATTTTTTCGTAAGTTTTAACGAGTTTGAAAAAATGATAAAAATGTACTCGTATAGCCGACTTTCAATTTAATTTACGAGCAGGAAAAGACGGAAAGAAATAGGCATTTTCATTTGTTTTACGAGAATGAAAGATAGCAAAATAATCTCGGTATTTTTATGAGTTTAACGAGTCTTGAAAATAACTGAAATTGACTCGAAATAGGTTTCATTTTTACAAAAGCTTGAAACAGATAAAAACTATGCTTCAAAGTAGTTTCATTTTTTTACAAGCTTGAAACAGAAAGAAAATTGTGCTTGATGCCCCCTAAGCATAACTGCTAGAGCGCATGCCTCCCGACTTCATTTCATTCAATCGGTTGGATGAAATGAAGGTTGAGTTACGAGATCATTTGAATGACTCGACCTAAAACTGTAACTAAAATAACTAACCTAAACATACAACCTAACATTTATGAGGTCTAGTCAAACTCTCGACTCAATTAGAGGAGGATTTGTTTCATTTTTTAACGAGCTTGACACAGGAAAAGAACTATGCTCGGATTCGGTTTCATGTTTACGCAAGCTTGAAACGAAAAACTATGCTTGTTATAAGTTCACATGCCCCCAGCATAATGATGCAAAACGAGGTACATGCCCCCCAAGCTTCATTGCATTCAATGAGGTGGATGGAATGAAGCTTTACTTTCAAGATCTTGGAAAGACTTGTGGGAGTTGTTTCATTTTTTAATGAGCTTGACACAAGACAAGGAACTATGCTCATAACTACTCTCTACAATCTACCTAACAGAAACTCTACTCTAAAAACCTTGATTCATTTTTTAACGAGCTTGACACAAGACAAGGAACTATGCTCAAAAATCCTTGTTTCATTTTTTAATGAGCTTGACACAAGACAAGGAACTATGCTCATGACTACTTGCTACAATCTACCTACTTAACCTACCCTTGTTTCATTTTTTAACGAGCTTGACACAAGACAAGGAACTATGCTCAAAAAGTTCGCATGCCCCCAGTATAATGATGAAAAACGAGGTACATGCCCCCCAGGCTTCATTGCATTCAACCGGCTGGATGAAATGAAGGTTTACTTTCAATATTTAACTTGAAAAAGGAGTTGTTTCATTTTTAAGGAGGTTGACACAAGAAAAGAACTATCCTCATACCTGATTCATTTTTTAACGAGGTTGACTCAGTAACAGGAACTGCCCTCATACCTGATTCATTTTTTAACGAGGTTGACTCAGTAACAGGAACTGTCCTCAAAACCCTACTTTCTACAATCTAACTACATATCCTAAAATCTAGCTGATTCATTTTTTAATGAGGTTGACTCAGTAAAAGAACTATCCTCATACTAACCTGTTTCATTTTTTAACGAGGTTGATACAGGAAAAAACTATCCTCGTTACCATCCAATTTCATTTTTTAACGAGGTTGAGAGAGGAACAAACTATCCTCGTGGACACCTGTTTCATTTTTTAACGAGGTTGGCACAGGAAAAGGAACTGTCCTCACACACACTAATTCATTTTTTAACGAGGTTGACACAGTAAAAGGAACTTTCCTCACTACATCCAGTTTCATTTTTTAATGAGGTTGAGACGGGAACAAACTATCCTCACACTCACTGATTCATTTTTTAACGAGGTTGACACAGTAAAAGGAACTTTCCTCGCCCTCCTTGTTTCATTTTTTAACGAGGTTGATGTAAGAAAAACTATCCTCGCGCTCCTTGTTTCATTTTTTAATGAGCTTGACACAAGACAAGGAACTATGCTCATGACGTCCAGTTTCATTTTTTAATGAGGTTGAGACTAGAAGAAACTATCCTCACTGACACCTGTTTCATTTTTTAACGAGGTTGACACAGGAAAAGGAACTGTCCTCGCGCTAGCCTGTTTCATTTTTTAAACGAGGTTGATACAAGAAAAAACTATCCTCGTGCACACTGATTCATTTTTTAACGAGGTTGACACAGTAAAAGGAACTTTCCTCGAACACACTGATTCATTTTTTAATGAGGTTGACAGTAAAAGGAACTTTCCTCACGACCCTTGTTTCATTTTTTAACGAGGTTGATACAAGGAAAAACTATCCTCGCGACACCCTATTTCATTTTTTAACGAGGTTGACACAGGAGAAAAACTATCCTCGCTCCATTGATCATGGCTTCCAACTGGAAGAAAGACATGTCAGTGGACACACCTTGATCATGGCTTCCAAAAGGTCTTCATCCGAAGGAAGAATACTTCTCGGAAAAGAACACATGTCAAGGGACTCAAAAGGGATAAGAACATCGTGTTCAAGTAATCCCATAGAGTTTTCCATGTCAATTACTGGATCTAAATCAACAGTGAGAGGCTCACTTACATCGGTAACTGAAGACATGGGACCAGTTGCCACATAATTAACCCGTGGCAGGGTATATACCACTTGAGAATCAGGAACATTTAGGGCTGTCATATTATTGGTAGTCGAAACAAGACTAGGGAATGAAAGCTGGTCTACAGTCACAATATGTCCATTGTGAGGGAAAGACATCACGCGAAAGAGTGTCGATACGATAGCTTTCATTGCATAAACATAGTCTCATCCAAGGAGTAAATTGAAATCCAAGGGACCTCGAACTTCCATAAGATCAATACAGACTGTTTTACCTTCCAAGGTAATAGAAAACTTAGGAAGGATCCCTAAAGGTTCACTAATGGTTCTGTTAAAAGCTTTCAGATTCTGCGTAATAGGCGCAAGCTGAGGGGAACCCAAAGCTTTCCAAACAGTTGAGGATAAAATACTAACAGAAGCACCTTCATCTACCTGAGTACGATGAACGTCCCTACCACCAGCCTTGACAATGATTTGGAAATGGATGGAGGAAGGAAGACGAGGTTCTGTCAGTCTATTCCAATCAAAGGAAAAGACCTCAGTGCTTGGAGGGGGTTCTATAGAAACAGGTGAAATGCCCCCCGGCATAGAATCTGATGTAACAAGAAGAACCTGAGCGGTATGAAGTTTACTCTCGAAAGGGAGAGTGTGATCGACCGAATGTGAAATTGAATCGACCACTTGATCAACTAATAGATCATCAACCTGAGTGACATGAGTTTCACTCTCCAATGGGAGAGTGTGATCGACTGTACTTGAATTTAGATCAATCAGTCCATCAGTTGACGGCAGGTTGGGAGAAAGTTTACGGTAACCAGTTGGAAATTCTTGCTGTGGAACAGTAAGGTTTTCCAACAATGTTGAGGCTTCATCCATGTGAGGGCAAATGTGAGTTTGATGACTCCCTTTGCATAACTTACAAGGAAACCTAACTTTACCCTTTTTCCCAGGAACCTGACTATCACTGGTTGATGGATCAATGGAAAGTTGATGAGAGTTTTTTGACCATACTTCCAAGACCTTTTGAATACCAGGACAATTGACAAGGAAGTGGTCACCCTTACAAAGCCTGCAAGGGTATTTTGGTTTACGTTGCATGTTGGAGTTTTCCTCAACACCACTAACACTTACAGTCGTGGTTGGTTGGTTGACTTCTTTCTTATCTTGCTTCTTCTTCTTCTTCCCTTTCTTCTTCTTCTTAGCCTCCTGGTTACTAGCATCAAGGCTTTTACCAGGCGAAGAGGAAGAGATGGAGGAAGAAAAATTAGGAGAAGAAGGTAAAGGGTCAACAGAAGGTTGGTGATGTTGAGATGGTGAACTCTGTTGAGGTGAAGCATCCGGTTGAGATGGAACAATTGGAGTATTTTGGGCCAACGAAGTTGAAAATAACCATATCGGTAATCCTATTGTAAATCCAGGTAATGACAAAGTAGCCATATAAGGAGGACCAACATTTCCAAAGTAAGGAAAAGTACTAGGATTCTCATTACGAGGGGTTCCTAGGTTGATAAATTTTGGAACATTTGCCATTATATTCAACTTCAGTGAATTTTATTAACAATTTAAAACTAAAATTAACAATTCACAATTCACACCTAACAATTAAAATTCACAATTCACACCTATGGTCTCTAAAAGTAAAAACAAACAAATTAACACGCGCTATCAAATCTAGGAGTCAAACCACACACAAACAGTAAGCTCTCCGGACCGAAAACACTAGTTGGTGATGAAGCCCAACCTCGAAGAATTCAGTACAGAAATGGAGGGTGGAACAGTTACCCCGGCAACCTGCTTAATGAATAGACCGGCACAAGTTCCTCCACTTTAACCGTCTCGAAGTGAAGTGAACCCCCCGGAAAATCCAAGTGAGTATAACCGACGTCTGCTCTAGGTACAGTGGGATCTTCCCTCCACCGTCACCTTGGATAGAATCCTAAAGATTATGGTCACTAAGGTTACCAACGGCAACAAGTACACCTGGGGGAACAGTCTAAACTCCGACAGCACGCAAGGGCAGAGTAGCAAGCTCAATCCCCTTACCGGCTCCTTGACAGTAATCCAAGGTTTACCGATAAGTGACCCCTGGCTCCTCGACAATGGTTAATCCGAGGTTTACCGTTTGTAATACGTACTGTCTGGCGTCGTTCCCAACGAGGGAGGATGGATCCCCTCACTGGTTCGGACATGAGCTCGTGCTTCTCCTTTAAGAGGAGCTTTCCCAGAGTGTAAATGTAACAATTGGATTTGATTCTATCACAAGATCAGCTACTTGTTTGGTTTTACTGTCTTGGAGAGTTAAGTACTCACCTACTCCAAGACACTAGCCTAAGCTATGTTGGTGTTTCAGAGCCCTAGAAATGTAAAAATTACTAGATGAATTTTAATTAAGCGCTGTGTTATTAAGGCTGTTATTACTCAAATGGGTAAATGGATATGAAACCAATGGTGTTATGACCCGACTCAACAGAATGCAATCGAATATGATAATGCAATCCTTTCAATTTGATGAATCCTAATTAAAGTAAGGAGAGAGTTTCCATTCACTTCCAACAATGCAAAAAATTGATCACTAAGAGAAAATATAACAAATTCTCTAATGCACTAATTTTATCAAGAAAAACTAATGCAAATCAATTCCAAACCATTTTTTTTATTTCATTTCTGTGTAAATTCAAATCAAAGAAAGCTGATCTAAATCTACGATCGATTTTTCAGAATGTAAACTATGCAATTGTAATCTATGCACAATTCACTTGAAAAGTATGCAAAGGTAATCTATGCACATTTTTCATTCATATTCCGAAAATGAGAATTCTAATTATGCAAATGTGATCTATGCAAGAGAATTCTCAAACACAAGACGATTCTAATGTAATCTAAGAACCAATCAAGTGCAAGTCGAGAAAATTGGGTGAGAGTTCCAAAGATCAAAAAATAAAAACACTCAAAGGCGATTAACACTCATACACAATTTAGCCCCCCCCGGCGAATGAGGGGGAATTTTTTTTGCAAAAACAGAAGCAAAAAGATGCAAAACTGTGAAAGGACTGAGACAAACCGCCAAGTAATGACCAAAGGAAATCAAATCAAGAATTTCTCAAAAAAGAGACTCAAAACACCCAATTGATGAAAGCTTAAAGTAGAAATGCCAAGGAAACAAGCCTAGGTGAAGATTTATGGCAGGTAACCAGTGGATCTGGGCAGTAAAAACTAAGAAAAAACAAAATCTAAGAGCAAAAAATGCAAAAAATGGAATTTTCTCAAATTTTAGCAGGGGACGCAGGCAACCCGTTAGAACAGGTGCGGGCCCGCACTGTGCACACAGCAACAGTGCGTCCAGGGACGCACTGTGCAATACTCAGAGGGTGCGTCCTACTGGAAAATTCAAGAAAAACCAAAATGAATCTAACCCTAAGCTAACCCACCCAAAGACAGAATCAGAGAGCCAAAACCAGAAAAATAAACCAATTTTCTCAAAGCAAAGTTCAAACAAAAGAAAAGACTCTTCTCATTAATGGAAACTATCCCCAGTGGAGTCGCCAATTTGTCACACGGAATCAGTCAAGGGTGCGGACACAGCTGACCTTCCTAGAAGTCTAAGACATTCTAATGACAAACAAAACAAACTGGAGCTATCCTTCTCTAAACATACATTATGATATGAGAAATCAAGCGTTTCGTTCTTACCTCTGTCCAAACGCTGTTGTAGAAGTCCAAGCTTTGTTGATCCGGATGAGCTCCTCCCGTTCTCCAAAACCTGCAATCACCAACAGTCAAACAATTAAATAGCACCTGATTATAACATAAAACAAAGCATATTCAACATATAGACCAAGGAGTACATGAAATAACCCATTAAAAACAAGCTATTGAGAAGAATGGACCAATTTGCATTAAAGGTAATCAAAAGGAACCATTACAACCTGAGCCTTGGTGTTGTGCAAGCTCCTTCCAGGGTCCACAAGAGTCTTCCTCTACTTTGACAAAGCTCACCCACTTCCAAATAGAACAAGTAAAGATGACAATCTCTCCTCACAAGCTTCTAAATGGGAGTCCTAATTCCTGCAGCATTTACCCTTAGAAATCTATAGCTTTCCACCTTTTCTCCCTCTGGCTCAATGTCTTTATTTATAGTGCTGTAAAGAGGTTATTCAGGTCCACCATCAATGGGATAATCCCCCTCTTTGGGTGGGATAGCTCCCTTATTGATGGGATAAGTTCCTCCTTAATAGGGATACATGAACCAACTGGAGGCGCATCCATTTCATCAAACCGACCTCTAGAAAGTTCTAGAAGTAACCACAAGTAACTTTTTTAAGATGAAACTCGCGCATTTTGCCTTTTACAGAAGGACGCACCTGTCCCTTAACATACAGAGCGTCCATGGACGCAACTTTTGTGAACATTGTGAGCGTCCCCGCAGGTAAGGCTAGAGAGAACCTGCGACCCCAGAGATAAACACATTTTTTACAAGACTTTCTCTCTTCTTTGAGTTTGAGATGGATAGCAGAGGCATAAGACTTGCCTAAGAGGGTAGCATGACTGTTGATTTGAGCCATACTAACTGTAAGTAGTCATGGTGACATTTTTTAGTGTAACAGGAATGATGCTCATTATGAAACGTGCAATACAAATCCGTGCCAATTTTTCAATGGACGAGACTACTATTCTTGTGGGGGTGTTCTTGTTCTTATTTTTAGAATATGGAATGTTGATTACTCATGGAATCAATCCAACAGATTTTTCAAACTGAAAGGTGATGGGGTAGATGACCCGAAGCTGATCGTATGAGATTTCACATTTAGGCATGGGATAGGAAGAGTCACCCCCTTCCAAAGTGAGAGTAGGGGAGATGGAGTGAACGTTGATTCCTTGACCAGAAGACATAGTAGTGGGGTCAGTGGATCTATTGACGGTGCTGGACCTGCCAACATTCAAGGGATCTCCTTGATATGAAGTCCCAATCAGACCAAACATCATTTGGTGTAGGATTCCCATCTGGTTTGAAGTATCAGTTTCCAAATCCTTAAATATTTTCCTTGGCTCTAACTGTCAGAACAAGAGAGTGATGCAATGGTATATTTGAAAAGCAAGGGGAGTGTACCTGGTGAGTGTGCAGTGCAACTGTTTTGAGGTTCTTATACTGCAGAGGGGGAGAGAAAAGTGAGCCTCTAAGTGAGAGGTAATATTACCACCCAGGACGAGACACAAATGAACTAGAGGGACCTATCCAACATCCAATGAAATATTCCACAACAAATGTGACAGTCGTTATAACCAACAAACAAGGGAAGGTGCATCTAACATCCAGCAGAATATTCCAAATCAGATGCGACAGTCGTTATAACCAATAAACAAGGAAATATTTGTCTAGTATCCTGTGGAATAGTCGATAAGGATGGGACAACATTAACAACCATTACAACACATTCTCAACAAGATAAGTACTATAATAACCAAAATAGTTGAACTATCTTAGTACATGTGAAAGAAAACATGAAATGCAAACATCCATAGAATAGTCTTATAAACATTCATAGTCATGCATGAGGAATGTGTTGGCCTTAAAAGGCTTATGCAATTAAGAAAAATTTCCAAGACACATATTTACATTGTACATCACTAGCAGCAGTAGTGGGACATTTGAGCCACTCCTTGCTCCTCAAAGAACTATTTGATCTCTCTAATTCCTTGCGAGAGGAGCAAAGGTGAAACTTTTGTTACTCATACAATGAGGGGGTATATATAACCAAAAGGGTGATTCTTACCCCTTGTAACTCTTTGACTACCCTCAAGACTATTCAACTTCTTATGACTTTTCAACTTACATGAATCTTCATATTTGTGTGTGCCCTTTGGACTTCCACTCTACAATAAATTTGAATACAATATACATGGTCCACTCTAGTGATGTGGCATATGACAACATATGACATGACTTAACATGACACTATTGACATGGACTGGATTGATGATGAGGCAATGTCAAGTCATTGTTGCTGCTGAGTGCTAGATTTGTTCTTGGATATGCTTTCTCTCCTCCTCCGCATAGCTTGGTGATGCAGGGTCTTTAATGATCTTCAATCTTGGAAAGTGGCTACAAACTTGTTTCCCTTTTCTTTCTCTTGATAGGTCCACTTGTATGTTTAGCTACAAGTGAGTCTTTAGGCATGCTTCCCTCCATATTCTCCTTCTTCATCATCTCGCCATGACTTGATAGTGTACATGTTCCTTCAATTGACTCATGACGAGATGGAATCAATATGAAAACTACCTAGTCTGATGACGCATTATTATCCATGAACTAAGCCCAAGATAAGTCACAAAATGGGAGAAAGGGCTCAGTTACTGTGCATTGCGCAATTCCAGTTGACAAGGAGAGAACTTGATCACTAAGGTTGCATAGAGCGCAACTCAAGATTTACTAAGGAACTTTTTTGGAAAATCCTCACTAAGGGGAAAAATTGCACAGTGCCCACTAAGGGTTAGGATTGCGTAGTTCAATCAGGCAGTGACTATTGCGGGATGGGACCTTGGGAGGACAGACTATGTAGTTTCAAGAGGCAAGGTGGATTGGGCAACATAGAAGCCTGAAGGGAAATTTTTCATAGCTTTTGAAGGTAGTGAGCCCTGACTTGGGAAGGGTAGTGGAGGAATAATATGCGCAGTTTAGGAGGCCAAGGGAGGTTGGGCTCTCTGCGCATTAGGCGATTCCAATAGAAAATGTAAAATCTTGAGTGTTGAAGGTATGAAGTGTGCTATTCAAGGAACACTGGAAGGCACAACTACGCAATTATGGAGGTCAAGGGAGGCTTTTGGACTCTAGAATTGCACACAACCATAGCCATGAAGGATAGTCACTTCACACTTCGTAATTCCAGGCAGCAAGGTCACATCATTGAGTGTTGATACTGCGCAGTGTGCAGCTCAGTCAGGGCCTAATGAAGCTAAGTTTCACGGTCGGGAATATTTTCTGAAAATGGCTAAGTGTGGTAAGGGAGTTGGACTCATGATGAACTTGAACTATGATCACACACTTAGCATACTATGACGACTCGACAACATAGATCATTAGAACAAACAAATAAAGAATTCCCCTCTGTGTGACTGCCTCATGATAAGATGTGACAAGTGTGAAACTTAAGATAGACTTTGGGACCACCGTGATGACACTTGTGCAAAAACGTTCAAGACATTGTGTATGAGTGAGGCAGATGTTTACATGGTTAGGACAACTCATTTACACAAAAATAGAACTTCAAAAGCACCAAAAAAGGCTCGTAAACATTTTGTAATAGTCAAACATGCCAAAAGGCGACAAGTAATCCAACAAGAAAAAGGGGCCAAAGAACTTCAAGAAAGCTCATGGAATGGGCTTGAGCATCTGCAACAATCAAGGAAAATACCAAGGGAGGCTCCAAAATTTGAGTGCAAGTGAAAATTTTGGAGGGTGTTGCAGCAGTTGTTGGGAATGGGTCCCCTAGGGTTAGTTTTGGGGTTAAAAGCCCAAGTTTTGGTGCTAAAGGCCTATTTTTTGTATAAATAATGTAAAGTCTCTGCATTTTGTGGTCACGGAACATGAAGGTGTAAATAGTCAAAAAGGGTTTTTGCCCTTATTTTAGGTAGTTGGTGTTGGCTTGATGAGATCTGCTCTTAGTTCGCGGGCCATGGGAATGTATAAAAAGTGTGTCTTAGAAGAGTCTAAGGCAGCTTTTAGCTAAGTTCTAAGTAATTTTTTGGGTAATTGATCAATGTAATGGGTTTGTGAGAGCTAATATTGAAGAGTCTTAGTGTAGGAAGAGGCTCTGCAACTGAGTGCATAGAGGCCTAGGGTAGAAGTCCACATCTGAGTGCACAGACCCCTGCAGCTGTGTGCATAGGGAAGTTAGAGTCTGTATTGGAGATCTAAACTATCAATAAAGAGAATTATTTTCGAGAAATTTGTGTATGAGTTATTTTACTTTTGTTATGAATGTTTGTGATTATGTTATGTTGAATATTAGATTTATGATTCAATGCTATATTGATGCGCAAATCTATGTGTTTTACTTTGTTATATGAACGCAAGTAAGAATATATGTTTACGCGAAGATAATCATAATGCATGTTGAAGTTAACTACTACTTAAGCTAATCGGGGTAGACACAAAATTAAGAATAATTGTAGAGGCACGTAAGTGTCTGAATTGACTATTTAGGGTCCGCAAAGGACGATTGGAGACCTTCACGAAGGTTTCAAAGCCGGATAAGAAAAGTACATTGATAAGCCCTAAAGGGCTTATAGGTCTGCACGAAGGAAGGGTTAGGGTATAAAACGACATCACAACTATCTCAGGGTGCAGAAACTTGGTTCCTACATCCCCCCATACTGCTTGGGATGAGACATCAGTCGGTGCTCCGCGGATTGATTCCTAAAGGGTCAGTAGTGTAGGGATTTGCTTGGCTAATTAACGTTGGACCTGGGTCAAGGCCCATCAATCCAACAAATGGTTCTATTGTTGGGACCGGGATTTGCTGAACGAGATGTGTGATGTCGCATCATTGGAATTCAACTAAGAAAGAGATCAAAGGCTAGTTGGATAGAAAGATCCACGAATTCGCAGTGCAAGAGAATACGAATATGCGATTGACGAAAGAACAGTTGATCTGAATTTGAAACTACTTGAAATTTGTTTTCAAGGTATTCAATTCATAATTAAACATGTTTAAAAGATTTCCATGTCTTGCAGAAAGAAAACACATGAAATTTTCAGTTGTTCATGACCCATTTAAGCATAGCAGATTTATTTCCTTTTACTGTTTAACACATTAAAACGAATTTGATCTACAAAATAAATCAACCATAAATGCAAAAGAAGTTGATAAAGCAGTTCACCCCCTCTAGGGCTACGTCTGCTGGGTTCAAAGCTCCCAACCGGGCTTGTCCTTGTTTTTATTAAATGCTAAAATTGAAAATACAGCTGAATATAAGCATCTATAGGAGAAATAGATGGTAAAAATGGATTCAGAACACTTGAATCCTTCAGGATTGACTATTGGATCACCTCCAATGGATACCTGCAACCCTATACAGTCTTCACAAAACTAGGCCCTGGTGGCTCCTAGAACTTTCACGGCTCCAAAACCTCTACAAATGACCTCAGATGGCTGTAATACCTGGACCGATGGATTCAGAAGGTCGAAAATACCTAAAATCAAAAAACAAATCGTCCAAAACCGACTTTCCTAGCCAAAGTTATGGCCATTTAAAGTTTCTCCAGTTTTTCCCTAGAAAAACTCCAGCTAACTTTAGTTAACTGCAGCTAGCTCCGCCAATTATGGCGGGTCCGCCAAATTTGGCGCTCCTGCCAAAATTCCGCCAAATTAACTGCAGTTACATTTAATTTTTGGTGGTTGCCTCGGATTTCGTGCCCAGCGGAATATTCCTTTTTTAATTTTTTTTTGAAAAATTAAAATTTCTAATGTTATGGACAAATTCTTCTTTTTGCCATAACTTCCTCATACGGCGACCGTTTTTCGAACCATTTGCGGCACCAGAATCGGGAAGATGAGCACTTTCCAGTCATTCAACTTTGAACTAGTTCTAAGCACTTTAAATTTTGAGCATTTTACGACACTTAGGACATGAGCACCTGATCACGCCTCCCCATTGGGAAGCTTTTGGACCCCAAAAGCCTTCAACTACCTGTTAAAGAGGTGAGGGTACAGCTCCCTCACTCTGTCCACCTCCATACACTTTTCCTTGTTCGGTTTGCTGCCTTTGAAACCAACCCGAACATAATCTACACTGCCCCTTCTTGAAGTGCGTGTCCTTCTGTCAAGGATTGTATCTTCTTTCAGCTCATCTAAGAATTCTGGCGAGAAATCTTCTATAGATGACAGCTGAACAACATTTTCATGATCAGCAATCAAAGGAGGTTCATACAAACGTAAGTTCTCCACATTGACAACAGAATACATTTGCATGTAGGAAGGCAAATCTAATTGAAAAGCATTATTTCCAACCTTCTTGAGGATTTTGAATGGACCATAACGAATAGGCTTCAGCTTTTTACCTTCTCCTTGCATCCTTTCCTTACTGATGTACAACCATACCTCATCTCCTTCTTGAAACTTGTGATCGACTCTATGCTTGTCGTGTCTTTCCTTGTACTTGCCTTGACTCTTCTCAAGTTGTTCCTGAATTTGCTGATGTATTTGCTGAATTCTTTCAATGAATGAATGAGCTTTGTCAATGTCACTATGTCCCTCAATGGCAACATCTTTCTCAAGAATGAAATCAAGAGGTGATTTTGGCAAGTAACCAAAACAAGCTTCAAACGGTGAGGTGTTTGTGGAAGAGTGCTTGGCACGATTGTAAGCATGATGTATGTAGTGCAAATGTTCATCCCAAAGCTTGGGATGCTTGCTGCAATAACCTCTCAAGAGGTGCACAATGGTTCTGTTCACAACTTCGGTTTGTCCATCTGTTTGCAGATGGAAAGCAGTACTTTTCTTCAACTTCGTGTCCATCATCTCCCATAGGTTGGACCAAAAATTCCCCACAAATCTGGAATCGCTGTCACTAATAATGGAAGTAGGCAAACCAAAGTGAATCCATACATGATGAAAAAATAATTCAGCAGTTATAGTTTTCTTACAAGGCATAAGCATACACATTTTTCTGAAACGATCAACTACTACATATAAATAATCATGCTGCTTTCAAGATTTTGGCAAACCTCCTACAAAATCCATAGAGATTCTCTCCCATGGTCTAGAAGGTACTGGCAAAGGAGTATACAAACCAAGCTTCCTGTTGCTAGGCTTGCTTGTAGCACATAATGAACAACCTCTTATGAACCTTGAAATAGAATCTACCATGCGAGGCCAATAGCAATACCTCTATAGATGTGCAACTGTTTTTCTCACACCAAAATGGCCAGCAATAAGAGAAGAATGAGCTTCTCTTATGACATTTATCCTCTCCCCTTGTGGTATACACAACTTGCCCAAATGAGACAGCAAATTTTTATGCATGTGATAGTCATTTTCCTCTACATGATTCCCTTTACTCAAGTTAGCATACACATTTTTAAAGTCATCATCAGATGCATATTGTTCTATGTAACTATCATGTACAATGGAAGCATTCTTAAGTAAAGTAACAGCACCAATAATAGGCCTTGAAAGCATATCAGCAACCTTATTCAAAGTACCTTTCTTATACCTTATTACCAAATGGAATTGTTGCAAGAAGCCCATCCATCTGAAGTGTCGTGATTGTTGTAACTTGGTTTGTGATTGCAAGTACTGTAAGGGCTGATGGTCGATATGTATAACAGTTTCTTTGCCCATCAAGTAGTGTTTCCACTTTTTGACGCTTTGTACCAACGCATACAACTCCTTATCATATGTAGGATAATTTACAACAGCACCATTAAAAGATTCGGAATGAAAAGCAATAGGCTTACCATGCTGTAGAAGAACTGCACCCATAGCATAATCACTAGCATCAGTTTGTATCTCAAATGGCTGTCTCAAATCCGGTAATGCAAGGACTGGAGCTGAACTAATATTCTCTTTCAAAGATTCGAAAGCTTTTTGCTGCTTGCCTCCCCATTGGAAAGCATGCTTCACACTTGTCACTGCATGCATAGGAGCTGTTATAGAAGAGAAGTTAGAGATAAACTTGTTCCAATATTGAATTGCACCCAAAAAACTTCTTACCTCTGTTATGGATTTGGGAGTAGGCCACTTCACAATAGCCTCAATCTTAGCAGGATCAATTCTAAAAGCACCTCCTCCTACTATGTGTCCCAAATAAACCAAAGAAGTCTTTCCAAATTCACACTTTGAAATTTTAAGAAATAACTGATTCTTCTTCAAAACATCAAGTACTTTTCTAACATGCATGACATGATCTTCTCTAGACTTGCTGAAAATTAAGATGTCAACTAAGTAGAAAATAACAAAATCATCAAGAAAAGGACGCAAGACATCATCCATTACCCGCATGAAAGTTGCAGGTGCATTGCACAAACCAAACAGCATCACAAGCCACTCAAAGAGTCATTGTTTGGTTTTAAAGGCTGTCTTCCAAATGTCACTTTCTTCAATTCTTACTTGATGATATCCACTGCGCAAGTCTAGCTTAGTGAAATATCGAGCATCTTTCAGCTGGTCTAGCAAATCATCTATCCTTGGGAGTGGGTAATGATTCTTTACCGTTATCTTGTTCAAGGCCCTGAAATCAACACACATATGCCAAGTGCCATCTTTCTTTGGAATCAATACAATCGGTGACCCACATTGCGAAGTACTTGGCCTTATGAAACCCTTGTCCAACAAGTCCTTGATTTGCTTCTTTATTTCAGCATTCTCCATAATAGACATGCGGTACATGCCTATGTTTGGAAGAGGACAATCTAGATGCAAACGGATTTCATGATGAATCTCCCTCTTAGGAGGCAAACCTGTAGGCTCCTAAAACATCTCATGATATGCATCAACTACATCATACAGATCTGATTTAAGTTTTGGGTCACTGTAATTGTCAAATGACTCATGATTCACATCAACCTTGGGCTTAATCATAAGAAGAACAAAATTCTTACTTGAATTGACCAGCCTTTTTACCTATCCTGCATTCACCATCTCTATGTTTGTCTTCTTGCGATGAGCTCTAACAATGAACTCCTTGCAATCTTTGAACAGATGATATTTGTTTTCATGGCGATGAAAGATAGCTTTCCTGTCAAACAAGTAAGGACTTCCCAAAACAATTCCTGCTATATCAAAAGGTACCACATCAAGTTCAACTGTGTCAATAAAATGTGCAGTAATTGCAAAGCGCAATGTGCACTTTCTTGAAACTTGTAAATTTGCATCCTTGCAAATCCATCCAAGTGGATATGGCTTCGGATGTGGAATGGTCTCAAGTTTAAGCTGCTTGACCAAGTCCTCTGATATAAGGTTTGCTTGTGACCCACTATCAAAAAGTGTGTCAATTTTAGTATGTTTTGAAATTACCCTCACATGAAACAGTTCAATTCTTTCTTCCTCATTAGGAGCTTGTACATGGCAGTTTGAGGTACTAGTGCTGGCTTGAGTTTCAATTTCTTTTCCCTTCAAATTTTTCAAACCCATGGCTGCAATTTTGGTTTCATCACCTGAATCTTCCCCTAAATCTTGTGGTGTAGATGTAGTAGCAGCAGTTTCCTGTTTCCCTTTGGATTTGTTAAATTGAGGTCTTTTTTCAGGATATAATTTCCAACAATTTTTCTCCTCATGACCTGGTTTAGAACAGTGTTTACAGATCACTTTCTCACTCTCCTGTTTGATAGATGCATTCATTTTTCCCTTTCCCTTGGAGGTTTTCTCTTTGTTTTTCCCCTTGGGGGGCTTGTTTCTACCCTCTTCAAATGTGCTTTTTCCCCTTGCCTCTAAATGGGTAGCTTGGACACAAACCTCATCCAGGCTAGTAGGGTTAAACATCAAGATGGTGTGTCTAAGGTAGCTATGCAAGCCACCGATGTATTTCAGCAAGGTTTCTTGGGTCTGTAAATCTACCCCTAACAAGAGAGCTCTTCTCCTGAATTCTTGGGTGTAGTTTTGGACACTCTGACCCTTAAGTTGTCTGAAATTTTGCCAATTCATAATGGCCTTCTGCATGTGAGCAAGAGGATAAAATTGTTTTTTAATGGCTAACAGAAATTCAGGCCATGTTAAGGTGACCTTACCAAATTTCTTGATCTCCTCTTTAGTCTTAGCCTCCCACCAGACCAGTGTTGCTCCATCCATTCTCAAAGAAGCCAACTGAATCTTTGTGGCATCATCATGCATATTCTGGATCCTCAAGTAAACTTCCAACTGCCTAATCCAGTTGTCAAGCTTTTCTACATTCACTTCACCATTAAAAATAGGTAATTCGAATTTTACATCAAGCTTCAAAAAAGGACTTTTTCCAGAGGATCTATGCTTATGAATAGAAGAAGACGAGGATGAAGAGGAAGAAAGTGAAGATGGGGGTGGTGGATCACCATTTCCTCCATGTCCTTTCTTGGAATGATCATCCTCCTTCTTACCTCCTGAAGAGCCCTCTCCTTCATGTGGATGTTTGGACCCTTCTCTAGCCAATTTCTCATTTCTTTCTTGGTACAATATCCTCACCATTTTAGTGAGGTCCAAGAAAGCCTTTCTAAAGACTCTTTCTTCTTCTCTTAGATCTGTCTCTACAGGAATTTCTCCTTCATGTTCAGACATCCTTGAAGCTTCTGCTGAGACTCTTGAGGGTGAAATTGAAGGTGGAGGTGATGGCTCTCTGGCCTTCCTTGACTGAGGATTCTCTCGTTCTCTAGTCAACTGTCCTTCCCCTCTTTTGAGTTTCAACCTGGTAAGCATCAATACTTTGCAAGACAGTTAGAAGATCTTTGCACAAAAACCCTGAGCTCTGATACCAACTTGCTCTGAATTTGAAACTACTTGAAATTTGTTTGCAAGGTATTCAATTCAGAATTAAACATGTTTAAAAGATTTCCATGTCTTGCAGAAAGAAAACACACGAAATTTTCAGTTGTTCATGACCCATTTAAGTATAGCAGAGTTATTTCCTTTTATTGTTTAACACATTAAAATAAATTTTATCTACAAAATAAATCAACCACAAATGCAAAAGAAGTTGATAAAGCAGTTCACCCCCTCCAGGGCTACGTCTGTTGGGTCCAAAGCTCCCAACCGAGCTTGTCCTTGTTTTTATTAAATGCTCAAAGTGAAAATATAGCTGAATAGAAGAATCTACAGGAGAAATAGATGGTAAAAATGGATTCAAAACACTTGAATCCTTCAGGATTGACTATTGGATCACCTCCAATGGATACCTACAACCCTATACAGTCTTCACAAAACTGGGCCCTAGTGGCTCCTAGAACTTTCAGGGCTCCAAAACCTCTACAAATGACCTCATATGGCTGTAAGACCTGCACCAATGGATTCAAAAGGTCAAAAATACCCAAAATAAAAATAAAAAATTAAAAAAAATTCGTCCAAAACCGACTTTCCTAGCCAAAGTTATGGTCATTTAAAGTTTCTTCAGTTTTTCCTTAGAAAAACTCCAGCTAACTTTAGTTAACTCCAGTTAGCTCCGCCAATTATGGCGGATCCGCCAAATTTGGCGCTCCTGCCAAAATTCCGCCAACTTAACTGCAGTTATATTTAATGTTTGGTTGTTGCCTCGGATTTCGTGCCCGGAGGAATATTCCTTTTTTAATTTTTTTTTTGAAAAATTAAAATTTCTAATGTTATGGACAAATTCTTCTTTTTGCCATAACTTCCTCATACGGAAACCGTTTTTCGAACCGTTTGCGGCACCAGAATCAGGAAGACGAGCACTTTCCAGTCATTCAACTTTGAACCAGTTCAATCACTTTAAATTTTGAGCATTTTACGACACTTAGGACATGAGCACCTGATCAACAGTGGTTGGATAGATACATGTACACAGAAATACGCGAGATCTTCTTATGTTCCTTCCTAGTCAAGTTGTATGAGTGGATCATGAAATTGGCAGACAGCCAAGGAAGGTGGAGGCTTGACATTCCCATAGTCTAGACCCCAGAGTTAGTGTGGAGATTAGAAGCCTCTGAAGATAAGATCGCACGTGTTGTCGATCATTAGCTTAATCGTATCATAAGGGGGTTTGTGACAGAGTTCGCAGTTGATACCTCAGTCAGTTACAGTGAAGCAGAGCACTGCTTCTTCAAGGGGCCACGAGGAAAGTATTTAAAATCGTTAAATACTTAGATTAAGATGCTCTTGTGTGAAAAGCGAGTTATGCGGCTACCTTTATGTTTGGGGCTACAAGAAGTGGAAGTACGTTCAGGAACAAGGGAAGAAAAACCCCTGAATATAGCCTGCTAATTGAACCCCTTCTTAGTGACAACGAGGAAGTAGCACATGCATCTCCACAAAGTGCTATTCAGTTGATAAAGCAAGGGTTCCCGCGAATACCCCATCCACCCACACCACCTCCATCTTCACCTCCGCCACATATGTCGTCACCTACACCACTGCCACCATTCAATATGGCGAACTCTATAAAGCTACATGTGTTCAATGGCATAGGAAATGAAGATCTAGACCAGTTTTGGTTCGTCACGAAGGCTATATGGGAAGCTCAAGGTATCATGGATGATCAAATGAAGAAAAAAACGTTGGTTAATGCTTTGCAGGATCGCGCACTAACGTGGTATATTAAGTATTACACTGATAATCTGATGTCTACATTGGCAGATATCCAGACTGTGTTGAATAAGGAATGAAGTATACCTAAGTCTAAAGCGCAATCAATTGTGGTATCCAAAGAGATCATGATGAAGCCTAGTGAGATACGTTGGGATCCAGATTAGAAATTGAAGTGTACGATCCGCGAGGCTAACATGAATTTGACTGATGGGCAGCACCTCGAATGGTTTGTGGCTCCACTCCTACCTCATCTAAGGGTTGTGCTATCACAACAGAAGATTGGGACTCAAAAGGAAGCTCTGGAAATTGCGATGAGATTGCATGAGACATTGATGCAAGATGCTAATCGGGGGTTCAGTAGATTCATGCGTAGTTGCAGAACCATTGCCTAGAAATGCAGAGTCTGAAGATAGATAGAACAGCTCGGCTTGAGGTACGCGAAGAAGCTTGGTGCCTGAAGTGCAAAAGCCATGGGCATGACAAAGGTCATTGTCCAGTTTTCACAAATTATGTTGTAGCAGGGGGACCAATTTCTCTGAGGTCGGAATCTCCAGAAGGGCCAAGTACAGGGCCCGCGCTATCGTGCGTTATCTATCAAGTAGCTAGAAAACATGCGACAAATAATTTCCGTTCGCTATACAAATTCGTACAGACACTGCAGAAGCTCTTCTGCAACTTCTATCAATCAATGGGTTCTGCAACTTCTATCAATCAATGTGTCATGATGAGCACAATTGTCGTAGTTACGAATTAATAATGGATAGAACACCTGCATACAGGGTGCAGGCTGAAACTTGGCCTCTGGACCAAGGCATTGGAGGAGCGCGAGGTGAGTATGAGGGGCACGGACGAGACCGAGGTGGAGGAGAACCTAGTAGAGGTTGAGGGCAGGTCATTTATTACAACGGTGGGGGACCAAGACACTACGTGAGAGGCTACCCAAATCTGACACATCTATCATTCCGCTATTGTACTCAGTTTGACCATGCGACAGAGGATTTCCCTATATTGTTAGATAAGATACATGTAAAGGGGGCTTAGCCTTAGTAACCGACTGAGAACCTACAGATGATGAGGGTTGAGCCTCGCGAGGAAGATCCTAAGGTAAATATTGTGTTGCAGAGTGGAGTGACGACTAATGAAGATAAGGGGAAGCATCTTGAAGAAGGTGAGTGAGTCAAGCGCCAGAAAAAGAGATTGGGTTTGATCTAGAATGCACAAAAGTAATGTTTGTGGAAGTGAAGAAAACCTTCGTTGAGGCCTTTACCTCTGGGAGTCAAGAGAAGTCAGCTGAAGAAATGGACATGTCCATGATTACCACGTTCTTGGAGACCTGCATGAAACTGTTGCGTGATAAAAAGGCTATGAAAGGACTACAGGAGCTAATCAATAGGTGCGTTGGGAAGGAAAACGTTACTGATGGACCGCGCGTATTCAGAAAGATTGGCAGGCATAAGACGATAACGGGGCATGAGATGAGGCTTACTGCACAGATAGGAGAATATGAGATGGATCAAGTTATTTTATATTTGGTGTCGGACGCGAATTTTTTTCCGAGACAGAATGAGAGAGAATGGGGAGACCTGTGCTGCAGTGGTCTCTGATTCTGTTAAGGATGGCGAATCAATAGAAAATCATCCCAATGGGGAGGTTGCAGGGGGTAATGGTTAATATTGAAGGCACGAGCGCACTAGCTGATATTGAAGTGATATAGATTATGGATGACAACAATCCCTACCCCATGCTCCTTGGGATCGACTAGGCCACTAATGTGAATGGGGTAATTAATTTGAATAAGTGAAAGATGATATTTGAGAAAAAATCACTCCACGTAGTAGTGCCCCTAGACCCTACAGAAGGACCACGCTATACTGAACCAGTCCGCAATTATGAAAGTGATGATGATTTGGACCAGATTTACAAGATAACAACACGAGATCAGGATTGGGTGAATCCAACAGCAAATGGACATATTGCATGGGACCGTGAAAGTTCCTGCACATCAGATTCAGATGAAGAATTGGAGCACTGGCAGAATCGACTGCATGAAGTATCTACACTGCACTGTAATATGATGACCAAGTCATTGCACTATGTATCATCAGAGGTAAGAAATCTACCTTACTATGATGGTTTAACTGATGTTGATCACTTTTTGGATGCATTTGAGAGAGAAGTGCCAAAGAAACATCACTTCTAGGCCCTGGACTAGGCGCTGCGCGCTATGCCTACAAGATGGTGGGGCACACACAAGGACAATTTTGATGATTGGCGCGTATACAAAAAAGATGACGGGAGTGTGGTTTGGTCACCCACAAGTGTAGCTAAAGGAAGCTAAGGACAAAGCCATAGTAGAGCACGCAGCCAAAACACAGGTAGAAGGGGAGGAGGAAGAGGACGATCGCGACCTTGATAGGAGTCAGAAGTTGCCTTCTCCACAGACAGACGAGGAGGAATAGTGCTCAGAGTAGGGAGGAGTGGACTTGGAGACTACTCCATTCCGAGTCAATCACACACGGGAGCAAGAGAAAGTAGGGCCGCAGAAGAAGTCCAAGGCCAACAAATCGTCCCTAGACCCAATCACCTTGACAGAGGGTGATTTGAATGATATTGGTGATACAGTGAGGGACGTGACCACAGAACTACTGCAAAAGTTTGAGAAACAGCAGAAACAGACCTTGGTCACCAGTCGAATGGGTCTACTTGAGCTGCAGATCCAGGCTACTCAGGTGCAAACCACGATAGGGCGGGGCAGCGAGGTGTCGAGCAGTTTTGCACCATGAACTTCAGATGCAACAGAGATGGTCTGTACAATGGATCCCCAGGTTGTCGTGCTTCCAGATGGTGCATTGACTGTAGAAGCAGAGGCTGACAGGGCTACTGTCAGCGCCATCAAGAAATTCAAGTTAAAATTCACCGTGCTTCCAAGTGAAGCCCTTAACAACGTGCTGGATGGTGTGATCGCGAAAATACGGGCTCGGGAATAGCGCGCTTTGAACGTTATCAGTGAGCAGAAGGTGAACAATGCATAGATGTCCGCTAAAAAATCATTTGTGATTGATCTTCTCAAGAAGATCATAGAAAAGAATGAGCGCACAATAGTTGTGGTGGCTGAGGCATGCCGCACTATTCCAGAGATGAACATCCCTAAAGATTCACCAGTCGACGCAAGGATCTAGAAGCTTGTTGTAGGTGTGCATGAGGCACGAACAGAGTTGGCTAAGGTTCAGTTTGAACTAAACCTTAAGATCACAGAACTTGAGTTGAGGGCCCAGCCTTCGACTCCACCAGAAGTCAGAGAGCAGCACGCGACCACTGTCAAAGATGTCGTTGCAGCTATTGACACCGTTTGAAGGATTGCAGTGCGCTTTTTGAGCAGGCACTCGAAGTAGTTACCAATCTGCAGGAAGATCCCAACCTGCAAAGACTAGAAACTGAGGCATGGGAGCTGCAGCAAAGGTGCGATAAGGTCAAAGCGACAACACACACCTTGCAATCACGCAGAGGTTGGAAAAGTTGCAGGAAGCCAAAGCACTAAAGGAACAGGTGGATGTAGCTCAGTGCAAGGAGGAAATATTGAAGGCCAGATTGGGGCCTTGGCTAGAGGAAGCCTATGTACTCACTGCCTCCATTGAAGGGAAATTGGCCAGTCTGTAGGTGACACAGCATAAAATATAGGCAGACAACGTAGAATCAATGATGGAGCAGTGGATCAAGCATGTTAAGCAGGAAGCGACGCAATGTACTGCCGAGGTTGCAGTCCTACAGGTGGAGCTTGGAGGTCTTTGTGACAAGATCTTCACATCGGCCGAGTGACATGAGGCAAGTCACCAGATTTGTGTTGGGGACCTATTGGGAATGGGTCCCCTAAGGTCAATTTTGGGGTTAAAAGCCCAAGTTTTGGGGCTAAAGGCCCAAGTTTTGTATAAAGAATGTAAAGTCTCCACATTTTGTGGTTGCGGAGGGCGAAGGTGTAAATAGTCAAAAAGGGTTTCCTCCCTTAGTTTAGGTAGCTGGTGTCGGCTTGATGAGATCCACCCTTGGTCGCAGGCCATGGGAATGTATAAATAGGGAGTCTTAGAAGAGTCTAAGGTAGCTTTTAGCTAAGTTCTAAGTAAGTTTTTGGGTAATTGATCAATGTAATGGGTCTGTGAGAGCTAAGAGCGAAGAGTCTTAATGTAGGAAGAGGCTCTACAGTTGAGTGTGCAGAGGCCTAGGGTAGAAGTCCGCAACTAAGTGCGCAGACCCCTGCATCTATGTGTGCAAGGAAGTTAGAGTCTGTACTTGAGATCTGAATTATCAATAAAGAGAATTATTCTGGAGAAATCTATGTATGAGCTATTTTACTTTTGTTATGAATGTTTGCGATTATGTTATGTTGAATACTAGATGTATGATTCAATGCTATATTGGTGCGTGAATCTATGTGTTTTACTTTGTCATATGAACGCAAGTAAGAATATATGTTTACACGAAGATAATCATAATGCAAGTTGACTTTAACCACTACTTAAGCTAATCGAGGTAGACACAGAAGTAAGAATAATTATAGAGGCATGTAAGCATCTGAATTGACTATTTAAGGTCCACAAAGGACAATCGGAGACCTTCACGAAGGTTTCAAAGCCGGATAGGAAAAGTACATTGATAAGCCCTACAGGGCTTATAGTTTTGCATGAAGGAAGGGTTAGGGTATAAAACGACATCACAACTATCTCAGGGTGCATAAACTTGGTTCCTACATCTCTCCATACTGCTTCAGGTGAGACTTTAGTCTGCGCTTTGCAGATTGATGCCGAAAGGGCTAGTATTGTAGGGATTTTCTTAGCTAATTAAATATGAACCTGGGTCAGGGCCCGTCAAGCCAACAATAGTTATAACACTTTCCTTTGCATTCATTTTTCTAATGCTAGAGTGCTCCAAGAATGCTCTAAGTGTGCAAGAGTGTGAGAGAATAGATAGAATAGAAAGAGAGCTCCAAAACTGAACTAACAAAAGCTTGTGAACGCATCCTTAGAAGCCTTTTTATTAATGAGGCCTCGATTTCCTTCAATTTCTATTATTTTCCTTCAATTTCCTCTTCACATGAAACTTGTGACCTTTGAGCTTCCTTTTCTCCTAATTTCCTTTATTCTCATAAATAAATTGCCAATTAATGCCTCTTTATTTTCCAAATCCTTTGTCATTGCCTTTTCTAATTTCCCCTTAGTCATAATAAACCAGATGAACACCTACTAGGATGTTTTTCCAAACATTCAACTTGGAATACATGTTCCATGACCTTGGTCTCATTTTTCCTTTATTAACTTTATTACATCAAATTTTAACCTAGGGTTGTTAAAGTGGAAATGCTATAAGAAATCAAAATTCCTTTACACTATTCTTAAGTGAGGTTGAATGCTACAATTTTGGCAATTTTGGGCACAAGGTGGCAGATTATAGACATAGCAGAACAAAGCCCACTTCATGGGATATGAAACAAAAGGAGGAAACTCGGCCATTGAGGATGAGAAGAAACAAATTATATGGTGAATTTGAGCTTGTCTTCAGCACTCTGAGTGAAGACAATAGAATAAATAAAAAGGGAATAAATCACCAAAGCTGTGATTTAGTGCTTAAGAAAAATGAGAGTAAAAATTCCTCTGTCACAATCGTGGATCCCTCTATAAGTTTCAACTGCATTAAGTGCAAGACTTAAGCAAGAAAACAAAGTAAAAATTAAATTAATTCTTTGTTACAAATAAAGAAAAAATTTAGCAAGAATATTTGGGTGAAGAAAGAGGAAGTGAAGGAGAAGTTCCCTCTAGCCTTGCACAGCCAAGAGAAAATCCAAACAAGGGAAAAGAAGAAGTTAGAAATCAATGTTCCTGTCAGGACTCATCCTTTGAAGGTTTGGAAGGAAAAAGAGGACAATTTTCTTAGGGGGAATAGATCCTCATATTCTCTTCATTAAAAGAAGAGAATGGCTTCAAGTGAATCCAACAGAAGTGAGGTGCGGGAAACAAAAAGTTTATGCAAAGGTGCATATGAATGATGGAGGTAAGATAAAGTCCCCTTGCTCATTACAATGATGAATTTGTTTATTTCAAATGTATCAGCATTGTAGGAGAGAGGAAAGTGCATCCAGGATGGTACGAAGGGGACTACAGAACAATATTTGATGTTGTGAGAAGAAGAGGGGTTGCAGTAGAACTGTGGAGTGATAAGGAACCCAAAGTTAAATCAATTCCACAAGATCAACGCCCATGAAAAATCATGACGCAAAATATAAAGAGATCAGAAAAAGGTGAGAGCATTGGCTCGGGGGGATTGCTTTATTAATAGAAGAAGGCATCACCCATTAGTCTCAGAAAGAGTGATTTCTTAGGAAATGAAAAAATTGCATCTTACATGAATTACCCTTATTTCATTTAAGTAGAAAATTTGAATATGTCAAACAATCTTGAGCTCATGAAAACAAGTTGTTTTCTTTGCATGTCACTTGGTTATCGTTCGGGATCTCTATGTCAAATGGTAACCTTTGGCACAGTTGGAGTAAAATTCTATAGAAATGGACGTCTCTTTTTTAGGAGAAGTCATGGAAGTTTACTTTGTGATTTGTCTAATTGTTATCAAAGAATTGGTCCAATTGGTGTTATCATGAAGCAGTCTCTATTGGTGGTTGTATGATCTCTGGGGAAGAATATTGTGTAGTTATTTTCCTCAAGGGAAGTGAGCACAGTCTCAGGAACAACAACAGAAGTGAACATCTAGCCAAAATTTATCACTAACAATTGGTATTTCCAACAAGATCAGTACCACTTGCAATATGGATTAGTACAAAGATGCATTCACAAAAAGAGAAAGGAAATAGACATGAAGTGTCTAAAACTAGAAATTGTAATAAAAGGTGGCAATATATGTTCATGGGGAGCATATCATATATACCCAATTCTCTATAAGGGGATAAGTAGTTACAAGAAGACACAGGGACTTGTTTTGTGAATGCTCGATTTTGCAGGTGTCTTTACACATGATGTTTGTAGCTGGATTTGGATGGTATGCTTCAAGTGCCTCATAAAATATATATCATCCCTCAAGAATAGAAGTATGCAATGGAGAATGCACATGGGAAGCCCAACCCTTGGACATTATTTGGAAGGAGGAGAGAAAGCAATTTGTAGTACTTTTCCATTGATGTCAAAGGGGAAGAGAGATCTATTGGTGGCTCAAGCAAGGAAGAAAAAGGAGTGGCCATCAATGATGAGGTGTTGCCATCAATTCCAAAGGGTGAGATTGTTGGATAGTTGTCATTTTTAAGAGAGAATGTGGCTTCAAGTGTGTTGCATTGATTTCAATTGGGCTAGCATTGATGTGAGATCCATAATGTGCTTGGAATTGATGTGCATAGAGTGTCAAGATCAGGGGGAGTCTTATGGTTTTTGTAGCCTAGAGTAGAGAACCATCATAGTAGTACTAGGTCAAATGAAGAAGTTATAAAACTTATAGCTATGTTGGTTAGGTTTCATAGGCTTTGAGTGTATTTATGCCTCAAAATACCAACTCAAATGCATATGGAAATGGCATAGTTGGATAGTGCTCTGAAATATATTTCCAACAGTATATGGAAACCTGAAAAAAGACCTCCAAAATCAAAAGTTATGGATGGTCAAGGTTCACAAGAGAGAGGGTCAAGTTTAGAGTTCCAAGTCTCAAGATTCTACATGTGAAATTTATTTGTTAAAGATTTTCGTACTTAGGCATATTTGACCTAGTTGGAGGTTGGGTTGTGTTTGAAAAACTAAAATGGATAGTCAGGCTCTGACTCCCGACCTAGTGGGACTCAGGTGCATCGCCCATGTCAATAGGTCAGCTAGTCGGGAGATTTCGGTAGGAGTTCAAAGGATTGTCCTGTGCTAGACCAACTACAAATGACATTAGCACGGGGTGATGTGGTTGCACGGGAAGAGGATAAGTGGCAAGTGTTTTCAACATTTTCAAGTGGCCAAGTGAGCCAAAATCAGGTGACACATGGCACGTCATAGGCATGGATGATTTTAGTGTGACGCAAGCATGACATATGCAGGATGATGTGGTAGTACTTTGAACTTTGTGTCAGGGGATTAGTTTGTGAAATTTTTCCCATGTATTTTGTTTTTAGAATTGAATGAATAGAACAGGCCAAAACAATTAAAATGGACCCAATTCAAGCCTCCAAGGCTAATCACGTAGCCAAATGTGAATACAAGTGCACAAAGCAGGTGGAGCAAATCAACTTACATTGGAATGTGCACCCAAGAGTTGGCAAGGGTGATTGTTGGAGAACTTGGTGGAGGGGAGTTAAATCGATCTCATGTTCAAGGAAAAATCATACATTGTGTGTCTCCACCATCTCATATGTTGTCACACCAAAGACAGTTCCTCACTGCGGGGAACCAGTGCTCAGGACATCCTTAAAACTGATCAAGATTTTTAAAACAGGTGGCCGAAGGGATTGACCATGAAAAAATCAATGAAAGATCTAATTCAAAACCCTAGCCTTTAAAACTAGAATGTCCAGGAACATTCTAGGTTGCATGTTCATTGAACTAAATAAATGGTTTAGCAAAGGAATGAAGGAGGTAGAGTTTGAAACCAAGCAATCAAGAATCTAAATTTAAATATTTGCAGAAAGAATAGAGATAGATTAAGATGTATGGAGGAATTCCTAGCATGGTGGAGCACCCATTAAGATTATTCAACTCAGAAAAGTGAGAACTATTTAGATTAAATTCATAATCATAAACTAAAGAAATCCACTTCGAAATTACACTCATACCAAAATAGGAAAACATTGACAAAATGGTGACATCACATGGAAAACAATAAAACCTTCAGTTGTTCCCAATGTTGGAATTGAAACCGATTTCTATTACTAGCTTCTTGAGAGTTTTCATTACAAAGATTCACGATTGATCCAAATCTGAACCCCCACAATGTCTAATTTATGGTATTTTATTTTTGTTCCCTGGACCTAACTGTTTCAATCTGTTTCTAAAACTAATTCTTGACACGGTTACAAAAAATTGTTCCCTTTGTTTTTTTTTTTTAAATTAACAAATAAAATGAAACATTTAAGTATTATATATATCGTAATATATATAATATTTCATTTTTCGGTTACAAAATAAAATACCGCCCCTTTTAAAATCTATAGAATGAATGCCAATGCATTTTGGATCTCAACAAAATATTAATAAAATACGAATGACATACATAGGCCCAACTTTGTTAAAAGTCACATAATTCAAGCTGGAGGCAAGTTGGTTCTCATCATATTTGTAGTATGGGTCCCAAGTGCCAATATTCATGCACACATTGACGCAATTCATGTTGCCTTTGAAAACCATTAACAACTCCACATGAGAACTTGAGCGGTATTTGGAATAAGAACTGAGCGATGTCGGGAGACACCTGAGTCATCAATCTATAGATGAGTGGTTAAATCCAAACCACTCTCGGGGGCACTCCTTTGGTATACTTCCCTTGTACTTTGTGATGTCGAGATTTTGGGGATCTGAGCAAAAACAAGATCGGTCATTGGCTCCTATGGGATCTTCCAAAATGATACTCAAGCTTCTTTTCACGTCTGGCTCCAAGGCATTTGGTCATCGAATCGCTTCCACCATAGTAAATTACCCTCGTGCCTTCAAAAATTCCATCAGAGTGATATTTTGTCTCTTCTTGTTTTTGGGTTAAATTTGGCTCCATTAGCTCCCTTGTGCATGCATTATCGCTTGGGGCATATCTTGCTTCCATCTTCATTTTCCTAGAGACTTTGTTAGCATTTCTTTTGCCTCTAATTCCTATCACAAGGGTAGTTTTCTCATGCATGTTTTTATTAACATGATCAAAAAAAGGTGATGAAAACTTGCCTGGGGTAGCCAATCCTTCTTCTTTGAATGGACCACAAGAAGCATTAATGTTTTCTTTAAATTCCCATATTTTCGTATTAGTTTCCCCAAAATCTACTACACTACATAGATGGATATCTCTGTCTATATTACTTCTATCTACTTTAATTTATGGGTTCTTCCCAATTATTCCATGGATGGGGGTAGAACTATTCATTGGTTCTTCAACAAGACCAAGCAGATTTGTGGGTTTGAGCATCCCCCCTTTTGCTTGTGATATCTCAGGATTTCCACTTTCCTTTTCATTTGTAATATGATGAACCTTCTGCAACTCTTTCCCCAAGATCATTCACCAAATACTTTGTTAAACCAATCCTGTCACTACGTGATTTCTAAAAAATCCTTTAAAATATATGAAAATTCCAAACCATTCAAGTGCGCTCTATGTTTCACACTATCACTGTCCATCTCTTGTGTAGATGGAAGCTTTATGAATGTTCTAGTCAATTTTTCGCTACTTTGACTATCTATTCCATGCATATGCACAGACTCTCGATGTAGTTTCTTGTTGTTGTCTTCAACTTGACCAGAATTGTTAGTATCTACACCTACCATTCTATTCATGGCACTGGAATAACATAATCCATTCTTCCTTGCCTCCTCAATTCTCATACTCGAAATCTTGAGTGTTAAATCTATTTTTCTTTATATCTATCAAGACAAATTTTATCATCTAAAACCTGTGTAGGTGAAAATCCAATAAAACTTATGGAGCAAAGAGATCTTAAACACTTCTGCAAGATAATTGATGGAAAATCCGAAGAACTTGGAATAGATGTTGGCAAGGTATGGAGAGTACCTTGTTTCTTCTTACTCATTGATCCAACAATAGGACCTATCTGGCATAATGATTTCCCCAAAATTAATGGAATTCCAACATGGTAAATTGTTGGACACCTAATCCTTAATGGGTTAGTGTGGAAGCTAAATAGACAAAAGGAAGTCCAAGAGACCTTGGGATGTGAAACCAAATGATCAAACCATGTACTATAAATGTGTATCTCTTGTTAATAAAAATATACTCTCATGTTTTATCCTTCAGATTCTCTTGCTGCCATGTGTGTGTTTAGCATGGTATCAGAGCAGGCGTATTCTTGCCCTGCATAATTAATTTGAGCCATTTGTTTTATAGCCTTTCTGTGCAGGTTCTTTCTGCCATGACTTCTGCATTTCATGAATATTTTCTCAGCTAAATTTTAGTTGCAACCTGTCATTTCTCCAACGCCATTTTTGGCCTCTATCTGCCATATTATTCTCATTCTTCTATGTGTGATAATCTGGGTATGATCTCTGCGTGATAATATGGGTAATGCTTGGTATTCCCATCAAATGCCTACTCCTAGAGTGTTGTCAGTGTTCCATTGCCAAAATCCCATTTCTTCCCACTAATTCCGCTGCCTCTCCTCTGTTTCACAGTATCACAACCTTTGCACTTCTGCCACTCGTCCTTCCCAATATCGTAACTAAACAATATCATGTGCCTCTGCAGAACACTACGACCATAGCTAAATTTAGCCTTTGCCACAAAACACACAATCCACATCACATCTTCCTCACTACAGAAACTGTTTTGTGCCCTGTAATCATCTTCAGGCAAAGTGGATTCCATCCCAAAGCCGGGTGCGATACCATCTTATTCCTTCTGTATATCTCGAAATTTTTAATATGAATATCAATGATTTCGGGTGACAACAAGCGGATATCATTGGTGGGAACAGTGGTAATTTCACCTTTAGATGGGCCATCATTCCATAAAATCCTGGCATTAACAGTATTTGTATTGGCGCTACTTGTAGATGTGTTTTCCATGTTGGTCAAGTGCACTTCCCGGGTGACCTCTTTGATCGTTGCATCAAAATAGTGAATATCATCGTTGTGGTTTGAACGTTATGCAACACATATGGTTGGTTCACCTTGCAACCGCCAGTCTTGCGAATCTTGTAATTGAGTGGACTCGAATCAAAATCTTGATATAATCTCGAAAGCTCGCTGATCCGCTTACATACCCAAGTGCCATTTCAATGTCTGGCTCAGTATTGCGATAAGCGGTTGTCAAAATTTGTTGTTGAACATGCTACCAATTTCCTGGGTCGAATCTCTACATTAAAGGGACGGATATATCTCTGTTGGAAGGACAAAAACACCATATGTGTGTATGTATCAAATTAATTACGTTTGGGTGCATGCCAAAGTCATCATAGACTCCATGGGAGCTGAAGACTTAACCGTGCATTGGAATTTCCTCTAATTTTGTGCACGTTGAAGTATTTCGATTTCAATGGGAAGAAATTCGTGTAGTTTTCACGGAATATCTGTGGAACTAAGTGAATTTTATCTTCTGAATGATTTCATAGGTTGAGCTTGTCTAACTCCTCTGAATGTGTTGTTTTAATTTCAATTTTGGAGTGTTTTGCATCTTATTTGATGGATTCTATCTGTCGAGCTTTGAAAGACGAGTTCTGAAGGTGAAATAGAGGTCAAGTTCCCTTTGTATAGCAGGGAGGACTTGCTTGTTGTTTGGCCCTACTTTCTCTCTTCTAAAGGGTCGATTTTATCACTGTTATCAAGAGCCTTTCTATCTAGATTTCTTGGAGTGTTTATAGCTGGGTACAAAGGCACAAGTTTCATTACAAAGGGAGAATTTGCATTCTTTATTTGTTGGTTGCGGGGGTTTCCTTTCTGGAGTTCGAAAGTGGCCCTGAGATAGCGGTGTTCTTTTGCTAAACTAAGCCACTTCCTTTATTATGTTTGTTGGGTGCCCTTTGAGGAAGATTAGACCATTGTTTGCATAGAACAGGGCCACTCTTCTTCTCTGCTGACTATGTGTGCCTTTCGAGTAGCAGAAACATGAGTTCCTAGAGGGATGCGGTCATTTGATTGACGCATAAAGTGGAAGAATGGAATATCTATTCTTTGAAATTTGCATTACTGATATATAAGTGCATATACAGCAAGGGTTGGGCGTTTCAACGTGATCAAATCAGGTGCTAGTTTGGTTTGGCACTGGATCTGAATGACTTCCATTTTGAAATCCAAACATCTATTCATCGTTATTACGGGTGGAGCCAATGTTATGTTGAAAAGACATCTGTTGATAAAGGAAAATGAATCGGATAGTCCATGTTGTATCTGACTATAACTAGAGTCTCTATTGAAAATTGAAAACTCAGATGGTAGACATATAAAATTGAAAGTGCCCATTTGTATGGGACATATTTACGTTAGATTGTAGTCTCAACAAAGCAAGTGTCTTGAATAAAACCTAGGTGCTCAAAGATCTAAACACAAAGGCACTTCTCACTGCCAAGAAGAACCTGGACAGCAATCTTTACAGCCTGATTCCATTTTTCTAAATTCCTCACAAGCCAGGGGAACAGTCTAATCGAGTCAAGACGGATTCCAAAGAAGGACACTGGGAAAACAAATAAAATTCCTCGAGATTTTTGCTTCAGGTGAATTGTGCAGTCTATATACAACAATGGATCGGTATTTGAACCTGAAGTTCTTGATCTCATAGAGGATGATCTAATAGAGAAATTTACTGCTGGTATTTCTACTATTTGGAGGATCCAAGCAAGTTTGCAGTTGTTGTTGCCCCAGTGTGGCATTGTATTTAAACTCATTATAGTTTTTTGCCTACATATATATGCATTGATTTCTTGATTCGACTGCTGCATAAAAGTTTAGTGGGTTGTATATAGGTAATGATTATTTTATAAAAGTAGTCTTTTGTGGAGAAAAGTTTAGTTCGTTGTACTGTCAGAACATAGTGCTGGTCAATTTTTGTAATTGGTGCTTGTTGGTTGCACACTGATCATTTGTTGCACATTTATAAAGGATATTGTTGTGTACTATGAGTGATATTACTCTGCATTGAGTAGTAGTTGTTCAGTTTTTTTAAGCTGTAATTCTAACAGTAAAAAAAAAATGGCCAGAACCAGTGAAGTATTAGAGTTCCTCAGAACTCTAATATTTTCTACCACTCAGGATACATTAAAAATCAGCAAAGTTTCTCTCACAAACATTCAGGTCTGTCTACAAAATGCACAAGAAAAAAAATGATTTTTTGCAGCTCGAATCTCAACAACAGCAAGAAGAATTAAAACATAGGATTCATTTTGAACTTGTTTCTATTCAGAAGATTGAAACAAACTCCCATAAAGCAGTAGTTGTACATGCAGATGCATAAACTCAGTCTGCACTCCCCACGCCCATCATCAGACCTTGGGAACAGCTTGTCCACAACAAGCACAGAATTGGTCTTGGATATGACAAGAACTTGTCCTTTCATATTCTAGACTACTCAAAGCCCATTCAGTTTTAGAGTGATGGATTCATTCATGACAGTTCACCTCCAGTTGTTCCAGATTCTGCTCCACTTCCACAACAACACCAATAGATTGTGAAATTCCAACACTGTGATCGAGTTGGCCATATGAAAGATCACTATTTTGATCTTCATCCATGTAAGCACTGTCATAAAACCAGTCATTCTTCAAACAGATGCTTCAGAAACAAATGTCCTGCAAGAATAAAGATTCATATTGGATGGATCGCTTCTTGGAAATGGGCATCAACAACCAAGAAGATATTTCAATCACATGTCATAACTTGTTCCAGAGTATTGAACAGTCTTGTAGTTGAGTTTTCTCCATCATCTTACCTTGTATCTGACAGGGGGGAAATGATGGTCATCTACAAGCTTTAAAGCCACATCAAGTGAGCCTAAGCCACAAACTACCACACCAGTTTCAGAGTTGTAGCGAGAGACAAAGATGCCCCTGAGCATGCCTTCAGTTGGTAATCTAGGACACTTCCTCTAGTAGAAGACTTCAGCTTCTTGCAGTTTTGGAAGTATTCCAGGAACAAAATTGGGGACACTTCCTCTAGCAAAAGACTTCAGCTTCTTTCCAATTTTTGCAGAGTTCCAGGAATTGCATTAAGCATTCTAGAGTTTTTGGTCATCCTTAGACCATCACAGGTTGAGACTTCCCTTTTCAAGTTGAAGTTCTCCCTTTTATGCGAGGTGAGACCTCCCTTTCATGGTTGAAGGTTTCCCTCTTCAAAACAATAGGAGAACTTCCTCTAGCAGAAGACTTCAGCTTCTTGCCAGTTTTGGAAGAGTTCCAGGAACTACACTAAGCGTTCCAGTGTTAACCACCACCCTTTATACCAACATTTGAGAGAGCACATTCAGCCTAGTGCTGCCATGCATTTTTGCACATTTTGTATTACAGCGCTCTTCTAGGACTCATACATAACCCTTAGGATTAAGGGGGGGGAATGTTGGACACCTAATCCTTAATGGGTTAGTGTGGAAGCCTAATAGACAAAAGGAATTCCAATAGACCTTGGGATGAAACCCAACGGTCAAACCATGTACTATAAATGTATATCTCTTGTTAATAAATATATACTCTCATGTTTTATCCTTAAGATTCTCTTGCTGCCATGTGTGTGTTTAACATAAATTGATGGAGAATATTGTTGTGTATATTGCACAAGGCTATCATTTTGATACCAACTCCCTATGCCATACTCAGAATTTTGTCTCTTTTCATTCATTATATTACTGCCAAAAGTAACAAATGGTTGTGCACGATATCCATCTTTTGGACTGATCACGGAGGATATCGTCAGATCAGTTACACAAGTACAATGTCATCGTCAACATTCAATCTGGTGTTGTTCAACTTGGATAGTGTTGGTTATGGATCAGGTTGTTCAAGTTATGTCTATGATTTTTCATGGTGTTTAGTTGATATGGTGTTGTACCTGGTTGTCGACAAGTGTTCATCGTCAGTTCCGCCAAGGTTGATCATCGGCATGGGTGTGTTTTCCGTTGCAGGGGGTTTGATATGGGTTCATTGTCATATGATGTTTGTCACAATTTGATGTAATTGGTTGATGTGGTCCTCATGCTCATCATGACCTTCTTCTAGTTCTTCTGACATGATGATGGTTTCTGGTCTTACAACATTATAATACACCTATTCTAAATGTTAGATCCTAAACCCAAACCCTAGAACCTATGTCTAAAGACGTAAGACCTAACACATTAGACCGTAATTATATACCTATCGAAACATTACATTACAAACCATGTATCAAATGCATAACCCTAAGTCTAAACCTATCAAATCATATTAAAAAACCTAAATACATTAAACCAATACATAAAGCCTATGTATTAACTCTCGGCCTATGGTAAAACATTATAAAACAATTCAAAATACATATGACAGTCTTAACTGCATCGGGAGAAGACCACGTGGGTTGTAAACCATGTGATTAGTGTGTAAACGATGGAGATGTCAGTCCTAGACCGCAAGCCTTAACCGCACGGGAGAAGACTGTTGTCCATGTGAACAGATGGAGATGTAGCAGAACCATTACAGTATTGACCGCAGAGTTACATAACCACAGACTATTACATGTGAGTAGAGTCTAGATAAGTCATCAGGGTTAGCATCAAGAGTCTGACCACAGTGGAACAATCAGGCCTAACCGTAACGTGAGCATGTGAACAAATCATAACCAGAACCGCTAGAGCATTGGTAGCCGAAACCGCCAGAGGAAGACTATAGAGGTGGCAGCCTGTGGTTAGACTGTGGAAATCACATGTGGGAGGTCAACCTCCTCCGCTCAGTCAGAAAGCCGCCAGCGGTTATTCTTTAATACAAATTTTTATTTTGGGTTTTCGTTGCAATTTTGGTGCAAACTAATTCAACCACCAAGAAACCTTATCCCTAGGTGGCAGATCCTAACAAGACCGAGACCTCTTAAACCCTAAAATCAACTGATTCATTCCTAAACTCAGTGGAGGGAGTTCGAATGTACTTGAAGGGCTATAAGAGGTAGTTTTTCTCATTGAAGAAGAGGAGAGTGGTTTTGGATTTTGTATGCAAGGTCAGGAGGTTATAGTCGATTTTGTTTTCAGTGTAACAAGAGCATCCGAAGTCAGAATTGGGAACCATGACAAGCATTGGAAAGATAGTTCAGAGGGATTTCTCATGAAAGTGACCAGAAGTGCCTGCGTGCACATTCAATTCTTTCAAATTGCTATGTAATCGACCTCCTTGGTTTCAATCCTAATAAAGCGGTCACCCATCTTGAAAGCGGACCCAGAGATGTAGTCCATCAGGGACAAACTCCATAATCAATATTGTTGTCTAGTATTGCTGTGTTTTTTCTGTTTTCACTTTTGTTTTGCATCATACTTATGTTTTATCATCTGTCGTAAAGTCTTCTTCTCGATCAGTTCGCACACTTTCAACACTTTCAATTAATGTTCTATTCATTAATGGTATAATCAATTCTACTTCAGTTTTAACATATGATCATTTAAGATCATGGACAAAAAATTTGTTTCTCCAACTATAACTCTGTTGGTAGGATACAAAAACCCTGAGAGTGGAGTTCATGAGGAATTTGGCACAAACCCTCTTCAGTCTTTCTCCACAATCTGAATGGATGCATTTCTCTGTTAGAGTTCAAACTGAGTCTTGAAAAAAAACCATGAATAGTACCTATCATTGGAGTAGAGGGATCAATCATGGATCCTTTAGAAGACACCAAAGCAAGTTGAGAGTTCCTTTGTTTTGGAACTGCACCTAAAATTATTTCTTCTTTTGGCTAAGGATACCTACTATCCCTTTGCTTAACTCTAGACTCTGTAGAATCTGATTTCCATTTTTCTTGAGCACCAGTTATAGATCTAGTAGAGAATTCCATGAAAAGAATAGGTTCCTCATTGCATATTAATTTTTTATCCTCCTATACCTCCTCTCTTCTCAGTTGTGACATGTTAAATTGTATGTATGGCCCAGTTTCTTTCCATTTTTTTTTGCAGCATTACAGCATCCAACCTTTAAAGAAAGTTGCAAATCACTTTCTGGCTCAACACCATTTCTAAATTCTCCTCTATTAGAGTTCTCTTCCTAACTTTGATTGGTTATTTCAACATCCATATATACATCAATAGATTTTTCAAGGTCAAATATTAGTCATGTAGCTCTACCAGGTTGCTGGTTGTAAAATCCCTCAGAATTTTATTGAATTCTTATTGACTCAAACTCATTTGTTGGTTCTTTTCAAACAAACCAGATTTTTAGTTTTATGTATTCCACACCTGAATTATGTTGTTGTTTATTTTTGTTGTCTTTATTGGTAATAGGAACATTACTAAGCAGCCCAAAAGTTACCTTTTCCATCCAATTTCAGAATTTCTGATAGTGATTTGGATATGATCCTTCATGGACTGCTTCTTGAATATGTGTTCATGCTTGAGAATTGTAAGCCTCAAGATCTCCATATATTTTTCAGAACATTGTCCCATAGTTACCTATTTAGCATTACTATAAAACCCCTTCTCCTTCAAAAATTTCTCTCTAGCACAGTGTGACCAAGCCTCTAGAAGACTAATGTTTATTCTTGTATTAGGCTTGGCATTTTCATTTGGGAATAGTATTGAAAAATAATTCTCAAATTGTACCTTTGCTCCCATGCCTTTGTGAGAGGTGCAATGTTTTCATGAAACCTTCATGTCTTCCTTTGATTTTTAAAATATGTGACACATAGATCCTTTTTCTACAAATTTGGTTCCTTGCTAGAATACCCTTTTAAAATCTTTGAAATTTTAGTTGTGCCTGACTGAGTCACAACATATTGGTTCCAGATGGGGACAATGCTTTGCCTTCAAAGTCTTGTGAACTGTATAACAGTGCCCTTTATTGGGCATGGAGTCTAACATCCTGAAATTGCTTCCAATTTGCTCAAAACTTCTAAAAATTAAATCACTCTGACCTATCTACCTTCTGGACCTTTATTCTTGCTTTTGTCTACTGAAACAAAACTTCTACAACTAAAAATTAAATTCTCAACATCTAAGCTTACTTATGTACATCTCCTATATAAAAACATGGTTGAATTCCTTCAAATGTAGTCGGCCTTCCAATGGTACCAACCCAACATATGGGTGTTGTACCTTATACCTCCATGCTTCTGAAAATTGAAAATAAGAACAGGTATGCACCACATGAAATCCTCAGACAAAAAATTTGATACACACCCTAGAATTGATGTTTGTTTCTAGTCAAGGAAGGTTGTCATATAATCAGCTACGGGATCATAAATTTGATGAGAAAAATCATTTTCTAAATCAGTAGTTTCAACATTCTTTATGGGTGCTCTAACAACCAGTTCCTTTGCATAATCAGACAAAAAGACTTATGCTTCGGAAATATCCCTGCACAACACTTTGTTCAATCTCTCACATTCTTCTACAGATGCATAATTAATCTAAAAATGAAAATTTGGAGAATGTGACGTGTGTTCTTGTTCAACAAATTGGTAATGTGACAAATTTTTTCCAGAAATTAAAAAAAAAAAAAAAACAAAAAAAAAAATTTGATTATTGTCAGCAAAATGCTTTATATAATGTGTGCATACGCCACCAATTTTGGAAATATCATTCTCGAATAACACCATGTCAAAATCTTCCATCATCTCATGAAAGGGAAAATCATCTACTGCATGTGTAAAATTATTTTGCTAAGGAAAATTGTTTAACTCCTTAGAAAAAATTGACTCGCAACATATAAGATTTGAAGAAGAAGAAAAAATTAGATTCAAATCAGACGATTGTATTTTCTATTCTTTCTTCCATTGATTTATTTCCATATTTGCATGGATATTTTGATCTGGAAGCTTCCCATAGGCCAAAAAATTATCCTCAACTTCTTAAGTATCAACAAACATTTTCTCCAAGGTTTTGGATCCCCTCTCCCTGAGATAAAATTCTACATTAGGATGAAGGGCTGCTAAATAGTATACTATGGCAACAGTCTCAGGAGGGAAAAAAATTTTGGGTATGCTAAAGTAAAACTTTTGAAATCTTTTATTGAATTCACTTACTATTTCATTGCTTCTCCTATGCATTGCATACAATTCAGAAAGATATTTTTCATGATATTTGTGTTCACCCCAATACCTAGGGAAGATGTCTTGAAATTATTGCCATGAACTGATTGTATTTGGCCTTAAACATTGAAACCACTGTTAAACATATCCCTTTAATGAATGAGAAAACAACCTCAAAACCACATCTTCATGAAAATTTTCAAACATGTCCAAAAAGTATTCAAAATCCAGCACATGTTGCTTTGCTATAATACATCCTTCTCCACTAAAAAGAGGTATATATTTAAAACATCTCGGAGGGTAATCATGAAGAACATGTGGAAGCTTAAGGGGCTTAAAAAATTCCCGAATTTTGGATTGGATGTCAGAGGGTTGTTGAGAAGAGATAGCGGTGATTATCAAAGGAGACCTGAACCAAAATTTTCATGTTCAAGTAGACAAGATTGGGTATTTTGAGGAGGGATTGTAATAAAAACATGATTTTTTTCATTTGAATCAGAAGAAGGAATAGGATCAAAATTTACCACACAAGAAGAAGATAAATCTTCGCGTTTCAAGGAAAAACATATCGATGAGGTTTTGGATGAGTGAGAGTATACAAGACAGGAAATAACCCTCTTGACATGTATGGGAAAATATATGATAGAACTGATACGATAGAACAATATTTCTTTTTAAAAAATTAGGATCTGGTCTTTCCCTGTTGCTTCTTTATTTTCTACCAGTAAAATTTTTCTCTTCAGTAAAATATTTTCCAGCGAAGTCATGAAGTGAATAATAGATAGCCAATATTGGTATCCAAATCTTGTTCACCTTCAAGAAATAGATCTCAATACCCAGGGAAAAATAGCTTCGTGTCTATGTTCCCCAGAAATGTAGCCAAAAAAATTTGTTAGCCCGAAGGCAGTTCCTAGCTATAGGGAACCAATGCTCGGGACATCCATAAAATTGATCAAGAATTTTAAAACAGGTGGCTGAAGCGATTGACCCTAAAAACATCAATGAAATATCTAATTCAAAACCCTAGCCTTTAAAACCAGAATGGCGAGGAACATTGAGGGTTGCAGTTTCATTGAACTAAAGATATGGTTTAACAAGGGAATGAAGAAGGTAGAGTTTGAAACCATGAAATCAAGAATATGAATTCAAATCTTTGCAGAAATAATAGTGAAAGATTAATGTGTATGGAGGAATTCCTAGCATGGTGGAGCACCCATTAAGATTATTCAACTCAGAAAATTCATTATTATTTAGAGTAAATTCACAATCATAAACTGAATAAATTTTCTGCTACATTACACTCATACTAACATTGACAAAATGGTGACATCACATTGAAAACAACAAAACCTGCAACTGTTCCCAATGTTGGAATCGAAATGGATTTTTATTACTATATTCTTAATAGATTTCATTACATAGCTTCATGGCTAGTCCAACTCCAAACTCCAACAATGTCTAATTTCTAGTCTTTTATTTATGTTCCTTGGACCTAATTGTTTCAATCAGTGTCTAAAATTGATTCTTGACATAGTTACAAAACATTGTTCCCTTTGTTTTTCTTTTCTTTTAAAAAAATTAACAAATAAAATGAAATATTTAAATATTATATATATAATATTTAATTTTTTATTTTACAAAATAAAACCCCGACCCTTTTACAAACTATAGAATGAATGTCTATACATTGTGGATCTCAACAAAATATTAATAAAATATGAACGACGGACATAGGAGCAACTTTGTTAAAAGTCAAATAAGTCAAGCTGGAGGCGAGTTGGTTCTCATCATAGTTGGAATGCGGGTCCCAGGTGCTAATCTTCATGCACATGTTGACGCAACACATGTTGCCTTGAAAACAATAAACAACTCCACGAGAGCACTTGAGCGATTTTTGGAATAAAGACTGAGCGATATCGGGAGAAAATTGAGTCATCAATCTGTAGATGAGCGGTTATGGCCAAACCACACCTAGGGGAACTCCTTTGGTATACTTTCCTTGTACTTTGTGCTGTCAGAATATCAGGGATCTGAGAAAGAACAATATCAGTCATCGATTCCTATGGGATCTACCAAAATGATAATCATGTTTCTTTTCATATCTGGCTCCAAGGCATTTTGTCATCAAATCACTTCCACCATAGTAAATGATCCTCATGCCTTCAAAACTTCCATCAAAATTGTATTTTGTCTCTTCTTGTTTTTGGGTCAAATTTGGCTCCATTATCTCCCTTGTGCATGCCTTATCACTTGGGGTGTATCTTGCTTCCATCTCCATTTGTCTGGAGACTTTGTTAGCATTTATTTTGCCTCTAATTCCTAGCACAAGGGTGGTTTGATCATGCATGTTTTTATTAACATGATCAAAAATAGGTGACAAAAACTTGTCAAGGGCAGCCAATCCTTCTTCTTTGACTGGACCATAGGCAGCATTAATGTTTTCTTTAATTGCTCCTATTTTCATATCAGGTTCCCCATAATCTTCTACACTATGTAGATGGATATCTCCATCTATATGACTTCTATTTGCTTTAATTTATAGGTTCTTCCCAATTGTTCCATGGATGGGGGTAGAGTTATTCATTGGTTTGTCAATAATACCAAGCATATTTTTAGTTTTGAGCATCCCCCCTTCCACTTGTGGTAACTCATACTTTGCACTGTCTTTTTCATTTGTAATATGATGAACCTTCCATGCCTCTTTCCCTAAGATCATTCACCAAAGACATTGTTAAACCAATCTTGTCACTGCATGCTATCTGACAAATCCTTTAAAATATCATAAAATTCCAAACCATTCAAGTGTGCTGTATGTTTCACACTATCGCTCTCCGTCTCTTTTGTAGATGGAATCTCTATGAATTTTCCAGTCAAGTTTTCGCTGCTTTGATTATATGTTCCATGCATATGCACAGAATCTCGATGTTGTTTCTTTCTGGTGACCTCAACTTAACCAAAATTGTTAGTACATGCACCTTCCATTCTATTTGTGGCACTAGAATCACATGATCCATTCTTCCTTACCTCCTCAATTCCCATACTTGAAATCCTGAGTGTTAAATCTATTTTTCTTTATATCTATCAAGACAAATTGTATCATCCAAACCCTGTGTAGGTGAAAATCCGATAGTACTTGTTGACCAAAAATATCTTGAGCACTCTTTCAAACTAATTGATGGAAAACCCGAAGAACTTGGAATATATGTAGGCAAGGTATGGAGAGGACCTTGTTTTTGTTTACTCATTTATCCAACAACAGGACCTGTCTTGCATAATGCTTGCCCCAAAATTAAAGGATTTCTAGCATGGTAAATGTATGGAGATTCATGTTGTGTATATTGCACAAGGCTAGCATTTTGATACCAACTCCCTATGCCATACTCAAAATTTTGTCTCTTTTCATTCATTATTTTACTTCCAGAAGTAACAAATAGTTGTGCACGATATCCATCTTGTGGAAAAAAAATTGTTTCTACAACTTTGACTTTGCTGGTAGGATACAGAAACCCTGAGAGTGGATTTCATGAGGAATTTGGCACAAACCCTTTTCAGTATTTCTCCACAATTTGAACGGATGCATTTATCTATTAGAGTTCAAAGAATCGTTCCTTGTTTAGCAGATAAAACAAACTATGTATTGCAAGAATGCAATGTGGAGGAATGTAGCATTGTTGTGAGTTGAGGGGAGAGCTCTCAGCGAGTGTGCATTTTTCTTAAAGGCTAATATTTCTTGTGTATAAGGAAGGTTGAGATTGCCAATATAGAAGGAATGTCGAGATTACGTATGTAGAAGGTTAAGAGAGAGAGCCTGAGGGAATGTTAAGGTTGACAGCTGACATGAGGATTATATGAGTGATGAGAACATAAGGTTTTGAGTATGTTGTTGATAAAGGTCAAGAACATAGGGCAGAATGTTTTGGTTGATGTTGAAGTGAACAGAGGGCCAATTTGGTGAATGGAGAGATGAAACAAGGCAAAGTGAGTTCCAAGAAAAAATAGTATTAATTTCCTTATTGAGTGTAGGTTTCTTCCTACAAAATAGGAGGTTGTGGCTTCCATTCTAGTAGGTGTCTAAAGAGAGCTTGGAGCTTGGTTCCTCCTGTAAGTTGGTGCTTGCAACAAATCCAAGAAAATGGCGCTTTAGTTGCTGATTTCGGTAAGTTTATCATGTCTACAACGAAGGGAGTTGGGGCATATCTTGGCATTGATGTTGTTCTATATTGTTGTTGGTTGGCATTGATGTCAACTTGGTTATGACTTAGCATTTGATATTCCTAGTTTATGCAGATTTTGGAGGTCTAGTGCAGCTATAGTTAATTGACATAAGTTGCTACAATTAGTTGACAGTGGTTGGAGACTATCTAGTTATGTTTGCTTGATGGTCTATGGTAGATGAGTGTGTAGATGTTATGTCAAATGATTATATGGATTTTTTCTTGTGCTACCAGTTGAAGGAGGAGTTCTAGAGGGTTGGACAAGATCTGAAGACATTGCAAAAGGTCTAGAATTCCTTGATGGTGCTTTCTACTGAGGTATTGAGCAGAAATGGGGTTGAAACAAGGGCAACACGGGTTACCAATGGCTAGAGATAATTTTAACTCAATTTCTCATCTTTAGACTAGTGTTACTCTCCATGATAATGCTTCTCACAAAAGGAGGGAGTGTGTTATGGTCTATAGGGTGAGAAAAAGAAAACAATCTTTAAAAAACCAACGTTTTTTATCAAGGTAACATAAAGGAGGTTTGAGAGAGTTCTTGATTTGGTATAATTTGATCATTGTCTTGGATTGTTCTAGAATTGGATGTAAAATCTATTTATATCCAAGTCTTGAACAAAAGTTTGAGTTTTTGAAGGAACACATTCTCCTAGTGAAGAGAAGAAACCTTGTAGAGTGATAATTTGTTTTAGTTATGCATACCTAATCCATACTGCAGATATCATTATAGATAATGGAATACACATATCAAATATATAATGTTGAGTACTTGATTCATATTGAAAAACTTATGACAAAGACTGTAGGAGACAAAGTGTAACCAAAATAGCAGATATTGAGCTAGAGAAGTAATGCATACCTGTAGCAGACCCAGTATACACATAGATCATGACAAAGAGGTAGAATATGATGTGCGTACAACATAAAAATTGATTTCAAGCATATCACTGTAATCACAGAGAAACAGAGTGTGAGAAGAAGAGGCATTGTGCAAACCTAAAACATATCATGTGTATGAAGAGGATTTATGACTAACAATTTGTTGTTTTAGGTGTCTTATATAGTTCTAGTTCTTCATGATGATTGTTGTGGCATAATCCTAATTTTATTGTGTGTCTATTGTAGATATGATTGTACTCATGTTGTTGACATAAGTTTGCATGGTTGAGTTTTTCATTGTAGAAGATGTGAGTGAGATGTATTGTTGTGAGCATTGACAATGAAGGTTCATATGATAAGAGTGGAATGTGTTTAAGAGTGGGAAAAGATGTTTTGTTGATGGTATTATATGTGCATGTAGTTGATTTTATGTGAGAGGAAATATTGGTTGAGATCATATTATTGTGTCGTTGTGTTGCTCATGTTGAGCAAAATTGAGAACCCAATCTGAAACATTCTGAAACATGCTTCCCATGGAGGAGTTGAAGGCGAGAGACTTCATGCTTATAAAGGCTACCATATAGTGATTAGAGGAGGTGGATATCCATCTATGGTGGCAGAAAATCCAATAGTATTTGAATGAGGCTTGTTGGTTATGGAGGATTCCAGCAAACAGATATCCACATAATCATGTGAGTTGATACTGTAGAAATTTTGAATAATATGACACATATTCACTGAGATTATCCTGATTATACATTATTGTGGAATACATGCATAATACATAACCTCCTATACGTTGATCATCAATTTACAGAAGCAGAAACAATAACATGTGCACATAGAAGCATCAATCACACATATCAACACAGTATTTTCCCAGGGAAAGCATCTCGCTAAAAACCCCAACTATCTGTATATTATATTGATTGAGAACATGTAACATTACATAGTACAATACTCCTCACAAGTACTCAATACTATCTCCACCTGTTACACACAATACAGCTCAGATCTGATCTCCAAATCTCCCCCGTTGCTTGCCTGCCTCCACTGCACAATCCTGCAAGCGAATGAATGAGAATGGCTGATCCAAACTCCTATTTACCTTGTGAAAATCACCCACACTGTAAATCACGTGAGCACAAGCTATATTTCACTTCGTATTGGCCCACACTACGCAGAGATCATTGGCATAACTCAATCCCATGCATGTGCACAATCTCATGCACAACTGATAGCAATCTCAACCTCTAACACCTGTCTCCACTAAACTGTACATGCACTGAGTTAACTGATGTATTCTTCAGTTGATTTATGAGTTAATAATTAGTGAATTAATTAATAACTAATTCACACAACTCATCACTTAGTCTATTGGCCAGTTAGACTAAATACAACTAGTTCAACTAAGTCAAACTGAACACAATTCCATTAACTGCTCATCCAACTCCACAGAACTCACATGCATGAGTTCTAACTGATGTCCTGCATGCAATAGCTCAACTAACACATAAGAAAAACGTATTTCCTTCTGTCAGCTGCTGTGCCACATCTGTATCTCAAGCTGAAGTGCTCCAAGAGGATAAGATAAAGTTTATAGTCTAAATATTATTATGAGACAATAATATTTGACTTTTCTATTTTTGACTAGCAGCCTAAAAATAGACTCTGATCACTCCTGTTGTGATCACTCCTACTGTGATCACTCCTGTTGTGATCACTCCTACTGTGATCCCTCCTGCTGTGATCACTCCTACTGTGATCACTCCTGCTGTGATCCAAAAATAGACTTTGCGCCATAGTTTGCCTGCGAGCCCACTAAGTGAAGGCGACTCCTTTCCACTAAGCTCCATCATCTTGTTGCATTCTCAACAAGCATTTCTTGTTGCACACTTTTCAACACTCCCTCTCAACAAGAAAGGCTTCCTCTCAAACCCGATCATGTAACTCTGGAATGTTCTGCATGCAACACATCTGCCCAGTCCACTTTGCTCCAACAACACTTGGAACAAAAACACTCCCAACTGACCACTCTGTTGAGCTAGGAACATACTCTGATGCTAAAGCTCTTCCTGCTTCTAACAAGTGCTCCCTCTCTGACATTTGTGCTATAGCAACATCTCCATGCATCTCGCACCATTGCACACCTCTCTGTGCCACCTAGCACTGTGCAAAACACTTGTGCCTCTCACATTGCTGCAGCCTGCATGCTATGCGTTGTCCGGGGATTCCCTACATTGTCGCTCTCTCTGCCGCTCCATCCGCATCTGTCTCTACCCAATCAATTAGTTCCTTCTAATCCACATCGGGGCTCCCGTAGCAAGGTCTCATCCAAGAGGTTGGGTACCTCAAGGATCCTGCCCCTCCTCCTTGGGACGATCACTACATATCTCCCCACCTCCTACCTGGAGGTATGGCTACATGCGATCCCTCAGCCCACCTGGCTCGAAGTTTCCCCCTACTGGAGGTCTCTAGATGAGTAGATGTATCTACTCAATCTCCTCTCAGCTTCCCCTGTTGTGGCTGCTCCACAACCTCCTGAAGTTGTTGCACCAATCGTGGCTCCTCCACAATCGTCTGAGACTTCTTCTGGCTCTGCATGTTGAGAAGTAATATACCCTCCCTCTCAACCACCAAGTCTCCATCAATTGCCTCACTGCTCAAGGCTTCGCATGCATCTTGAACCTCAAGAGCATACAGGTTCTTGACTCGTGAACCCTCCTCATGACAACGAAAGCATCTCACCTTCGACTTGTCAACCTTCTTCCCATCATTGGAAGAACTAGATTCGGAAAGAGAAACCTTCTTCTTTCCCTTCTTCACCTTACTCGCTAAGGCACAGTTCTCCTCATCATGCATAGATGAAGAACTGTCTCTGGTGCTCCATCTAATCTCCTCCTGCATCAAATCCGACCATATTCGTTCCCAATTTGGCAGTTTCTCCCTTCCATTCACCGAGTCCTAGTAGCTATACCAACTCTTAGGAAGGTCAAGGAGTGCTAGACTCACCATCCTCATCCGACAGTCACCCCCACACTTCCCAGTTCATCCCGACATTGGGTGAACTTCGTGAGATACTGGGGCATATTGTCTCCAATCTCACACTTAATGTTTCTGAGTTTCTCTCTTGCTTTGGAATTAAATTCGAATTCCACCGGGTCAAAACTCAACCGCTTCTGATCTAGAATTCGTGATAACAAAGTATTTCTTGTACAGAGATTGACTGTATGGGAATTCACCAGATATCTCACCTTCCAAAAGAAGGATGAATCCAAAGGCTACCCGACCCAATTACAGACTCTACCTGAAGAAATAAAATGTAAACACTTTCTGAATAATAGATCTGATGATCAATCCTTGCTTTGATATCCTGTAGAACTTTTTCTACAAATCAACCAGCTCTGATACCATGTAGAATTTTTGAATAATATGACACATATTCATAGAGATTATACCGATTTTACACTATTATAGAGTACATGCATAATACATAACCTCCTCTACGTTGATCATCAATTTACAGAAGCAAAAACAATAACATGCGCACATAGAAGCATCAACCACACATATCAACACAGTATTTTCCCAGGGAAAGCATCTCGCTAAAAACCCCAACTATCTGTATATTATATTGATTGAGAACATGTAACATTACATAGTACAATACTCCTCACAAGTACGCAGTACTATCTCCACCTGTTACACACAATACAGCTCAGATCTGATCTCCAAATCTCCCCCGCTGCTTGCCTGCCTCCACTGCACATTACTGCAAGAGAATGAATGAGAATGGCTGATCCAAACTCCTATTTACCTTGTGAAAATCACCCACACTGTAAATCACGTGAGCACAAGCTATATTTCACTTCGTATTGGCCCACACTACGCAAAGATCATTGGCATAACTCAATACCATGCATGTGCACAATCTCATGCACAACTGATAGCAATCTCAACCTCTAACACCTGTCTCCACTGAACTGTACATGCACTGAGTTAACTGATGTATTCTTCAGTTGCATTATGAGTTAATAATTAGTGAATTAATTAATAACTAATTCACACAACTCATCACTTAGTCTATTGGCTAGTTAGACTAAATACAACTAGTTCAACTAAGTCAAACTGAACACAATTCCATTAACTGCTCATCCAACTCCACAGAACTCACATGCATGAGTTCTAACTAATGTCCTGCATGCAATAGCTCAACTAAAACATAAGAAAAATGTATTTCCTTCTGTCAGCTGCATGTGCCACATCTATAGCTCAAACTGAAGTGCTCCAAGAGGATAAGATAAATTTTATAGTCTAAATATTATTATGAGACAATAATATTTGACTTTTCTATTTTTGACTAGCAGTCTAAAAATAGACTCTGATCACTCCTGTTGTGATCACTCCTGCTGTGATCACTCCTGCTGTGATCACTCCTGCTATGATCACTCCTGATGTGATCCCTCCTGCTGTGATCACTCCTGCTGTGATCCAAAAATAGACTTTGCGCCATAATTTTCCTACGGGCCCACTTACTGAAGGCGACTCCTTTCCACTAAGCTCCATCATCTTGTTGCGTTCTCAACAAGCATTTCTTGTTGCACACTTTTCAACAGATACTTCCTAGTTGATGGGCGTCATCAGAATATTATAGAAGTTGATTCTTCCAACTGGTGGAGGCCAGATACTCTATGTAAAATTTATCCATCCATTAAGAAAAGAATTGAGCAGCAGCACGTGGTTTTTTCTCCCTAGAGGGGGTTTCCCACAAGAACACTTGTGTCATCTTATGTGCATGTCTTCTTGATGTTGTTCATGGTGTTTTTGAATTATTTCTATGATGGCTCTACATGTTTATTTGTGATTTTATGTTGTCTCACTAATATTTGGGTGTTTTGGTAAAAATAAGTGAAAATTTAATAAACATTATCACTATTGATTCATTCCCCCTCTCAGTAATGAGAATATTTCCAACAATTTGTATCAGACTGGGTTCTCATGGTCGAGCTTGATCACTCAAAGTTAGATCATGGGATTATGGACAAGAACAAGAGGAAACAATATCAGAAGAAGAAGGGTTGCAAATAAGCCAAGAGTGTTGCAAACCCTGAAGAACCTCTCCTCTTGGTAAAAGGTATGGAAGGAAATGTTTTCATACATGAACATTTTATTTATTATTTCCAATATAGTGATGATGATTTTTGGGTTATAGAAGAAGAAGATAATCAACATCTTGAAGTTTATTCCTCAAGAGGTGAGGAAGGTATCTTTATAGTGCAAGAATATGAAGATGAATAGATTAGGAGACTAATGATGCTTGAAGCCAAAAATAAAGCTCAAGAAAGGCTAATATAGAATCTCACCTTAGAAAACAAAGATCTAAAGAAACTTCTTTAAATTCTTGAGCAGAGAGTGTATATTTTCAAGGAAGAAAATTTTCATTTGAAAACCGAGTTGGAAAAGGCAAGGAAGATTGAAGAAGGATTGTGGAATAAATGGAGATGAGTGTGAAAGACTCCAATTTGAAGTTGTTGTAGTGGGGAGTGACCTAGAAATGAAGATCACGCAGTTAAAGATCAGTCTAGAATCTATATCAAACAAATCAGATTATAGTCTACAAAGGGAGAAATGAGTTCAAAAGCAGAACTAAAATATCCAATTAAAAAATGGTACCAGTAATGAGAATAGCAAGAAATAAGGACACCAGATAAACCAAAAATCAAAGGAGACAAAGGTTGTGCCAGAAAAATCATCCACATCCTCAAGATTAGTTAGATGCTTTAACTGTCAAAAGCTTGGGCATATTGTTGCAAAATGAAAAAGCATGTAGCAAAAGAAGTAGTAGATAAAAAAACACACCAAGCAAGCTCATTTATGGCCAGGTATAATACTTCATTCTATGGTTATTGTTTTTCATGTAATTTTTGGCATTGTGATACAAGTGTTGTCCTTGATGGAAACTCACATAGATGACAGTTCACAGTGCAACAGGTTAACATCAAAGGATTACAGATTAGACTCCAAAGATCGAAGAAAGAGAGGTACACGCTGGTCCACTTTGTCCAAGTAGCATGTACACCCAGGTACACAGAACAAAAAGAGCGTATACGTATACACGCACTCTCGAAAGAGGAAAAGCGTGTACATGATCGAAAATCAAGGTTTTTGTCTAAGTTATTGGTCCAAGGTATTGGTCCTAAGTCCAAGGTATTGAGAAAGGCCTAAAACTATATAAGGAGGAGAAGATCATTAGGCCAAAGGGTGAAAGCAATGAATATCTCATGAAGAGTGAGATCAAAAGAAAATATGCATGTTATGGGTTTATGGTGCTTTACTTGATCTAAAATAAGGATGAACCTTAGTGGTTGATGAGGGATTGTTGTGGGGAAAAATGCCTATGCAGGACGATCCTATCCACCTAAGGTGTGACAGTGCCTTAGCAACAAACAGAGACAACTATTCTGGTTTCTTCCTTTATGAAATGTGAAAGAAGAGAGATCAATAGACTTACCGGTGTCTTCCGTTTTTCCCTCGATCCGGTCTCTCTTCTCTTTGGGAGTTCACAGCTACTTGCCTTCTCACTCACCCAGCTTCAACAGGTTCATGCAAGATCACAAGAGAACAGCTACTTGCCTTCTTGCTTGTCCAGCTTCAACGGGTTCCTGCAAGATCACAAGAGAACAACTACTTGCGACAAGAGAAGAACACTACACAAAGACAGATATTCACATTCATAACTAGTTCAGGATTAGAAATGAACTAAACATACTAATGCATTCATACATCAAAAATACATCAGCATATAGGAGAAACCAAGATAGCTTTATTGATGAATAACAAGGTTTAGGAAGAGATATACAACCCAGAGGGCTCCAATCTAGCATCTCCTTCCCAGCAAATGGAATTCCTATCTTCACCCCCTTCAAAGCATTAAGCAACCAATGATTCCAATCTCAAACCAACAGCAATTATTTGCAATAACAAAATTCCAGCCTCTAGATCTCATGGAGGAGAGATCCATATATAGATGTTTGGAGAGAGGATGAGTCAGCTTGAGATCTGACTAGTGTCCTCTCCCTCTGTCAGTTCTTGATTCCACTTGGAGGTTCTTGCTTCCACTTGGAGATTTGGAACCTCTTACTCATCACCAGTCGAATTCCCTGAGGCAAGTGTCATTTTGGAAGCTTTCTGGGTTTTGACACCTTGAGAAATGAGCCTGCCACATGTCCATTCTCGTTCAGCGCAGGTAGCCAGTGTTCCCTTTGACATTCAATGCAGGTAGCCAGTGTTGGCTTTGACATTCAGTGCAAACAGCTAGTGTAGCCACTGAAATGATCCTGAATTGACTTGTTTTTTAGCAGTTTCTGGTGGAGAACTTCTGTGAATTGCTGTGGTTTGTTAGCCTTGTTCCTCTAGGGGTAGGAACAACATGCTTAGGGACTTTGGATCCCTTAGATTATGGACATTTCATGCTCAATGCTGTAAGGCACAAAAATGTCTATAACAGCTGCCCCCTAAAGTATGAGGCTGTTTATCGGGTGAAATGCTTTATCAGGGGGATCCGAAGTTCATCCAATGCTGAGAGGAGACCGGTAATAAGATACAATACAATACATTATTTTTCATACTACTTTCATGATCTAGCTGAGGCACATTCCCATGCTCAGATTTATAAATTCATTTTTCTGTACATAGAACAGACAATCGTCTGGTGGTAGACTGATAATTTTGATGAAATTATCATCCTTTGAGTAGGATGATTATCTGCTGCAATGATGTACATGCCAATGTATTTATCTTTCCTGAATATATATCGTAGCCCGGATGGATGAAACTAGATCCGGGGTCTTCAAACTCATTCGATCTTCACTCTAACTACAAGTCGATCCATGTGAGAAATGTTCTGAAGTCGAACATGGAAAGACATCGCTTGATTACCGGTCAATGATGTAAACCGTTAACAAGCGCGAGAGGAATCACCGATAATGATAATGACCCTCAAGGTACTGTAGTACAATTCACGTGGTGTGAATAAAGGACTTGGCGTCGAACACCATGCAAAATCTTTCGGTCGAAGGTCATTGACGTATACCTGTCGCCGGAAGTGAGAAACTTGCCATTGAGGCATGCAAGCTTCAAAGTACTGAAGGGGTTGTTCCTAGATCAACTTCTTGGATAATGAGCTGATGTCGACAAGAAGCGATCCGTCAAAGGAGGGCCTTAATGAATCCCACATCAGTGACACGGAACGGAGCTAATGATTTTAATGGAGGTGAAAACGATCTGTGACATATGATTCAGGGTGGCGGTCATGAAAGGATGAAGGATAATGTATGGCAGTGGATGGGACACGGTTGACTTTTCTGAATGACTTCTCTTGAACATATGGCGACACTGATGCGATGGATTGGTAGCATTACCCCAAATATGGATGGTATGGCGAGACCATGGATGTGACCGGTGAATGAAACAACCCAACCCGATTGTGGCACGGAGGAAAAGTGTCATGTTCAAGAGCGACTTGCTACCATCAAAGTTTTCTTTAGTTTCTCCCAAATTTTTCCCCAGTCATTGCTGACCAGTACCTCTTTATTTTTGTCAAGCTTGAGGAGGATAACATATGCTTGTTCTATAACCTGCCCTTCAGGCAAGCCCATCGCTATGTTTTAACGAGCCTAGCGACAGTGAAACTCGTTCTCGTCTAAAGACAAGTTTGTCGTTATTTAATGATTTTAACGAGTCTAACGACAAGGATAACTCGGTCCTTTTCATTTTTAGAGAGTCTAAAAAGGTACATAAAGTTAACTCCAAAAGTCCTTTTTCGTCATCTAATCCCTTAAGTCCGAAAAAGTATAAAACAATACAGAAGGGATGAGTTTTCGATAGTTTTAACGAGCCGAACAAAACAAGCGCTCGATCTTTTTGTGCAATAATCCCTCAGGTCCAAAAAGATTAAAATCTAGAGGAGGGATAGCTCTTCATGTCCCTTTAACGAGCTGGAAGGCCAAGGACTCGGCAATCTTTTCATATTTTACGAGTCAGCTGAAAAGAGCTTAAAGAAGACTCGTCTTTTGAGGAACGAGTGATAAACAGGGTTAGCAGCTGATTCCAGGTACAAGTTGGAATTTTCCAATCACGGCAATGTCACAAGGATGGCTAGGTGAAATCACTCTTCGCAGCTGTTCCTCAAAATGGGTAAACAATCATATGGAGGTGAACGATCGGCCAAATGAAAAGTGGAGGTGACGGTGCAAACACGACCAAGGCTTTAATGGCTGATGATATTACATTCATTGTGGTTATTTACCGGGATAGTTCATTTTTTAACGATCTTAAACGTGGGCGGAAACATTTGCTCAGTCTTATGTTTATTTTTTAACGAGCATGAACTATGTGCTAAAACTGCTCGGATCTTGCATTTATTTTTTAACGAGCATGAACTGTGTGCTAAAACTGCTCGATTTAATATGGTCAAAATTTTTATTTTTACCATAACTAGCTTTGCCCTTTTCAAAGATAGTATTGTATCCTCAATTGCTGCATCAAACTAGTTAGAAATGAATAACATTTGCTTGAAAATGAGATTAGAACCCTAATATTTCGCTTTGAACTACGTAAAAAGCAATTAAAAGGTGTTTTTACCTCTCATTTTACCATTTCATTTGAACTTGGTTTGTTGGAGCTTTGGAGGTGCCTCTTCCCCCTTGATTTTCATCAGCTGATTCCGGGAGATTCTGCGGACGATTTTCGGCGCCGTCTGGACCAGGTAGGAGCTAAACCCTAGCTCTTTCTTTTCATGGTTTCCTTTTTCCATTCTGTGCCTGTTTTCCTGTTCCCCTGAGCCCCTGGGGTTTTGCTAGGGCGCTCTGCCATCAGCGCAGGTAGTCCATTCGAAACCTGCGTTGAATGTCAAGCTGCATGAAGGCAGTTTGACCTTCAACGCAGGTGGGACACTAGCCAGTTGCGTTGGGCATAGAAAAACAGTTCTGTTGCACAATTTTTGATGAAAATTTTGCCAGTTTCTCATCAAATCCAGGATCTTACTCTTTCTCTTGTTTGTTTTGCAGGGACTCTTGAGCAAAATGACCCTTACATGGCGAGAACGAGAACATGAAGAAGAGAACATGATTGCCCTCCATGACCCTGTCACGGTGAACGCGCTGCGGAACTGTGGCCTGCTGAAGTTCTTCCGTATCTCTAGTATGAGAGCAAAGATATCTTTACTGCAGTATATGCTTGATGCTTGGGATCCTATCAACCAAGTATTTCAGATCAGGAGCAAATCCATCCCTTTGACCGTGGTAGACATTTACTTCTTGACTGGTTTGTCGAGGCGGGGTGCCCCCATTTCTTTGTCAGGTTCGGCCCGAGGGAATGACTCCGTGAGAGATTATGTCCGCCAGTATTGCAGGGAGGGATCCCAGCTGAGTAGAGACGGCAAGGTTGTTATCCGTGAGATTACTGACAGGTCTCTCAGGTCCATTCTGTATACTATTGGTAGGATGGCCGGTAGCGCATCTCTTCATGTTGCCAACAGATCTTATGTGCAGCACGCCTTGGAGTGTCTCCAACCGAAAATATTCAACTGGTGTGATGCAGTACTTCTTCAGATGAAAAGTCAGTTGAACAAGGTAAAGGACGGGAAGCTGAAGAACTTTGGATTTGGTTCTATTCTGACTGCCTTTGCCTTGGAGAAAATACCACTGATGCAGCCTCAGTATATCGCACTCGACTTGCCTTCTCCTACCGAGCCACGCATGCAGAGATGGGTTGATCACATGTCTAGGCATGCTGGTCAATCTTAGATTTCTTTCACTGATACCTTCTTCAGGTGGTTCGAGCGTCAGGAGATGGTCTATTCCTGTATCCATATGTTGGTATGGATTTTTGAGGTGATCCGGACTTGGTACTGCCGGATGGCGAACAGTGGGGCACTATTGGTAAAATCTTTGACCATATTACTGTTTACTGTTCTTATTTATAATGTCCTTGTGCTTTATTCTATCAAGACTTTAATCAAACTCATGTGTGCATGTAGATGTTGGTCTTGTTCGTCCAGCAGTTCGCCCGAGAGCGCCAGTCACTGTCCCAGCAGGGGAGACTGCTGGGAGGGTTATTCTCCGTGACCTTGACGTGGCCGAGACCCTTACAGCTGTGCAGGAGCAGGTTGAGAGCCTTACTCTTGGAATTCCCGATGTGAGGATTGATGAGTTACCTTTACAGTTGCAACGGCATACTACTGGGGTGCCTAGACGATGGACTCGTCTCTTGCGCATGATTGCACAGGCCGTGACGTGCTATCATGAGCATCACTAGGCTAGGGTGCCCCCTAGCATTTTTGAGTTTTTGGGTCATGTGACCGATTTTTGTCTTGGTTACAGAACATTATGTATAAACGATAAACAACTTATATATATATATATATATATATATATATATATATATATATATATATATATATATATATATATATATATATATATATATATATATATATATATATATATATATATATATATATATATATATATATATATATATATATATATATATATATATATTGATTTTCGGGGTTTATTCTGGTTGAGTTATATGATCCATATGTACAACATTGATGATGTGTCTCTTTTTATAAATGTCGCAAATGTCTATCTAACACATAGTTTGCTAATGAGTCGGTTAATGTGTTTAAGTTTCTGGAAATATGTTGGTATTGAATTAAATCAAATTGTCTTTCCAAAATCTTAACCCTTAGGAACATGCGATAAATAGCTGGATTGCGCACGGAATATATACCATTGAGTTGTAGTATTACGAGTTGTGAGTCTAGCCTGACGATTAGTTGGCGTATACCATGGGTGATGGCATCAGAGAGTAGTTCTATCAACGCGCTATACTCAGCGATGTTATTCGTTGATTGCCCAATACACACACCTCTGAAACTTACTAACTCGCTGCTTGGATAAAAAATGGCCCAGGCTGCGGAGGATAGGTTCCGTGAACTACGACTCGCTCCGTCGGCATATCCAACACATGTCTCCAGAAGGTTTGACATCTGCAATAAATGTAAAAAGGTGGATTACTCGACCAAAACAAACACTTTAGCGAAAACAAAATACAACAAAAGCATACAGGTTACTATTTAAGCATAGTAACGCTTGAGGTAAAACCCATTACGGGGTTGTGCCAGTGGAATTCCGTCATAATCCATTAACTCGTAGGCTCCTTTTGCTAACACTCGTTTAACAATATAGGGGCCCATCCATAAAGAATTAAATTTACCTGCTCCCAATTTATCGGATTCTTGGTCATAAAGCAAGACCAAGTCACCTTCTGAGAAGACACGGGGTTTGACATTTTTGTCGAACTGCGCCTTGACTCGTTTCTTATGGGCTTCGTTAGCCAAAGCGGCATCACGACGGGTTTCATCCAATTGGATTAATTCCAAGAAACGAGCCTCTTCTTCCGAAGTTCCGGGGAGGAGATCAATTGCGAGTTTAAGCGACGAAATTTCACACTGGATTGGCAAGACTGCTTCTAGGCCATACACCAGTTGGAAAGGTGTGAACCCGGTCGCATTCCTTACCGATGTTCGGTAAGCCCACAAGGCTGAGTACAGGATTAGGTGCCACCTTCTTTTGTGAACCCCGATCATCCTTTGCAACATACGCTTCAGGACCTTGTTGATTGCTTCAACTTGTCCGTTGGCTTGCGGATAATATGAGGTAGAGCTTTCGTGAGATAGCCCTAGCTTGGCAGCTAATTCAACCATCATGTGATTGCGAAAATGCGACCCATGATCTGTAACTATAGCCTGTGGTATGCCGAACCTGGCGACTACATGATTGAAAAAGAAAAGGGCAGTTGTTTCACCAGTGTTATCTAATGTAGGCATCGCCTCGACCCATTTGGTAAAATAGTCAACGGCGACTATAATATACCCATGCCCCCCGGTCGAGGTGGGGTTACATGTCATGAAATCGATGCCCCATTTGGAAAAAGGCCCAACAGCAACTATTGGCTGTAAAGGTGCGGGTGGTCTTCTGGTTTTGCTATCAAAAATTTGACAAGCATGGCAACTTCTGACTGTTGTTATGCAATCTTTGAACATTGTTGTCCAGAAGTATCCTGCTCGTAAGATTTTTTTGTGTTGTAGCATATCCAGATTGATGCCCCCCACACGCACCTGAATGACATTCATTCAGGCCTTTTTCGGCCTCTTCATGGGTTAGGCACCTCCTCAGAACTGTATCGATACCACGACGGTAAAGCGTATCACCGACGATCATGTAGTCTTTCGCTTGGTATCGTATACGTTTCTGTTCTGAGTGAGAGGTGTCAGGCCTGAACTTTTGGGTTTGGAGATAAATGATTATATCTCCATACCACTCATTGCTTGTAGATATCAGAAACAAACTTTCGTCCACGATTGACTCTTCGGATGTTTCATCGTTGGACGACGATGGGAGATCGCACAATAATTCTGCGAAGACTAAAGCTTTCTTTGATTTGGATTTTACAAATTCCAGATCAAACTCTTGAAGGATTGCTATCCATTTTGAATATTTGCCCCCCAGCAACTGTCGCGACAATATATAAGTCATGGGGTTGCAATCTGATAGAATGGTAGTTTTCTGAAAGAGGACATAATGTCGAAATCTTTGTATCGCTTGAACAGCAGCGAGTGCTAGCTTTTCAATGTAAGAATATTTGCTTTCTGTATCATTCAAGTTTTTACTTAAATAATATATAGGATGTTCAATTCCATCGACTTCTTGAACTAAAACCATCGCAATGGTTGTATCTGCTGCAGCCAGATACAGGTTAAAATCTCTTTGATAGTCTGGGGCATACATTAATGATGCTTTTACTAGAGAATCTTTCAGAGCATCAAAAGAAGCTTGCGCCACCTGATCCCAGACAAAAGGTACATCCTTTTTCAAAAGACGAGTATAACCTTTAGCAAGTTCTGCGTAATTTGGAATGAACCTCCTCAGAAAGTTTGCTTTCCCTTGGAGTTTCTGAATCTGAAGCAAATTTGAAGGTGGAGGCAAATTAATGATTGCCTGAACCTTGCAAGGGTCGAGACGAATCCCATCCTTAGAGACTACAAAGCCAAGTAAACGACCAGATTCGACGCAAAACACACATTTGTGTGGATTGAGTCTTATCTTGTAGTGTCGGCAACGTAGAAATATCGCTCTTAAATGTTGTGGATGATCAGTCCGCTTTCGCGAATGAGCCGAAAGGTCGTCGAGATAAGGTTGAACGATGTTCTTGATGTCATGGAAGGCATAATTCATTGCCCTCTGAAACGTCGCCCCTGCGTTCTTTAAACCAAAGGGTAATTTTCGATAAGCGAATGTGCCCCACGGACAGATGAATGCAGTCTTTGACTGGTCCTGTGGGCGGATATTTATTTGATTATACCCGGAAAATCCATCCATAAATGAAAATATTTCACATCCGGCACATTCATCAATTATCTGGTCGATGAAGGGTGTAGGGTAGTTGTCTTTCGGACAAGCTTGGTTTACATCCCTATAATCGACACACACTCTAATTGTCCCCTGTTTCTTCATAACAGGGACAATATTCGATACCCAATCGGTTAGAGGAACCGGGTAGATGAAACCAGCATGGAGGAGCTTTTCAACTTCTTCTTTAATGGCAGCGGCTTTCTTGGGGTGCACCTGCCGAAGCCGTTGTCTTACTGGTTTGACATCAGGATACATTTTAATTTCATGTTCAACGATACTCGAGTCAATGCTTGGCATTTCATCATATGACCAAGCAAAGACATCTCTGAACTCGCGAAAAAGAGCGTTATATATTTCCAGTTCTGAAGGAGAACACTCTTTGCCGACATAAATATTCTCTACAAAATTTGTTTTAGTCGAGATATTTATGGCTATAGTCTCTTCAATATTGGATAAGTTTCACTCGGAATCCACCGTATTTACAGTATTTGATAGGAATTCAAAAATTGAAGGGTGATAAAGGTCATGTTGAGTATCTTCTTCATATTCTGGAAGAAGGGAACGATGGTGGCAATCATTCCATGGTGCCCCCTTAATCAACATTGATTTTAGGATTCCTTCGTCAGTCCCATGCACTTTCGACCAAGGATCTAATGGGGTACCATATTCTCTAGACCTATCTACCCAAACGCTTGATGAGCGTTGATTTGGGTTCGCCTCCCATGCTCGAAACATTGATTGCTACAATATTTCTATAGGGCTTGGGGGCAAAACCATTGCATGATCCATGTCGATATCGTCTTCTGAGATCTTCGTGGAAGATATCATGTTACAGGCTCTTACCAATGCTACTTCTCCTATATAGATTGGAGGTGGAAGTGCGAAAGTTCCCATTAATGTGGGGTCTTTCAGTAGGCCTACTCCGATGTCTTGAAGCGAGTGGTTGCTTCCATGGATCATGGGAATGCTTCCTGTAACTTTTGAACCATTAGGGAGGAAGTCTTATTGGTCGACGATCGTAATCCCTCCTTGAAAAGGGAATGCGATCTTCCTAAAATAAGTCGACACTACAGCTGCCATGGCATATATCCACGGTCTTCCTAGTAGGATGTTGTAGTCAAGATTCCCATCGATGACTTCAACATCTATTTCTACTATTCTTCCCCCCAGTTCAACCTTCAAGTTGTTTAGGATACCATACGGGGTATATGTCCTTCCGTCGAATGCTTTCAATGTCGTCGAAGATCGCGACAAGGTCGGAGACCCTAAAGTTTTCCATCAACTCATCGACATAATACATGTAGATGCTCCCTCATCAATAATTGTTCTATGAACAGTTTTGTTGAGGGCTTTCACTTGGATAAGGAAAGCTAGTTGAGCTGGTAACTGAGGATCGTATCCTTTGTGGTCGAAGGATACAAGATTGGAATCCTTTGGATCAACCCCACCAATAGCCGATAACAAAGCATGCCTTTGGGATGGGAAATTCTGTAGTACTCCAAGAGTCGACATAGCGGATGGCGATTGGGCCAAATCTTCCACTATGTTATAATGCTGCGCCGCTCTGGCACGAGGATTAAATGTCGACTTGTGTACTACTCCCTTTGGCAGTTTTATTGTTAATTCAGGAATGATGGGTGGTACAACTTCTGTCGAAGTTGTTGTCGAACTACTTGGTTGATCTTTACCTTTGTCGTTCGACAGTTGCGGATTCCCGTAATCTTTGTTCCTTGTCGAAATCAAAGCATCATTTTGCTGTTTGGAGATCGACAACATAAGCACTTGCAACGGGGAAGCATTTCCACTACCAACTAGATTTTGACCTGGATTGGGAAACGGATCAGTTAACACAGCTGAGGTTTGCGAACTTTTGAAGAACATTTTAAGCTCAGCTTTGTATGGACAATCGCCTGTCCAATGATCCTCGTCACATATTTGACATGGACTTTTTGGTTTCCCTTTCCCGGGAGGGTTTGAAGAAGTTCTTCCAGGCGATGACTCACCCTGTTTCTTCTTCTTCCCTTTGTTTTGCTTCTTCTTGCTCCCTGGTTGTTTGGTTTCTTTGCCTTTATCTGTTGATACGGAATTTACTTCCGAAGCAAGAATTTCATCTTTTGCATTTTGATCTGAATTCCTACGGGTTTTCTTAGACGAAGCCTTTGTCGATTTCGTGTTTGCCGTGCCAATCACACCATGCTGGCATGAGAGTCACTATTTGATTTAGGAGGAGGAGGAATTGAGAATTCTGGTCTAGGGGCGTCAGGTATTTTGTCGTAGAGCGTGCTAGACTGAGTATAAACTAAGTCTAGATATTGTGCATGAGCAATAACTTTCTCCTCCATTACGACTCCCCCCTTGGCCACATCTTCCGTTATGGCAGGAAGTAACGACTTGATAAACCATTCAGCTAATAGCTGATCGGGAACGTATGTTTTCACCATTCTACGACGACAACGCCACTCATGTATATGATCGGATATATGAGTGGCCGTTATCTGCTTGAAGTTGGTTAAGATTTCTGTTCCCGTTTCATACCTTATCGGTAATTGAAAATGGGTTAAGAAAGTCGTGGCTAGGGAGCTGAAATTGTCGAACGAGGCTCTAGGTAATTCAATATACCATTTTGTCGTTGGACCCGTTAACGTCCTCTGGAAAAGGCGAAGCCTTATCGAATCATCATTTAGGGTTTTTGATGAACACCACAGATGAAAATTCATCACGTGATTTGATGGGTCTTCACCTGGATTTCCATTGAATTTAGGAATGTCAGATGGAAGTTTGTGAGGAATCGCTGGCCACCAAGGGGCGTAAGCAATCGGATCGTTGGTTAACCGGTGTAAATCAGGTAACTCTAAAGTTGCCACGAATGGTAACTGTTGATTCAGGTTAGGTGAAGCATACCCAAGGTACGATGGAATCGCTTGAGCAGTGGGCCTTTGCATACCAGCATAATGTAATTGATGTTGGTATGACTGATACGGTTGGTGGACTTGACCACTGTAAAGCAGTTGGTTTTGACCGTTTTGAATATACGGTTGTCCACTGTTCGCAAAGATCTGCTGCTCAGAACCTTGGTACACTTGTTGGAATTGTGGTTGTTGGTATTGCACCAGCCACGATTGTGAAGCCATGTTCTGTTGCGCTATACTAACTGTTGGGCCAAGGTGTTGGGTAATTGTACCCGTTTGGACCTGTGTCGCCCCACCAATAGGCGATTGTGGTTGAGTCACAGGGTCAAGGGGCTGTTGCATTACAACTTGAGAAATCTGAGGTTGACATACAACAGGCAACGTTTGAACTTGCGACACTGTCACAATAGCCGGTGTGGTCGGGATGTTCGACATAGGTACACACTGTTGCATAGAATATACAACCCTTGGTTGTGGAGGTAGCATAGGTACCCAACCACTTGATGTAATTCCAGTATAACCTGAATACTGTTGTGAACTCCCGTATGGATATCCTCCCGGAGGGGGTAATGAAAGGGCATACTGCCCCCCATACGGTAGCAATCCGGAACTCAAGGGGATTGTTTGTCCTTGGGGACTGGATTGCCCAAATTGACCTCCAAAGGGATCAATCTGGCAACTTTCAACATAAGAGTTGCTGGATATTATTCCGGAGGAACAAACTGGAACATACCACACTGTCGAAATAGTCCCTGGGTGGACTCCTTCTAGCGGTTGTGAGCTAGTTGGGACAGATGGTACGCCGGCAAACATTGTCAGAGTGACGGCAGGGGCTTCTGCTGTCGCTGTGTCATTCGACACAGTCCTAGATGTTGACGGTTGTTTAGACATTTTGAGTCTATCCAATAGATTGCCTAGCGATTCTACAGGAACTTCCACTTGTGGTAGACTAACTTCTGATGTCGAAGGAAATAGAGTGACCCCGACTCCAAAATATGTTGGAGTACTTGCTTGCGGATCCTCTACAATTTCCTCTATCGCAATCAAACCAGGTGGAAGAGGAAGACCGTCAGGTCCATAAAATATTTCTAGTGTCGAAGAAGGGGTTGAATCGACAGCGACAGTTGTTTGAGGAGCAAGACTCTCCGAACCGGTCACAGATGGAACTGGTTCAGTAACGCAAGTATTTGCCCCCAGACTAGGATCAGTGTTACTGTCCCTCTGCGGCTGTTGAACTTCTTCTATAGAGGCAGGGTTTCCAGAAATTTTTGGAGTAACCGGAATCTCAGATGTTGTTGGAACACTTGTTCTAACTTTGATAGGAGATTTCGAACCGATTAAACGAGTTCGCTTTGTCCGTACTGTTTTCGATTCCGGAGACAAAGACGGTTGACTCGTAAGCCTCCGCAAATGACAGGGTTTCAATTGACTTTCTTCCACGATTGCGGATTACTCGATCAACCAAAATACAAAAGGGGAAAGTGTGTTTCTGAATTAAATGAATTTTTAGACGCTTTTAGACACAACTTGCTTTTTCACTTTTAAAGAGTCGAGAAAAAGCTAAAGATGACTCTAGTCTCCTTCGATGTTTTAACGAGCCCGAAGTGACAAATGCTCGGATGGACTTTTCCCGTTATAGAGTCTGAAAAAGGCCAAAAGGAACTGCTCTGGAGTTCTAGGCAGAGGGTGTGCCAAACTTTTCGCAAAACCGCAGAATACTTTTTAGCGTATGGGCGGTCGATCTTCTTGAATGTTGTGTTCAGTGCATTGCGATCAGTAGGGCGGCCGACACGGCTTCCTAAGGATAAAGGTTTTATGCCTATAGGGGTCTCCCAATATATATGCGACGGTACATGGGAGCACAATCCGTACTGGCGCTATCGTCACTCAGGAGGAATCACCCACCATCCACGAGATCGACAGTCACCAGGTTTTACGACGCCGGAACACGTCTCTAGCCTAGACCTCTATGTTGTGCGTTATGTTGCAAAGCGTTGTTAAGTTCATTCAATTTATTTTAGGTTGATCTTTTTAGAAGTTTGCCTTTCAAGGTTCACCACGAGATGTATGATACAATTCCTAAATGCAGTCTAAAGATGATAAGCAAGATTTATATCTTTTCAACTTTGAAAATCCTAGCTACTAAGGGAAAAGAAAGACACCATCTTTTCTCAAAGAGCAATCAGCACACTCTAATGCACTTTTCCTAAATCCAACATGCAAACTGTCAATATGCAAATGCACAATGCAGGTGTTTGTTTTCCGCTTTCTTAGTATTGATGCCTACAAAGAAAGCTTTTTGTACAACTTTGAATTTGCTTTTAAATGACAAATACAAACAAGTTTAGTTTTTCGAAATCAGAGAGGGTAGAAGAGATTACAACACTTAACGATTTTCGAAATGAATACTTGTTTCGACACTTAAAAGAGACAAACTCAAACCAATAAGCAAAAGTAAATGTATAATCAACTGCAAACAGCCAATGAACTCTCTCCTAAGATCACAATCAACACATCTGAATCAAGGGCTACATGATGATTATTTCACTCATGCAAAGGAAAACTGTAAATGACGTCACAAACACATAAAAACACTCACAGTCTTTTTGTACAAAAGGAGTCGGAATCTAAGCAGAGAAAAGGAGTTATCAGACTGGTACCTATGCTGGTTACAGGCTGCAAAAATCAGAGATCAAAACAAGGCAAAACAGAGCAGAGAACCCCAGCTGCACATGGGCAAACTGGTTCAGCGCAACCTCAACACAGGGGTTTTGACATTCAGCGCAGGTAGCCTTCACAGGAACTGCGTTGAAATGCAGAATCCCTTCACTGGGTCTGCGTTGAAGGAGAAACTCTCGTTTCCCACAGGTTCTGGGTCACAGATTGCTATTTAATTCACTGTTTTAGGCCAAATAAAAGCAACAAGCAAGGTACAATCACGGGGATGCTTTGAGGGAGTACTAAGATCTATCACAAAGGATCATCAAATCATTTGTGAGTCCATTTTTCAGATCATAGACAAGTCCAGTGATTGGATCAAGGCAGCAACTGTCTACTTTGCATCCGGGAATAGCAGATGCAGTTCGATTGTTGCTGTCAAGTCTATGAAACAAACAATGATAGAAACACAAATAAAATGACTAAACAAATGTCCCCAGCGGAGTCGCCAATTTGTTGTGGGGAAAAATGCCTATGCAAGACGATCCTATCCACCTAAGGTGTGACAGTGCCTTAGCAACAAACAGAGACAGCTATTCTGGTTTCTTCCTTTATGAAATGTGAAAGAAGAGAGATCAATAGACTTATCGGTGTCTTTCGTTTGTCCCTCGATCCGGTCTCTCTTCTCTTTGGGAGTTCACAGCTACTTGCCTTCTCACTCACCCAGCTTCAACGGGTTCATGCAAGATCACAAGAGAACAGCTACTTGCCTTCTTGCTTGTCCAGCTTCAACGGGTTCCTGTAAGATCACAAGAGAACAGCTACTTGCGACAAGAGAAGAACACTACACAAAGACAGATATTCACATTCATAACTAGTTCAGGATTAGAAATGAACTAAACATACTAATGCATTCATACATCAAAAATACATCAGCATATAGGAGAAACCAAGATAGCTTTATTGATGAATAACAAGGTTCAGGAAGAGATACAACCCAGAGGGCTCCAATCCAGCATCTCCTTCCCAGCAAATGGAATTCCTATCTTCACCCCCTTCAAAGCATTAAGCACCCAATGATTCCAATCTCAAACCAACAGCAATTCTTTGCAATAACAAAATTCCAGCCTCTAGATCTCATGGAGGAGAGATCCATATATAGATGTTTGGAGAGAGGATGAGTCAGCTTGAGATCTGACTAGTGTCCTCTCCCTCTGTCAGTTCTTGATTCCACTTGGAGGTTCTTGCTTCCACTTGGAGATTTGGAACCTCTTACTCATCACCAGTCGAATTCCCTGAGGCAAGTGTCATTTTGGAAGCTTCCTGGGTTTTGACACCTTGAGAAATGAGCCTGCCACATGTCCATTCTCGTTCAGCGAGGGTAGCCAATGTTCCCTTTGACATTCAACGTAGGTAGCCAGTGTTGGCTTTGACATTCAGCGCAAACAACTAGTGTAGCCACTGAAATGATCCTGAATTGACTTGTTTTTTAGCAGTTTCTGGTGGAGAACTTCTGTGAATTGCTGTGGTTTGTTAGCCTTGTTCCTCTAGGGGTAGGAACAACATGCTTAGGGACTTTGGATCCCTTAGATTATGGACATTTCATGCTCAATGCTGTAAGGCACAAAAATGTCTATAACAGGGATGAGATCTAATGATGGATCAGGATCATAAGACCTAAAATGAATTATTAATATGTGTTTTTATCATGGATAGTCTAGATCTGAATACTGACGCATGTTTTATTCTGTAAATGTTATGATCTGGGTATGACTAAAGTCTGGAATAGCTGTGAAGTTTTTAAGTTAGTATTTGCAGATCTGTATGCTGGTTCGCTTTGATAAAAGTGCATATACATGAAGGTTCGGCACATCGAAGTAGTGTATACAGTATGAAAAATGATGTTTGAAGTTGCAGTTGGTTCTGGTGATTGATGCAGAGTTCTGGGTTCTGCATTGTATTTTGGTGACTGTGTTTTGGTGACAGTGTTTTGAATGTTCATATTGATTGATTTTGACTTGCTTCGGTGATGATGGGTTTTCAGTGATTGATTGATTTCTGGTTGATTCAGAGATTGATGATTCAGTTTAAGTGATTGGTTGATGCATATTTATGTGATGGTTGTATTGCAGTAGTGATTTATTTTGAGCTTCAATGTTGCTGATGGGTCCAGTATGAAAATTTGATGAAACGTGGCCTTCAGATGGTGGTGTTGTGTTCCAGGAGTATCCAGTCTGAAAATTTATGAAACGTGGTCCCTAGAGGAAGAAATAAGGTTGCAGCCTCCTGTAGGCCAGTGCCTACGTATTGGTAAACATATCGGCCAATACAAGAGCCAAGGGCTTGGAGCTCCCTTCCAGTAGCAGTTGGAAAACGAGTGAAGGTTGGAGCCTTCTGTAGAACGACGTCTATGTACTAGTAAATGGATTGGATAGTACAAGATCCAATGGGTTGGATCTCCCTTCCAGCAGTCGCTGGAAAACAAGTGAAGGTTGGAGCCTTCTGTAAGCCGACAACTATGTACTAGTAAACAGATCGGCTAGTACAAGAGCTAGGGGTTTGTAGCTCCCTTCCAGTAGATACTAGAGAATGAGAGAAGGTGGTAGCCTTCTACAGGTGGGTGCCTACATACTGGTATGAGTCTGCACTAGTACAAGATTGTAAACAGGTTTTTCTTATATTAAAAGAAGACATTAGCAGGTGGTTTTTGTCCCGCATTAGGTTTCCACCTTAAATCTTGGTGTTCATGTGTTTTTATTATGTGTAATAGTTTATTCTGGTATTACTACAGATGGTTACTGTTTATATGGTTAATGAAGTACTGATGCACTGATTAAAGATCAACATATGATGAATTAACTAAATCATAAGTTTGATGGATATACGTTTGTTGCTTTAAAGACAGTTGCTTGTACACGTGAGTTACCTTCATTTAAGTAGCGTATATAAATCTGAGTATGAAATGTAAATTTTTTGGATTTGATAATATTGATTCACCTCCCGCTCAGTATTAGTTCCAACAATTGGTATCAGAACAAGTCCTTTGGCAGAAGCTTGATTGCTTGAAGGAGATCCATAGAAACAATGGGAAAGAAGCTAAAGAAGAAAGCATCTCATAAAAACAAGACATTTCAAAGGAACAATGACAGCAAGAGAGACAATTTGCCATTAGGTGGAAGAAAGTATTTAGATTCAAAATCACCTCATATTGAAGATGAATAAGCCAATGAAGTATCAGGTACAAATTTGTGGTCTTCTAGTGATACTTTTCTTTGTTCATGCAATATTGAAGATATTGGAAGTGATCCTGAAAGAAACATAGAGGAAGAAGTTAAAAACTCACAAATAAAATCAGAGATCAACAAGATCTATTTAACAAAAGTGAGTGTGACTTCAAAGAAGAAGTTACCAGACTAAAAGCTCATCTAGAGGAAGGAAACAAAGTAAGGAAGCGGTACAAGGAAAAGGAAGATCAATGTAAAAAGCTGCAGGATAAAGTGATATCATTGAGAAATGAAGTAAATGAAAAGAGTGCAACAATAAAGATACTTAAAGATAGATCCAGTTACTATGAAAGTCTTGAAGCTAAGATCCTCTCTCTAAAAGAAGATCTTGAAAATAAGCAGAATGAAGAACTACCTCAAGCAGATGAAGAACAAGAAAATGAGATTCTCAAATTAAGGCAACAAGTGGAAGAAGGAAGAAAGGCTGAAGAAATCTTGAAGAAGCAATATCTGGAAAAGGAAGAGAAATATCAAGTTGAGGTAAATATCTTAAAAGGTGAATTAGAAGAAAAGGATAAACTGTTACGATTTCAAGGTAGTACTGAAATTTTGGATAATATTCTTATTAGTCAAAGGTCTCCTACCATCAAAACTGGTCTTGGTTTTCATGAATCTGTTGAAGGTGAATCTAGCTCACAAGATGAGGCAAGGAACGTTAATGCAAAATCTGAAATGCTCAACAAGGAGATGAGAGGTCAACCCCACCAACAACCAAGGAAAGAATGTCTTCAAAGAAAATATTTTACTCCTAACTGTTGAAGTGATAGTTGGTTATTTCCTCCGATGAATAATGTTGAATGTTTTATATGTCATAATTTTGGACATGTCGCAGTGAGATGCAGAAGTAGAATGGTTCAAGAATGTCACACAGAAATATCATCAACTTCCAAGTACTTTAAGTGATATTGGTTTTCTTGCAATATGTTTGGTCACAAAGACATTAATTGTTATAGAAGGAATATGAAACATGTTAGATGTTATGCATGTAACAAGTTTTGACATATAGCAAAGGAATGTAGGTCCGAGAAAATTTCGGGCACCATACCAAAAGGAGAAAATATCATCACACTCAAAGTTATGGAAGAAGGAAGTACAGTCAGAAACATGTGGCATAGCACAGTGTACATACATAACAGACTCAGGGGGAGCTGAAGGTGTGAAACATCAGTGTTCTAAATCTCATACGCAATTTTCATGAAGACAAGTCGCATATATATGTGAGTTCAAAGCTACACAGTCGCATATATGTTGTTTTGAGGAAGAAGAAGTGGGATAAACTCAGGAAAAGGGGTCTGATATGGTTCAGTCAATTATCTGCTCTATTTGATGATAGTTACAATCTTCTGATGATATGTGGAAATGTATTGGTCCTCATAAGCTATTAAAAAGTTGATGTATATCTAATTGATGATGATGCCTTTATGATTCTTACTGATATTTGCAATGATCAGATCTGATAATGAACAGCTGGCACAGGTTCAGGGGGAGCATATGCTTCTAATAATGCATTGTTGGCATTATGGTACATGAAGATAATTATATTGCTTGATCCACATAGTTGTTTGATTCAGGTGACTCATTTGATGATGGACATATACAGGTTGTTGATCTTGATGCTGCTGACAAATGTTGATGGTGCAGATCATATATGGTGTATGATAGTTACTGATGGCTATCATGGTCTTATTTAGATTGTTGGTCCTTCTTATAAATGTCATGTATATCATTTGATGTAAAGGTCATGAAAATACCTAATTTGTAACCCCACTATGCATGGGAAGGATGATGTAATAATTTCTATTTCAGTCATGTATAAACATTTGGTATATCCCCACTTGGTTGGGAGATTGATGTATAAGTCATCAATGATAGGAAATTCATACTCACATTGTTGAGTTATAGAGTCATGTTGGAAAATATTTTTACAGACTCTGCATATCCTCAGGGGGAGCATGGATGGTTTAGTGCATCTCAGCATGAACAAAGGGGAAGCTTAATCAGAGAATTTAACATGTACTCAGGGGGAGCATGGAAAACATAATGTATATCAAAGGGGGAGAATATCTTAGTCCGCCCTTTGCCCTTGATTTCAAAGGGGGAAAGTGTCTTGGTGTTATTGTTGCCATCAAGTCCAAAGGGGGAGATTGTTGGCATTGTGATACAGGCGTTTTCTGTAGGTTTTAACCCCGTACAGAAATTACCTGCATACGAATTCTAAAACAAAGAAAATAAACAATGTGAAAGCATAACACATAAAACACATATACACAGATATTTTCCCCTGGATCCCAAAACCGGGACTACCAGCTCGATTTTTCATTATGTTCCTTTCAATGTTACAATACATATTTATACATGCCGAAGCATCCAATACCATGGACCGAAAACCATCGCGTCCAAAAAACATGTGCATAAATCATGCACAAGACCATAGGTGGGTCCGCCCAACCTAACATAGGGTCCAAAACTAAAATTTCCTGGGGCGCTACCTCAGACCCCATAAAGTGGGGTTATGGGTACACCTCAAACCTCCAGTCACCTCCCCCACAACCCTCTGTTAACTACGTGGGCTAGTCGTGGAAAGAATATAACACAACCCAACATTCTCCCACTTGTTGTTTTCTTTCCACAGGGGGCCACAAGAGAGCTTAGTCATTTATCCAGCCCTATAATGCCCATTGTTTCTCTACACCAAGAGAACCTCTCAGTGCTGACAGATTTTGTCAATGCATCTGCAGTATTATTCAAAGTGTCCACCTTTACCAGCAACACCTTTTTGTCTTCTATCATATCCCTCACAAAGTGATATTGAACATCAATGTGCTTTGTCTTTGAATGATATGCAAGGTTCTTTGCCAAGAAAATTGCACTTTGGCTGTCACAGTCTATCCTTATAGCTTCCTGTACTAACCCCATACTTGAACACAATCTCTGCAACCAAACTGCTTCCTTGCTTGCATGTGTGGTTGCCATGTATTATGCCTCTGTAGTTGATAGTGCCACTACAGATTGTTTCTTACTCATCCAACTGACTGCACCTCCAAATAGGTTAAACACATACCCACTTGTAGATCTTCTCTGATCCAGTTCTCCAGCCCAGTCTGCATCAACAAAGCCATAAATATCCAACACTCTGTCCAATCCTGGTCTTCCTTGGTAGCACAAACCATAATCACTAGTGTCACACAAATACCTAAAAACCCGTTTCACTGTTGTCCAATGCTCCTTTCCTGTTTTTGACATAAACCTGCTCAATACTGCCACTGCATGTGAAATGTCTGGTCTAGTACACACCATTGCATACATTAGGCTACCAACTGCACTTGCATATGGAACACGGGACATGTCCTCTTCCTCTTCTTATGTCTTGGGACATTGTTCAGCAGATAACCTCACACCTACAGGAATAGGAACCTTCACCGGTTTACTATCCTGCATATTAAACCTCTGCAGTATTGTCTCGACATATTTCCTCTGGTTTAACTATAGCTTCCTCTTTGCCCGATCTCTTTTAATTTCCACCAAAATATAGTTTGCAGCACCAAGATCTTTCATGTCGAATTTGGAGGACAATTGGGTCTTCAAATACTGAATAATTTCTTTGTCATTTCCAACCAACAACATATCATCCACATACAAGACCAGATAAATAACACGGTCACCAATTAATTTAAAATACACACAGTGATCTGCTTTGCTTCTAGTGAAGCCAAGTCCCCATATAAATGTATCAAATTTCTGATACCTCATCCTTGGTGCCTGTTTTAACCCATATAGAGACTTCTTTAACTTGCATACAAGTTCTTTCTTACCCTTCACCGCAAAGCCTTCAGGTTGCTTCATGTAGATTTCCTCTTCCAGATCCCCATGAAGAAATGATGTCTTCACATCCATTTGTTCTACCTCAAAATCAAAAGCAGTAGCAACAGATAAAAGTAATCTAATAGAAGTTACCTTGGCAACAGGAGAAAAAATATCACCAAAATCAATTTCCGGCACCTGGGAATAACCTTTTGCTACCAACCGAGATTTGTATTTCTCCACATTTCCTTCTACATTTGTCTTATTTTTGAACACCCATTTGCTGCCAATGGGTTTCCTTCCAGCCAGAAACTCCACTAGATCCCAAGCCTCATTTTTGTGCAAAGATGCCATTTCATCAACCATGCCCTCTTCCTAGAGTTTTCCATCCTCTGAATCCATTGCTTCCTTCACAGTTCTGGGATCATCATCAGTAACAGACAATGCAAAATTTGAACAGAAAGCAGATGGACTATACCTTTCTGGTTACCTTCTTTCTCAAACTGATCTTCTCAAAGCGGGAGTTTGTGGCTCTTCATCTTTTGATTCCTCCGCTATTGTAGAGTCTGATTCTTCCTCCTTTAGCTCAAACTCTATCTTCTCAGGTTCCTTTGGTTGGACTTCATGTTTAATAACATCTTTCACCTCTCTGAACACCACATTTCGATTGTACACAACCTTCCTTGTTACTGGGTTCCAAAGCTTATAACCCTTTAAACCATCCTTATACCCAATAGAGATGCACTTTTCAGATTTACTATCCAACTTGGTCCGTTTCTCCTTTGGAACATGTACATATGCATCACATCCAAATACCCTTAGATGTGAAAGAGAGGGTTTCTTACCAGTCCATACCTCTTGTGGAGTCTTATCCTCCAACGCTGATGAAGGTGACCTGTTGACCAGGTAACATGCAGTATCCACCGCCTTTGCCTAGAATTCCTATCCTAACCCAGCACCACTGAGCATGCTTCTTGCCCTTTCCATCAAGGTCTTATTCATTCTTTCTGCAACTCCATTTTGCTGAGGTGTATATGGAGTAGTCTTCTTCCGTGCTATACCACACTTCTTACAAAATTCTTCAAATTTTTTACTTCAAAACTCTCCACCGTTATCTGTGCTCAGCACCTTTATCTTCTTTTCTGTCTGGTTTTCCACCAGAGCCTTAAATTCTTTAAACCTGTTAAAGACTTCATATTTCTTCTTAAGGAAATATATCCATGTATTCCTTGAGAAGTCATCTATAAATGATACATAGTACACAGACTTACCCAGTGATGGAACCTTCACAGGGTCAAACACATCACTGTGCACAAGCTCTAATATATGTTTTTCCCTCTTACCACCAGAGGGGAAACTCACCTAATTCTACTTCCCGTATACACAATTTTCACAGAAATAAAAATCCAGAGAGCTATTACTCATACATTCTACCATACCTTTACCATGAAGTATCTGAAGGCCCTTTTCTCCCATATGTCTAAGCCTTTGATGCCACAGCATGGTCTTCTCTTCAAAGACCATTAGATTTTCTGCTCCACTTTCAAGAACCATAGAACTATTGCACCCATGAATAACAGTGTTACCTTGCAACTTGTACAGAGTTCCAATCCGAACTCCCCACATCAATACCAGTGCTCCCCGAACCATTTTGCAGGTATCCTTCTTGAACACTGTTTTTACACCTACATCATCCAGCTTGCTAACAGAAATCAGATTTATGGCTAATGTAGGAATATGTAGAACATCTGGAAGCATTCTAACCCTTCCATATTGTAACTTCAACTTTAATTTTTGGCGACCAACGATTCTAGCCTTCTTGTCATCCCCCAAGAAGACATCACCACCATCATATTTCTCATACTCATAGAACCACTCTCTATGGGGAGTGAAGTGAAAGGATGAACTTGAGTCAATCAACCATGCCTCATGATCTACTTGTGTACTTGAAGAAGCCAAGTACACATGCCCACCTTCATCTGAGGTGGTTTTCACCTCTGCAGAAGGAGCCTCATCAGATCCCTTTCCTTTGTCAGGGGCTTTAGATTTACAGTCCCTTTTAAAGTGGCCTTCCTTTCCGCATTTCTAGCACACCACCTTTACGGGTTTTCCTGGAGATTTAGATCTCCCACTCGATGACTTATTTTTGTTTCTGTTTTGGGACCGTCCTCATACAGACAAGGCATCACCATTCTGGCTCTCCATATTTTTCCATCTCATCTCCTCCGTCAGCAAGGCTGAGACTATTTCATCACACTGCAAGGCAGTTGCATTGCTACCTATTGCAATAACCAGACTATCCCACAAATCTGGTAGAGAACACCACAAACTAATGCACTTATCTTCATCTGAAATTTTAATATCAACAAATGCTAACTGACTTACCACAGTATTAAATACATTCAGATGCTCTATCACCGTGTCTCCATCTTTCATCCTCAAGTTATACAGCTTTTTCCAGAGGAACAGTTTATTCACCAGAGACTTAGATTGGTACAAAGTCCCTAACTTGTCCCACAAAGCCTTCGTTGTAGCTTCCCCTGATACATTCATCAATACTGCATCTAAGACACACAATCGTATTGTGCTCTTTTCCTTCTGATCCAACTTCTTCCATTCTTCATCGGACACTCCCGTTGGTTTAGTACCCAAATCTACTGCGATCCACTGATCTTTATCTACCAACAAATCCTCCATCTTGAGTTTCCACAACTCAAAATTCTGACCATTAAATTTCTCGATCTCTATCTTTTCACTGCTCGCCATCTTCTTTCACCACCAGAATCGATCTTGCAGATCTCCCACTGAACAGGGTCTACCACGGCCCAAGTAAAACCCCTCAGCAACAAAGGCATCCCTTTGAAGCCAAATCTACTCCGATACCAAATTTAGGTTTTAACCCCATACAGAAATTACCTGCATATGAATTCTAAAACACAGAAAATAAACAATGCGAGAGCATAACACATAAAATACATATACACAGAGATTTTCCCCTGGATCCCAAAATCGGGACTACCAGCTTGATTTTTCATTATGTTCCTTTCAATGTTACAATACATATTTATACATGCCGAAGCATCCAATACCATGGACCGAAAACCATCGCGTCCAAAAAACATGTGCGTAAATCATGCAAAAAACCATAGGTGGGTCCGCCCAACCTAACATAGGGTCCAAAACCAAAATTTTCCGGGCCGCCACCCCAGACCCCATAAAGTGGGGTTACGGGTACACCTTAAACCCCCTATCACCTCCCCCCCTCTAACCCCCGGTTAACTACGTTGGCTAGTCGTGGAAAGAATATAACACAACCCAACATTGTCCTTGATGGCAACTCACATAGATGAGAGCTCATGGTGCAGCAAGTAAACATCAAAGGATTACAAATCAGACTCCAAAGATTGGAAAAAGAGAGGTATACACTAGTTCACTTTGTCCAAGTAGCGTGTACACGTAGGTATACAGAACAAAAAGATCGTATACGTATACACGCACTCTCGAAAGAGGAAAAGCGCGTACAGGATGGAAAATCAAGGTTTTGGTCCAACGTAGTGATCCAAGGTATTTGGTCTGAGGTATTGGTCTGGGGTATTTGGTCCAGAGTATTGGTCCTAAGTTCGAGGTATTGAGAAAGGCTTAAAAATATATAAGGAGGAGAAGATCATTAGGCCAAAGAGTGCAAGCAATGCATATCTCATGAAGAGTGAGATCAAAAGAAAATATGCATGTTATGGGTTTCTGGTGCTTTGCTTGATCTGAACTAAGGATGAAACCTAGTGGTTGATGAAGGATGAGATCTAATGATGGATGAGGATCATAAAACCTAAAATGGATTATCATTATGTGGTTTGATCATGGATAGTCTAGATCTGAATACTGACACATGTTTTATTCTGTAAATATTATGATCTGGGTATGGCTGAATTCTGGAATAGCTATGAAGTTTTTAAATTAGTATTTGCAGATCTGTATGCTGGTTCGCTTTGATAAAAGTGTGTATACATGTAGGTTCGGCACATTGAAGTAGCGTATACAGTATGAAAAATGATGTTTGAAGTTGCAATTGGTTCTGGTGATTGATGCAGAGTTCTGGGTTCTGCATTGTGTTCCGATGGCAGTGTTCTGAATGTTTAGATTGATTGATTGTGATTTGCTTTAGTGGTGATGGGTTTCAATGATTGATTTAGTTGTGGTTGATTCAAAGATTGATGATTCATTTTAAGTGATTGGTTGATGCAGATGTATTTGATGGTTGTATTGCAATTGTGATTTATTTTGAGCTTCAATGTTATTGATGGGTTCAATATGAAAATTTGATGAAACGTGGCCTTCAGATGGTGGTGTTGCGTTCCAGGAGTATCCAGTCTGAAAATTTACAAAACGTGGTCCCTGGAGGAAGAAACAAGGTCATAACCTTCTGTAGGTCGGCACCTACGTACTAGTAAACATATCGGCCAATAAAAGAGCCAGAGGGTTGGAGCTCCCTTCCAGTAGTAGCTGGAAAACAAGTGAAGGTTGGAGCCTTCTATAGGCCAATGCCTATGTACTAGTAAATGGATCAGCTACTACAAAAGCCAGGGGGTTGGAGTTCCCTTCCAGTAGCAGCTGGAAAACAAGTGAAGGTTGGAGCCTTCTGTAGGCCGGAGCCTATGTACTAGTAAACGGATTAGCTAGTACAAGAGCTAGGGGGTTGTAGCTCCCTTCCAGTAGAAGTTGGAGAACGAGAGAAGGTGGTAGCCTTCTACAGGTGTGTGCCTACATACTGGTATGAGTCTGCACTAGTACAAGATTGTAAACAGGTTTTTCTTATATTAAAAGAAGACAGCAGCAGGTGGTTTTTGTCCTGCATTGGGTTTACACCTTAAATCTTTTTGTTCATGTGTGTTTCTTAAGTGTAATGGTTTATTATGTTATTACTGCACATGGTTATTGTTTATATGGTTAATGAAGTACTGATGCACCGATTAAAGATCAACATATGATGAATTAACTGAATCATAAGTTTGATAGATATACGTTGGTTTCCTTAAAGACAGTTGCGTGTACACATGATTTACCTTCATTTAAGTAGCATATATAAATCTGAGTATGAAATGAAAAAGTTATAGATTTGATAATATTGATTCACCCCACCTCTCAGTATTATTGCCAACAGTAATAATTTTGGTGGTAAGGCTTTTGACTATAGGACCTATGTGAATAAGAGGAGGTTCGAATATTATCCTTATTTTCTTGGACTATAAAGTGTTATTTGTGTGAAAACATTGGCCATAAGGCCAAAGACTGCAAAATTTCCATGTGTTACAAGAGACTCAATCAAAAGGAAAAGATCATAAAAAACCGATCAAACAAGAGATCAAATAATGGAGCACATTTCAAAGATCAATATAAAAAAATTTGGAGGAAAAAGGAGTAGAAAAATATTCCCATCAAATATTGAGGCTTGTATTGTCTCAGGGGGGAGCATATGGAAACATTTTGAATTTGCAAGAAGAATTATAAAAAATGCAGCCATAGCAGTAGAAGAGTACAATGAAAAATCTGCATGTAGGAGGTGCTTGAACTCAGGGGGGTTCCATGAGGCTTGAAATATTATTTATTTATTTATGGTATATGTTTGGATCATCCATATGTGATTGATTACAGTTTTTGAAGCAACAGATTGTTGAAACCCTAATGATGATATGGAAACCTAGATGTATGCTCAAGGGTTAGATCTTAAGCAAGTTGGTATTGCCTTTTCATTTTTTTTACTAATGCAGTTATTTTCATTGATGAGAAGGTTGTCAAGGTTGACCAATGAGCAAATGGAACAAGTTCAGGAGAGGATTTATTTTCATTCCAACAGATTAGTAGTTTGTCGGCTTTATGGCATTTTAGAGGGAATACCTTGCTATGCAATTGTGCAGTGGAAATTCCTTTGGTGATAGTAAATAAAGAGCTTATGCATTTCAATATTTTCACAACTAAGGTTTTGCATGGATTATCTGTTGATTCTTTGTTTTATATGGTCCATATGGAGTTATGTTGTATTATCAGAATGCTATATGACTATTTCTTGATGCTTACATTGGTTCATTGATACTTGTTGATGATATTGCAAGAAATTATGTTGTTGTCTAGTGTTAGGTCAACTCTCTATTGGTTCTTCCTTGATGCATGATGTTGGTGTTGAGAAATGAAACTAGTAGCAATCTTCATAATTGTATCTTAGTCATGATGTAATGTATTTGTCAAAAGAAAGAAAAGAAAACTATTATAAAATAATAAAAATTATTTTTATGAGCATGGGTTTCATGCTCTATGTATTTTATTTCTAGTTCAATCCTCCATTGAAGGATTCTAGGGTTGAGTCATAAGTCATTATACTTTTCATTATGTTCTAGACCCTTATTGGGCTTCTTGTATTAAAGGAACAAAATTATTTTAATGTATTTTTCATCATCTACTCCTCCACCATCAAGTCGGCCTACCATCTCATTATGTCAGCCTCATTAAGGAAGCTACATCCACTATAAATATAAGTTCTACTCGACCTATTTGAGTATCCAATAAACAATATTCGATCTACAGTTTTCAAGTGAAGAAAAGAAAGTGTGAAGGCTAAATAAGGAATACATAAGACTAGTGAGGAAGAAGGAGACTTTTCGTCTAGTAATAAGAAGGCAAAAATTCACTATTTTACTACCACATGTAAGAAGACTGAGGTAAATTGTAGGGTCAAAAGTTAAAATTGTAGGGAAGGTCGAGATCTTTGTTGACCTATATTAAAGAACTAACTTGTGTTGAATTGTGAAGAATTTGATGGAAGTTTGAGTTGCCTACATGGGACGTTGACTTGATAGATGGAAGGGATTATATGTCTTGGTCAAAGGGTCTAGGTTGTCTCATTTGATTTTATTCTAAAGAAGAGAAGAAGAACTTTTGGGTTTTCCCCTAGGAGAGGGGTCTTGTCCTAGTTGAGTTCCTACAACTTGTGCTCTTTGTTGCATTTGTGATCTTCATTGTTTGGCATTTGTCTTGATGATAAGAATATAATGGTTGAAAATAAAAATTAATAAGAATTATCACAAGAAAGTGTTAAATAAAGATAAATCAAATTGATTTAACCCTAACTATGTTTCCATAAGTATTTATCAAAATGGTATTAGATCTAAGGACAGAAGCATGGTGGAATCCTCAAGATCAATCCTAAAGGGAAAACTATCTAGAAGAAGTTTCGAGCCTAAAAACAAAATTTTGGGCAACCTTGTAAGTAAAAATCTCATTGATTAGGGGCACAGACCTGGGTAATAATGGAAAGAGGATTACACGAGTTGAAAAACACCTTTGTAAGGAATCAAAAGTCTAAAATACAAGACTATACCAAGCTAAGTCCCTTATAAAAAGGATCAAACCTCTGTGCATAAAATTAAAGTCTGAAATAGTCTCAAAAAGGATCCAAATTTTTATGCAACAAGGTGATCGAATTATTCAGAGGTATACTTTTAAACTCCCTTAGCTAGCGAAGATAGGTATCTGAATCTAAGAAGACTTGTGCACTCATATATATAGAAAGGTTGAACCCCTACAATGGTAAAGAAGATGACTTGGAAGTATAAATGATTCTCAGTATTGTAAAGTGTTTTAGGTCTATTTCATTGGTTAGTAAAGACCTAATAAAAGGGTGATTCTCATAATTGTGTATATATAATTATTGACAAGGCTCGTAGCAGCTGTGACACATTGAAGAAAATATAGTTCATATCCTTTTGAAGGAGTATTGAGATCCATAAAGGACATGCTCTATTATTGAAGACAATGGAAGGAAATATTTGAAGCATCTAGTATCTTGGACCAACATGAAGGACTACGAAAGCTACAATTGGTCACCTAAAACCATTGCAAAAAACTTCTTGGAGAACTAAGGTAAGTATTCCTTGAGGTATGTATAATCATTTTTACTTATATAAGGTCTAGCTCAATTTTTTATTAGGGGTATGAAATCTCCTTATTGGTTCTAGGGTTTTTAGGTTTCATATTTATGAAAGTTATTGACATCTAAATTCTAGTAATCCCCAGTTGGTATTTGGAAACCCTAGTCAATGAAAAAACCCTAACCCTAATTTGATTATCCCTTCATAATAAACCCTAGATTTTGGTCTCTAAGGTTTGAAGGTATTCTAGAAAGAAATGGAAAACCCTTGTAAAGATAGAAATTCATTTAAAATTCTAACCCTAGGATTGATGTTTTTGAAAAGGTAAAATCAAGAATCTTAGTATTTGGATCTAGAAATGCTAGAAGTTATCCCTCTCTAAAGATTCCATGAGATCCCTAACATTGTAAAAACCATGCTCTTTTACTTGTATACTTTTGGTGGTATTTATCGAGTGAATGCTGCAGGTACATATAGAAATGTTGATCTTATGCAAGAAAGGAGTCCTTCAAGAATAAACTTCCACATTCTCACAAAAGGTAACTATTATTTTTTATTTCCTATATATTTAGCTTTATCTTTGTTACTTAATTATTATCCTTTCCTTAGAAGGACTAAGCTTGCAAATATAAGGATTGTCACTAGATTTAGAGGGAGTCTTCAAAGGGAGACTTATAACAAGATTTGCTGCATAGGGGGTGCTTCAATAGGAAACACTACAAGGTTTGTTACAGGAGAAACTCAAGGTATATAAAATTGCAAAACTTGATAAGAAGGTACAATTTTTTTCGAATTTACTCTATCATGTCTAAGGTTTTTCTATAGATTCATAATTATTCTTATAGTTGTTAGCATTATGCATTAGGTGTTTTCCTTAATGGAAAACTACCTGATGAGTTTTCCTTGATGACAAGATGAATGGAAACCTACTTATTTAGTTTTCTCTTGATGGAAGCCTACTTGTTGTATATGTAAACAGGGTGTGATAGAGTGTTTTACAGATGTGATAGAGTGTTTTGGCAAAGGCTTATCAATTCATAGGCAGAGGTATGATAAAGTTGAAAGTTCAAAAAGTATACGCAGGTTATTTTAAGCAAAGGCACGTACACACGCGCATTTGAAGAATCAAAGGTGCATATAATTTCTGCACCATGGTATTCTAGATACAAAGGATCCTTACCATGGTATTGCCCTGTGGTATTGAACCCAGTAACGGATGCTTTGATCCTGTCTAAGAAAACAATCAGCTGGAGTATGGTTTTGACCTGTGGTATTGAAAAAGGCTAAGTTGTATAAGTTGATGAACATCAAAGTGGTAAGGTATGTACAATGTGTGCAAGTGATGGAAATATTATGAATAGTTAGATCTGAAGAAAATGTGCATGTTATGGGCTATTGATTCTTTGCTTGATCTAAACTAAGTATGCACCCGGGAGTTTGATGATGGATCAGATCCAATGGATATGAGATAAAAATCATGATTATGGGATGGTTTGATTTGTGTTGATGGCATCTTAATGCATGATTTGTCTGTGTATGTCGAGATCTGGGTATGTCTAAGGTTTTGTGTTGCAACGAAGATTTGACTCTGAATTTGTAGATATGTACACATGTTTTATAGCCTACAAGGCATGTACACACATGGATGTGTTTCTAGTAAGTCGCGTACACGCAGGTTTGGTTTCTGAAAAGTGCGTACACACACAGATATGCTTTGAAGAAAGCACATATAGAAAGTAGGGTTTTGATGAAAAGGTTGTCTGATTAGTTTTATCAGCTTTGATGTGTTTTTGATGTTTGTCAATGAAATATTCTTGATGATTTGTTCTTAAAAAATGATGGTCTTATTATGAATTGATTAATTGAAGAATGTTGAAGTTACTTCCTGATTGAGATTGAAGATCAGAGAAAGTTTTTTGATTGATTCATAATGTTGCAGTAGATCTGAGTATGATTCAGTGTTTGTTTTAGAATGGCAGTTGTTTAGTTTTTAGTTTTTAAAGGTTTAAGATCTATACGTGAGTATGATTCATGAAAGGCACATACACACGTAGGTTTTCTATTGTATTGTAGCTAATACATTTTGGCAGATGGTTGATCAGGGTTTACAATAATATGATCTAGTTTTTATGATGTGTAGTATGATGTCTAGTATTCTGGTTATAGTGATCTAACTGATTGGTTGAGTTTTGATTGAGTTTCAATTGATTGGGTTTTAGTGATTGGTTGATTCAATTTTGTTAGAGTATGATGATTGAGTTACAGTTTGATGATGGATATTGAGCTTAAATGTTGGTAGCGGGTCCAGTCTAAAAATTTGATGAAATTTGGCCTACAAGTTATGATGTGTTGTAGAAGGTGGATCCAATGTGAACATTTATGAAACATGGTCCCCAGAGTTGAGGGAGTTGGAGCTTCCTTCCAGTGGTGTCCGGTAAATTAGATTAGGGGGTTGGAGCTCCCTTCCAGTAGTAGCTGGAAAACGAATGAAGGTTGTATCCTTCTATAGGTTGGAATCTGCATACTGGTACAAGTTATGCCATTACAAGAGTCAAGGGGTTGGAGCTCCCTTCTAGTAGGAGCTGGGGAACGAGCGAAGGTTGTAGCCTTTTATAGGTAGGTGCCTATGTACTAGTATGAGTCTGTGCTAGTACAAGATTGTAAAAAAAATTTCTTTATATTAAAAGAAGACAGTGATAACAACAGCAAGTGGTTTTTTCCCGCATTGGGTGTCCAACTTAAATCCTGATGTTCATGTGTGATGGTTTATTTTGTTCTTACTACACATGGTTATTGTCTATCTAATGTTTAATAAAGTAATGATGCACTAGCTGAAGATAAAAAAGTGATGAATTAACTGAAACATAAGTTTACTTAATGTATGCTAGTTGTCTTTGGAACAGTTTCGTACACACATGGGTTCCTTTCATTAAAGTTGTGTACAGAAATCAGACTATGAAATGAAAAGTTTGTGATGATATGACTCAGTATTTTTCCCAATAATTAGTATCAGAGCAGGACCTTTGGTAGAAGCTTGATCACTTAAAGGATATCTGTCAAGATGAGTAGTCAATTATTTATGGCATTTGAAGATGAGTCTAATGATGATTTCATGGATGCCCTAGAAGAAAAGGATGCTTTTACAGATGTCAGAAAATATTCAAAATAGGGAGAAACTCATTTTTTATTGATCAAGAATGAAGAAGACGAAGCATCATTAGTTATGGATTTTTGTTCAAGATGTGATCCATTTTCTTGTCTATGCAATAATGATAGTGATGATGATAGTGAAACCACTGAGTTTGCACTAATGGGTAAAAGTGAAAGTAAGTCTCTTGAAGCAGCAGATCAAGGCAAGTTAGAATCAGTGGACAATGCAGATGTGCCAATGCTAAGCAAAGATAATTATCAACAGTGGAAAGGAAATATGAAACATAATATAATGAATCTCAATGTCTAGAATCTAGTATGTAATGGTTACACCAAGTTTCCTCCATCATACAAAGAAGTGCAAAAGAATGGTAAGGATTTGAGTAACATCTTTTGTAGCATATCTGATTCAATATTGAATAAGGTTATGCATTATACTATTGCAAAGAAAGTGTGGGATAAGTTACAAGCAATACATGAAGAAGTCCCAAAGGAAGATCTCTTAGGTAATCTTATATCTAACAATGTGTCCAAAATGACAAATGGAGTTGTTGATTCAAAAGAAGACAAGTTAGAAGAAATTGTTGATATTAGAACAAAACTTGATCTTTCTTTGAAAAAGATTGTTAATCTTAACGATAAGTTGCAAGCTTATGATAACAAGGATCATGCTAGTATGGTATCTAACCAATATTGTGAAGGTCTTGAAGCTGAGGTCGTCTCTCTAATAGTAGATCTTGAGAAATCAAATAAGCGGAATGAAGATCTACTTCAAGTTTTTGAAGAACAAGAAAATGGGCTGAAAGAAGAAATTCTCAAATTGAAACAGCAAATGGAGGAAGTAAGAAAGGTTGAAGAAATCATGAAGAAGCCATATCTAGAAAAGGAAAAGCAATATTAGGTTGAGGTAAATATCCTAAAAGGTAAATTAGAAGAAAAGGACAAATAATTGCAATTTCAAGATAGTACTAATATTTTAGATAATATATTTAGTAATCAAAGGTCTCCAGCCATCAAATTTGGTCTTGGTTTTCATGAAACTGTTAAAGGTGAATCTAGCTCACAAGCTGAGGCAAGGAATTATAATGCAAAATCTGAAATTCTTAAAAAGGAGATAAGAAGTCAACCTCATCAATAACCAAGGAAAGAAAGTCTTCAAAGGAAAACATTTACACCTTCCTATAGAAGTGTTAATCGATTTTCTCCTCTGATCAATAATGTTGAATGTTCTATATGTCATAATTTTGGACATGTCACAGCCAGTTGTAGAAGTAGAATGTTTCAAGCCAATAACTACCTTACTGAAAGATCATTAGCTTCTAGGTACTTTAACAAACATTTTTTTGCTTTGCAATATGTTTGGTCACAAAGTCATTGATTGCAATAGAAGGAATATGAAGTATATAAGATGTTATGCTTGTAACAAGTTTGGACATGTAGCAAAAGAATGCAAGAACAAGTCTCTGGATCGACGCATACAACATGGTAAGCAACTAGATAAGAGCATTGATATCATAAAATCTAAAAGAGATGGATCCAACAATAAGCAAGAAAAGGAAGAACATATAAGGTGTGGTCTTGCTCTTTTCTCATTTGAAGATGAAGATGAATGGTACATAGATAGTGGATGTTCTCATCACATGACTGGAGATAAAAGTAAAATGGAGACTCTCACGGAAAACCATCATGGTAATTTTATTCTTGGCACTGATATTTTAACAGAAGTTCTAGGACAAGGTAAAGCCAAAATTAATTAAATTAGAGCAGAAGTTGATGCTTTATTAGTTCAAGGACTAAAGCAGAATATTCTAAGTGTAGGAAAAATGGAAGATAAGGGAAATATAATTGTATTTACATCAACCCAGTGTAAGGTTATGAATGAAGTAACTGGAAAAGTCATAATAAGAGGATATAGAAATTGAGGCAAATTATGTGTTTGAATATCCGAATAAGAAAGGTTCAGCCTTAAAGTAAAAGAAGATGGTGCCTATTGCAGTCTCTTATTCTTAAATGAATATTTCTAACATTGACTACAAAAGTGGTGAGAGGTACTTGACCTCATGAAAAGAGAAGATGGTTATCAGGTCCTCGAGATCAGTGATATGTAATCACAGGGGGAGTAATACGTGTCTTTTCTTTATGATGACTCCTATGGTTGTTTTTTATTTTCATGTTGATTATACTACTGATAGTGGCTCTGGTTGAGACGATAAGCTCATTCTACAATCCAGTATGAGGGACATGTGTAAGTATGTCATGTCCTCAAAAAAAAAATGGCTCATTTCCATCAAACAAAAAAAACAAAAATTAAATAACCATATAAATAAACAATTAAAAATCTCTTAACACAACAATTAATTCAGTTGTTGATATTTCACTTTCACTCTTCAAGTAATAAATACAATATTTTGATGCCTATCTTAAATAATATAATTTTGTATGACTTTACAAAAAAAATTATATTTCTCTTATAAATAGTTCAATAGAGAACTTAAATAAACAGTTTCAATATCCATATTAACTAATATATTTCATTATCAACTGTCTCTCTCTCTACAGAAAGTGTGTTTATATGTGTATTTACTATTAACTAATATATTCCATTATCAACTTTCTCTCTCTCTACAAAAAGTGTGTTTATGTGTGTGTGTGTTAGCCTTAGCTATAAAGGAAAAAGAAATTAAAGATAAACTAGAGTAGTTACTTCTTAATAAGAGGAAAATGTGTAACTCATTCAATTTTTAATATAAAATATTAATAATGATAAAATATCAAAATATGCAATTTAAACAATGAAAATTACCACTATATATCTATATCAATCACATATTTACCAAACACTAAAATGGATTAATTGACGTGTAAATTTTTTTTCATCTTTTTTCAAGTTTGAGATTTGATCCAAGCTCTTGGTAGATCTGTGGTTAGCATGCATCTATACGATTTCTACAACCCAGTGTAAAGGCGATGTGTGAGTATGTCCGACCCTCTTAAAATAAAAATAAAAATTTCCCTAAATAGAAAAGCAATGTCTGTTATAATAAAAAGGAAAAAAAATATATATGCTATGCATTTTAAATTGGTTGTCCATATGACCTAATATCATGTAAAATAATTAGAAGTAAAAAAAATGTGAGTAAGATGTTTAAACCTTATGCTTTTAATAAATATATTAATATGTGATGTCAACTTTATATATATCTATATATAGAAAAAATGTTAAAAGAAAATGTTTTAATGTCTTCTCTAAATAGAAAAGTAATGTGGGCTATAATAAAAAGGAAAAAAAAATATATATGCTATACATTTTTAATTAGTTATCCATATGACCTAATATCATGTAAAGTAATTAGAAGGAGAAAAAAAATTGTGTGAGTAAGATGTTTAAACCTTATGCTTTTCAAAAATATTTTAATACGTGATATCAACACTTTATATATCTATATATAGAAAAAAATGTTAAAAGAAAATATTTTAATGTTGTAACGAATAAAATATCCAATGTGAGTTATGAATGAAATATTTTAATATGTATTAATATAAAATGGCTCAATACACATGTTATGTAATCTCTATAACATTCAAAAATGTAATTTAAATAGTAAAAAATTACACATTATTTTTTGCACTCTAAAATAAATTTGCAACGAAAGAAATTTGATCCCTCTCAACTCATGTTATATTTGTGTTTTAGATGTATCTATGATGGTGTAGTAACAGTGCATAGGTATAGACAAGACAGATTCAGGAGCTGAAAGTGTGAAATCTCAATATTTAAATTTGTGTACACGGATCGTATGAAGAAAAGTCGCGTGTATACGTGAGTTCTAAACTACACAGTCACATATATTTCGGTTTGATGAAGAAACAATGAGATAGACACTGGAAAAGGGTATGATATGCTTCGGTCAACTATCAATTGGCTTTTCTGTTCTGATGGTTGGAGGTTATGGTTTTTTTATGCTAATTTTAAGTGCTTTTGACTTGTATAATTTTTTTATGGCTTGATGGATGACTGGATGATGATGATGCCCTGATGATTCCTACTGATATATGAAATGATATGATCATATCTAACAGTGAAAAATTGGCATAGGTTCAAGGGGAGTATTTTCTATGCTTCTAATAATGCATTGTTGCCATTATGTTTGCTTAGAAGTCCTTGGTATGTAATGATTCTTAACAATGGTGATGATGCTTATGTTGCTAAATTATGCATCATGTTATGTTGCGGTCATGGGTTGCCTATGATAAAATCACATATGATACTTGTATCCTTCTTGAGCAACATAGTTGTTTTGATGCTACTAATCAGATTTATGGATGATTATTTTGGTGATGCATATGGTACATATGCTATGTTGCTTACATGGTGATCTTCATAAGCACAAGGGGATAAACAAAGCTTGAGTACACAACTTCATTATTTGATAATGATAAGTGTCAATCATTTTATGTTGTCATCATGCCTTCAAAGATGCATAGATTACATATGGTGCAGTCATGGATGAGGATTCCTATAGTTTTTGGCTCTCACGAGGTATGTTGTTTAAGGATTATTGCTTTTGATGGTATCAAGGACAAATGATTGTGAGCTCATGGTTTTATTTTCTCATTAATGAGAAGCTAGATACATATTTTTATATCTATGATTGATACATTACAAATAAGGATCTTATGGGTGATTACTTAAGTTGCAATGACGTTGGTATGAAAGATCTTCTTGTATGAAGAAAATTGGCAGGTTTCATGAAGACATGGTTATTTGGAGACGTGGCTTACTTAGTCACATAATGATGATGATAAGGAATGATCAAGCAGCTTATCATAAGGAAGGCAAGGATCAAGCAACTTCAGCAGGAATACTTAAAGGTAACTGATTCCATGTGTGATTTCCTAGTTGTTTTTGACATGCATGGTATGTGCATGTTTGTATATGGTTATTTTTTTGTCATTGGCATGGATTTTTCTAGGATTCAACAGTGGATTTTAGACTAACCTTGCCATTTTCAGATAGCCATGGTGTGATGGGATTATTCTCAGTTTGAAATTTGGATTTCCATATGGTTCTGGAATCTAAGGTGAGGTGGTCTCAGGAAAATTCCCAAAGGCCTAGGAATCCCTTGACCAGTAATGGTGGGATACATGGTAAAGCATGAGGGTGGAGACGAGAAAATCCATCAAGGATGGTGAAGGAATCCAAAGGCATCCAAGCTCAATTTGGTTTTGTGATCTCAGCACCGGTTTAGGTGAGATCACGACATGGAGAGGGTGGAGGTGGTTTAACCTATGGATTCCCTTGGTTGTTTATGGATTGGTTTATCCCATGAGATCCCACATTCATGCTTGGAATATGGCACGAGGGTGATTGACTGAAATAAAGATCTGCTTCAACCAATCTATGGTAGGGTGGAGCATGTAAGTCCTGAACCCAGTTGGTAATTTTCTATGGTTAATAAAAGCTAAGTTTCTCTTTCTTTTGGTAAGGAAATGTACTGGTTATTATGTGGCTTTAATGGTTTTTCTCTTATTGTTAATTATATGATTATATGTTGGTTATAAGCATGGTTTTATGACAAATATTAATCATGGATATTTTCATGTTTTCACTCATAACTGAATAAATAATGAATGCAAGAACTAATTGGTGTTAAGATAGCTAATGAGAGAAGGTATTGACCCTTCTTGTTAAACCTCAGATAAGTTTCCAGTCCCTTATGCTCATACTTGCATTCATGACCTATAAGTTCCTCATACCAAGTGTTTGACAGAATGTCAATCTCGGTTGGGGATGGTAAGGTCAAGTCATGGTTCCAGTTTTGGTTTACAAACATTGTCTTCATGTCTTTTATGAGTTTTGTAAGTTTCATATATTTTTGGGTAGAGGCTAAGTCCCAACCCTAGAAAATGGCTTAAATTCGTGTAGTCGCTGGCACATGACTGGTAGAAAACAGTCACAGTCGCATTGATGCAAGCCTATGGGAGTGACTAGGAACCCATAGTCACATGGAGGCCTTGGTAAGACAGTGATTGGGGCTCTATTTCAGGGGAAAAGTGAGTTGTCTCAGGGGTTGGACACCTGGACGGGTTGGGTTACTCCTGGAGGTCCTGTGGCACCTGAGGGAAGTTAGTAAGGTCTTGTTGTGTCGACTCTATTTCCTTAAGGTTGTCTAGGAGGTTGAGTCATATCATAGTGTTGGGTAAGTATAGGATCTATAAATGTACCAACATTTAATTTGTCAATCCGAAGAGTTCGTGAACTTCGAGACGCAGCACTAGAAATCCCAGAGAGAGTACCCTGGTAACCTGCAAAACAAATTCTAGTCTATCTCGCAATTAATCTCGAAAATAAATGTAATCCTGCACTAGTGCGAGAAACACCAATCCTGCACTAGTTCGAGAAACACCAATCCAAACAATTAAAACCATGCGGGAAAGTAAAAGCAATCAATACAAAAGGATATTCTAATTGCAAGTAAATAGAAGGGAAATCAAAACTGGAAATCAAGCGGTGTCGGCACAATAATGAAAAGGCTATAAATGCTAGAATAAATTCAAAAGCAATTCGAACTATTCTGCTTGCACTAATTATGCCTGTACTAATTCTGCTTGCACTAATTCTATGTAACAATCTGCTTGCACTAATTCTTCCTGTACTAATTCTGCTTGCACTAATTCTATGTAACAAGCTGCTTGCACTAATTCTGCCTGTACTAATTCTGCTTTCACTAATTCTGTGTAACAATCTACATGCACTAATTCTGTGTAACATTCTGCTTGCACTTAATTATGTGTAAGAACAATCCAGAAGTTAAAGGAAACCATAATATTAATTAAGCATTTATCGATTCAAACATAGTGTAGTTTCCTTATTTACGAATATTGGCTCAGCAAATGTAAAAATCACAGCTTTAGATATAAATTAATAGATCTAGATTAATTTACAGAATTCGAGTTAGATCTCATAAAGGCGGAGCCAATCTTGTGGATTCTAGAAGGACACGATGTTTGTTTAAAATATTTCAGGTGCAAATGTAATTAGTGATGCAACAAATGAAATAGTTTATAAAGTGATCTGAATTTGAAACTACTTGAAATTTGTTTGCAAGGTATTCAATTCAGAATTAAACATGTTTAAAAGACTTCCATGTCTTGCAGAAATAAAACACATGAAATTTTCAGCTGTTCATGACCCATTCAAGCATAGCAGAGTTATTTCCTTTTACTGTTTAACACATTAAAATGAATTTGTTCTGCAAAATAAATCAACCACATATGCAAAAGAAGTTGATAAAGCAGTTCACCCCCTCCAGGGCTACGTCTGCTGGGTCCAAAGCTCCCTATTAGGCTTGTCCTTGTTTTTATTAAATGCTCAAATTGAAAATACAGCTGAATAGAAGCATCTACAGGAGAAATAGATGGTAGAAATGGATTCAGAACACTTGAATCCTTCAGGATTGACTATTGGATCACCTCCAATGGATACCTGCAACCCTGTACAGTCTTCCCAATACTGGCCCCTAGTGGCTCCTAGAACTTTCACAGCTCCAAAACGTATGCAAATGACCTGTGATGGCTGTAAGACCTGCACCAATGGCTTCAGAAGGTCGAAATTATCCAAAAAAAAAAAAAAAAATCGTCCAAAACCAACTTTTTGGGCCAAAGTTATGGCCATTTACTCCTGACTGCCAGTTTAGCCTAAAAGAACTCCAGCTAACTTTAGTGAAGGTCCAGTTAACCCCGCCAAATATGGCGGGTCCGCCAAATTTGGCGCCACCGCCAACTAAACTGCCAGCTGACTGTTGTTACATTTAATGCTTTCATCGGAGTGCGTGCCCGGCTGTTAGGTGTGCTGGCGGTTAGTTTAGCCCACGGTTCTTGGGCGTGGTCACATCGAGGGCAGGGTTGGCCCCCTTCTTTCCCGCCCTTAGCACAATTTAAAATTTAAAAAACCATTTTCTCCACCCGCATAACACAACGGTCCTTTATGGCGTGCTGGTAAAAGCATTGAGTTAATACGTGGTAGGTCAGGGGTTTGATTCCCCATTTGGCCAAAACAACCTTTTAAAACATTCGCCCAACAAAAGTTTGCTGACGTCATCATGGGGCCACGTGGCGGCCTGTGATTGGCTGTTGGAGAAGGAATATTCCCTGGAATATTCCAAGGAATATTCTACGGAATATTCTTTTTTAATTTTTTTTTTTAAATTCAATTTTCTAATGTTTTGGGCAAAATATTCTTTTGGCCATATCTTCCTCATACGGCGATCGTTTTTCGAACCGTTTGTGGCGCCGGAATCGGGAGGACGAGCACTTTGCAGTCATTTAGCTTTGAACCAGTTCTGAGCACTTTGAATTTTGAGCATTTTTACGACACTTAGGACATGCACCTGATCACGCCTCCCCATTGGGAAGCTTTTGGACCCCAAAAGCCTTCAACTACCTGTTAAAGAGGTGAGGGTACAGCTCCCTCACTCTGTCCACCTCCATCCACTTTGCCTTGTTAGGTTTGCTGCCTTTGAAACCAACCCGAACATAATCTACACTGCCCCTCCTTGAAGTGCGTGTCCTTCTGTCAAGGATTGTATCTTCTTTCAGCTCATCTAAGAATTCTGGCGAGAAATCTTCTATAGATGGCAGCTGAATAGCACTTTCATGATCAGCAATCAAAGGAGGTTCATTCAAACGTAAGTTCTCCACATTGACAACAGAATACATTTGCATGTAGGAAGGCAAATCTAATTGAAAAGCATTATTTCCAACCTTCTTGAGGATTTTGAATGGACCATAACGAATAGGTTTCAGCTTTTTACCTTCTCCTTGCATCCTTTCCTTACTAATGTACAGCCATACCTCATCCCCTTCTTGAAACTTGTGATCGACTCTATGCTTGTCGTGTCTTTCCTTGTACTTGCTTTGACTCTTCTCAATCTGTTCTTGAATTTGCTGATGTATTTGCTGAATTCTTTCAATGAATGAATGAGCTTTGTCAATATCACTATGTCCCTCAATGGCGACATCTTTCTCAAGAATGAAATCAAGAGGTGATTTTGGCAAGTAACCAAAACAAGCTTCAAACGGTGAGGTGTTTTTGGAAGAGTGCTTGGCACGGTTGTAAGCATGCTGTATGTAGTGCAAATGTTCATCCCAAAGCTTGGGATGCTTGCTGCAATAACCTCTCAAGAGGCGCACAATGGTTCTGTTCACAACTTCGGTTTGTCCATCTGTTTGCGGATGGAAAGCAGTACTTTTCTTCAACTTTGTGTCCATCATCTGCCATAGGTTGGACCAAAAATTCCCCACAAATCTGGAATCCCTGTCACTAATAATGGAAGTAGGCAAACCAAAGTGAATCCATACATGATGAAAAAATAATTCAGTAGTTTTTTCAGCAGTTATATTTTTCTTACAAGGCATAAGTATACACATTTTGCTGAAACGATCAACTACTACATATAAATAATCATGCTGCTTTCTAGATTTTGGCAAACCTCCTACAAAATCCATAGAGATGCTCTCCCATGGTCTAGAAGGTACCGGCAAAGGAGTATACAAACCAAGCTTCCTATTGCTAGGCTTGCTTGTATCACATAATGAACAACCTCTTATGAACCTTGAAACCGAATCTACCATGCGAGGCCAATAGCAATACCTCTGTAGATGTGCAACTGTTTTGCTCACACCAAAATGGCCAGCAATAAGAGAAGAATGAGCTTCTCTTATGACATTTATCCTCTCCCCCTGTGGTATACACAACTTGCCCAAATGAAACAGCAAATTGTTGTGCATGTGATAATCATTTTCCTCTACATGATTCCCTTTACTCAAGTTAGCATACACATCTTTAAAGTCATAATCAGATGCATATTGTTCTATGTAACTATCATGTACAATGGAATCATTCTTAAGTAAAGTAACAGCACCAATAATAGGCCTCGAAAGCATATCAGCAACCTTATTCAAAGTACATTTCTTGTACCTTATTACCAAATGGAACTGTTGCAAGAAGCCCATCCATCTGAAGTGTCGTGACTGTTGTAACTTGCTTTGTGATTGCAAATTACTGTAAGGGCTGATGGTCGGTATGTATAACAGTTTCTTTGCCCATCAAATAGTGTTTCCACTTTTTGACGCTTTGTACCAATGCATACAACTCCTTATCATATGTAGGATAATTTACAACAGCACCATTAAAAGTTTCAGAATGAAATGCAATAGGCTTACCATGCTGTAGAAGAACTGCACCCATAGCATAATCACTAGCATCAGTTTGTATCTCAAATGGCTGTCTCAAATCCGGTAATGCAAGGACTGGAGCTGAACTAATCTTCTCTTTCAAAGATTCGAAAGCTTTTTGCTGCTTGCCTCCCCATTGGAAAGCATGCTTCACACTTGTCACTGCATGCATAGGAGCTGCTATAGAAGAGAAGTTAGAGATGAACTTCCTCCAATATTGAGCTGCACCCAAAAAACTTCTTACCTCTGTTATGGATTTGGGAGTAGGCCACTTCAAAATAGCCTCAATCTTAGCAGTATCAATTCTCAAAGCACCTCCTCCTACTATGTGTCCCAAATAAACCAAAGAAGTCTTTCCAAATTCACACTTTGACATTTTAAGAAATAATTGATTCTTCTTCAAAACATCAAGTACTTTTCTAACATGCATGACATGATCTTCTCTAGACTTGCTGAAAATTAAGATGTCATCTAAGTAGACAATAACGAAATCATCAAGAAAAGGACGCAAGACATCATCCATTACCCGCATGAAAGTTGCAGGTGCATTGCACAAACCAAATGGCATCACAAGCCACTCAAAGAGTCCTTGTTTGGTTTTGAAGGTTGTCTTCCATATGTCACTTTCTTCAATTCTTACTTGATGATATCCACTACGCAAGTCTAACTTAGTGAAATATCAAGCATCTTTCAGCTGGTCTAGCAAATCATCTATCCTTGGGAGTGGGTAACGATTCTTTACCGTTATCTTGTTCAAGGCCCTGAAATCAACACACATACGCCAAGTGCCATCTTTCTTTGGAATCAATACAATTGGTGACCCACATGGCGAAGTACTTGGCCTTATGAAACCCTTGTCCAACAAGTCCTTGATTTGCTTCTTTATTTCAGCATTCTCCATAATAGACATGCGGTACATGCCTATGTTTGGAAGAGGACAATCTGGATGCAAATGGATTTCATGCTGAATCTCCCTCTTAGGAGGCAAACCTGTTGGCTCCTGAAACATCTCATGATATACATCAACTACATCATATAGATCTGATTTAAGTTTTGGATCACAATTGTCAAATGACTCATGATTCACATCAACCTTGGGCTTAATCATAAGAAGAACAAAATTCTTACTTGAATTGACCAGCCTTTTTACCTGTCCTGCATTCACCATCGCTATATTTGTCTTCTTGCGATGAGCTCTAACAATGAACTCCTTGCCATCTTTGAACAGATGATACTTGTTTTCATGGCGATGAAAGATAGCTTTCCTGTCAAACAAGTAAGGACTTCCCAAAACAATTCCTGCTATATCAAAAGGTACCACATCAAGTTCAATTGTATCAATAAAATGAGCAGTAATTGCAAAGCGCAATGTGCACTTTCTTGAAACTTGTAAATTTGCATCCTTGCAAATCCATCCAAGTGGATATGGCTTCAGATGTGGAACGGTCTCAAGTTTAAGCTGCTTGACCAAGTCCTCTGATATAAGGTTTGATTGTGACCCACTATCAAAAAGTGTGTCAATCTTAGTATGTTTTGAAATCACCCTCACATGAAACAGTTCAATTCTTTCTTCCTCCTTAGGAGCTTGTACATGGCAGTTTGAGGTACTAGTGCTGGCTTGAGTTTCAATTTCTTTTCCCTTCAAGTTTTTCAAACCCATGGCTGTAATTTTGGTTTCATCACCTGAATCTTCCCCTAAATCTTGTGGTGTAGATGTAGTAGCAGCAGTTTTTTGTTTCCCTTTGGATTTGTTAGATTGAGGTCTTTTTTTCAGGATGTAATTTCCAACAGTTTTTCTCCTCATGGTCTGGTTTAGAACAGTGTTTACATATCACTTTCTCACTCTCCTGTTTGACAGATGCATTCTTTTTTCCCTTTCCCTTGGAGGTTTTCTCTTTGCTTTTCCCCTTGGGGGGCTTGTTTCTACCCTCTTCAAATGTGTTTTTTCCCCTTGCCTCTAAATGGGTAGCTTGGACACAAACCTCGTCCAGGCTAGTAGGGTTAAACATCAAGATGGTGTGTCTAAGGTAGCTATGCAAGCCACCAATGTATTTCAGCAAGGTTTCCTGGGTCTGCAAATCTACCCCTAACAAGAGAGCTCTTCTCCTGAATTCTTGGGTGTAGTCTTGGACACTCTGACCCTTAAGTTGTCTGAAATTTTGCCAATTCATAATGGCTTTCTGCATGTGAGCAAGAGGATAAAACTGTTTTTTAATGGCTAACAGAAATTCAGGCCATGTTAAGGTAACCTTACCAAATTTCTTGATCTCCTCTTTAGTCTTGGCCTCCCACCAGACCAAGGCTGCTCCATCCATTCTCAAAGAAGCCAACTGAATCTTTGTGGCATCATCATGCATATTTTGGATCCTCAAGTAAACTTCCAACTGCCTAATCTAGTTGTCAAGCTTTTCTGCATTCACTTCACCATTAAACATAGGTAATTCGAATTTTACATCAAGCTTTAAAAAAGGACTTTTTCCAGAGGATCTATGCTTATGGACAGAAGAAGATGAGGATGAAGAGGAAGAAGGTGAAGATGGGGGTGGTGGATCACCATTACCTCCATGTCCTTTCTTGGAATGATCATCATCCTTCTTACCTCCTGAAGAGCCCTCTCCTTCATGTGGATGTTTGGACCCTTCTCCAGCCAATTTCTCATTTCTTTCTTGGTACAATATCCTCACCATTTCAGTGAGATCTAAGAAAGCCTTTCTGAAGACTCTTTCTTCTTCTCTTGAATCTGTCTCTATAGGAATTTCTCCTTCATGTTCAGACATCCTTGAAGCTTCTGCTGAGACTCTTGAGGGTGAAATTGAAGGTGGAGGTGATGGCTCTCTAGCCTTCCTTGACTGAGGATTCTCTCGTTCTCTAGTCAACTGTCCTTCCCCTCTTTTAAGTTTCAACCTGGTAAGCATCAATACTTGCAAGACAATTAGAAGATCTTTGCACAAAAACCCTAAGCTCTGATACCAACTTGATCTGAATTTTAAACTACTTGAAATTTGTTTGCAAGGTATTCAATTCAGAATTAAACATGTTTAAAAGACTTCCATGTCTTGCAGAAATAAAACACATGAAATTTTCAGCTGTTCATGACCCATTCAAGCATAGCAGAGTTATTTCCTTTTACTGTTTAACACATTAAAACGAATTTGTTCTGCAAAATAAATCAACCACATATGCAAAAGAAGTTGATAAAGCAGTTCACCCCCTCCAGGGCTACGTCTGCTGGGTCCAAAGCTCCCAATTGGGCTTGTCCTTGTTTTTATTAAATGCTCAAATTGAAAATATAGCTGAATAGAAGCATCTACAGGAGAAATAGATGGTAGAAATGGATTCAGAAAACTTGAATCCTTCAGGATTGACTATTGGATCACCTCCAATGGATACCTGCAACCCTGTACAGTCTTCCCAATACTGGCCCCTGGTGGCTCCTAGAACTTTCACGGCTCCAAAACGTATGCAAATGAACTCTGATGGTTGTAAGACCTGCACCAATGGCTTCAGAAGGTCGAAATTATCCAAAAAAAAAAAAAAAATCGTCCAAAACCAACTTTCTGGGCCAAAGTTATGGCCATTTACTCCTGACTGCCAGTTTAGCCTAAAAGAACTCCAGCTAACTTTAGTGAAGGTCCAGTTAACCCCGCCAAATATGGCGGGTCCGCCAAATTTGGCGCCATCGCCAACTAAACTGCCAGCTGACTGCTGTTACATTTAATGCTTTCATCGGAGTGCGTGCCCGGTTGTTAAGTGTGCTGGCGGTTAGTTTAGCCCACGGTTCCTGGGCGTGGTCACATGGAGGGTGGGGCTGGCCCCCTTCTTTCCCGCCCTTAGCACAATTTAAAATTTAAAAAACCATTTTCTCCACCCGCATAACACAACGGTCCTTTAAGGCGTGCTGGTAAAAGCGTTGAGTTAATACGTGGTAGGTCAGGGGTTCGATTCCCCATTTGGCCAAAACAACCTTTTAAAACATCCGCCCAACAAAAGTTTGCTGACGTCATCATGGGGCCACGTGGCGCCCTCTGGGCCTGCCACGTGGCGGCCTATGATTGGCTGCTGCAGAGGGAATATTCCCTGGAATATTCTACGGAATATTCTTTTTTTTATTTTTTTTTTTAAATTCAATTTTCTAATGTTTTGGGCAAAATATTCTTTTGGCCATATCTTCCTCATACGGCGATCGTTTTTCGAACCGTCTGCGGTGCCCGAATCGGGAGGACGAGCACTTTTCAGTCGTTCAGCTTTGAACCAGTTTTGAGCACTTTGAATTTTGAGCATTTTTACGACACTTAGGACATGCACCTGATCACGCCTCCCCATTGGGAAGCTTTTGGACCCCAAAAGCCTTCAACTACCTGTTAAAGAGGTGAGGGTATAGCTCCCTCACTCTGTCCACCTCCATCCACTTTGCCTTGTTCGGTTTGCTGCCTTTGAAACCAACCCAAACATAATCTACACTGCCCCTCCTTGAAGTGTGTGTCCTTCTGTCAAGGATTGTATCTTCTTTCAGCTCATCTAAGAATTCTGGCGAGAAATCTTCTATAGATGGCAGTTGAACAGCACTTTCATGATCAGCAATCAAAGGAGGTTCATACAAACGTAAGTTCTCCACATTGACAACAGAATACATTTGCATGTAGGAAGGCAAATCTAATTGAAAAGCATTATTTCCAACCTTCTTGAGGATTTTGAATGGACCATAATGAATAGGTTTCAGCTTTTTACCTTCTCCTTGCATCCTTTCCTTACTAATGTACAGCCATACCTCATCCCCTTCTTGAAACTTGTGATCGACTCTATGCTTGTCGTGTCTTTCCTTGTACTTGCTTTGACTCTTCTCAAGCTGTTCTTGAATTTGCTGATGTATTTTCTGAATTCTTTCAATGAATGAACGAGCTTTGTCAATATCACTATGTCCCTCAATGGCGACATCTTTCTCAAGAATGAAATCAAGAGGTGATTTTGGCAAGTAACCAAAACAAGCTTCAAACGGTGAGGTGTTTGTGGAAGAGTGCTTGGCACGGTTGTAAGCATGTTGTATGTAGTGCAAATGTTCATCCCAAAGCTTGGGATGCTTGCTGCAATAACCTCTCAAGAGGTGCACAATGGTTCTGTTCACAACTTCGGTTTGTCCATCTGTTTGCGGATGGAAAGCAGTGCTTTTCTTCAACTTTGTGTCCATCATCTGCCATAGGTTGGACCAAAAATTCCCCACAAATCTGGAATCCCTGTCACTAATAATGGAAGTAGGCAAACCAAAGTGAATCCATACATGATGAAAAAATAATTCAGCAGTTATATTTTTCTTACAAGGCATAAGTATACACATTTTGCTGAAACGATCAACTACTACATATAAATAATCATGTTGCTTTCTAGATTTTGGCAAACCTCCTACAAAATCCATAGAGATGCTCTCCCATGGTCTAGAAGGTACCGGCAAAGGAGTATACAAACCAAGCTTCCTATTGCTAGGCTTGCTTGTAGCACATAATGAACAACCTCTTATGAACCTTGAAACCGAATCTACCATGCGAGGCCAATAGCAATACCTCTGTAGATGTGCAACTGTTTTGCTCACACCAAAATGACCAGCAATAAGAGAAGAATGAGCTTCTCTTATGACATTTATCCTCTCCCCCTGTGGTATACACAACTTGCCCAAATGAAACAGCAAATTGTTGTGCATGTGATAATCATTTTCCTCTACATGATTCCCTTTACTCAAGTTAGCATACACATCTTTAAAGTCATAATCAGATGCATATTGTTCTATGTAACTATCATGTACAATGGAATCATTCTTAAGTAAAGTAACAGCACCAATAATAGGCCTCGAAAGCATATCAGCAACCTTATTCAAAGTACCTTTCTTGTACCTTATTACCAAATGGAACTGTTGCAAGAAGCCCATCCATCTGAAGTGTCGTGACTGTTGTAACTTGCTTTGTGATTGCAAAGTACTGTAAGGGCTGATGGTCGGTATGTATAACAGTTTCTTTGCCCATCAAATAGTGTTTCCACTTTTTGACGCTTTGTACCAACGCATACAACTCCTTATCATATGTAGGATAATTTACAACAGCACCATTAAAAGTTTCAGAATGAAATGAAATAGGCTTACCATGCTGTAGAAGAACTGCACCCATAGCATAATCACTAGCATCAGTTTGTATCTCAAATGGTTGTCTCAAATCTGGTAATGCAAGGACTGGAGCTGAACTAATCTTCTCTTTCAAAGATTCGAAAGCTTTTTGCTGCTTGCCTCCCCATTGGAAAGCATGCTTCACACTTGTCACTGCATGCATAGGAGCTGCTATAGAAGAGAAGTTAAAGATGAACTTCCTCCAATATTGAGCTGCACCCAAAAAACTTCTTACCTCTGTTATGGATTTGGGAGTAGGCCACTTCACAATAGCCTCAATCTTAGCAGGATCAATTCTCAAAGCACCTCCTCCTACTATGTGTCCCAAATAAACCAAAGAAGTCTTTCCAAATTCACACTTTGACATTTTAAGAAATAACTGATTCTTCTTCAAAACATCAAGTACTTTTCTAACATGCATGACATGATCTTCTCTAGACTTGCTGAAAATTAAGATGTCATCTAAGTAGACAATAATGAAATCATCAAGAAAAGGACGCAAGACATCATCCATTACCCGCATGAAAGTTGCAGGTGCATTGCACAAACCAAATGGCATCACAAGCCACTCAAAGAGTCCTTGTTTGGTTTTGAAGGTTGTCTTCCATATGTCACTTTCTTCAATTCTTACTTGATGATATCCACTACGCAAGTCTAACTTAGTGAAATATCGAGCATCTTTCAGCTGGTCTAGCAAATCATCTATCCTTGGGAGTGGGTAACGATTCTTTACCGTTATCTTGTTCAAGGCCCTGAAATCAACACACATACGCCAAGTGCCATCTTTCTTTGGAATCAATACAATCGGTGACCCACATGGCGAAGTACTTGGCCTTATGAAACCCTTGTCCAACAAGTCCTTGATTTGCTTCTTTATTTCAGCATTCTCCATAATAGACATGCGGTACATGCCTATGTTTGGAAGAGGACAATCTGGATGCAAATGGATTTCATGCTGAATCTCCCTCTTAGGAGGCAAACCTGTTAGCTCCTGAAACATCTCATGATATACATCAACTACATCATACAGATCTGATTTAAGTTTTGGATCACAACTGTCAAATGACTCATGATTCACATCAACCTTGGGCTTAATCATAAGAAGAAAAAAATTCTTACTTGAATTGACCAGCCTTTTTACCTGTCCTGCATTCACCATCGCTATATTTGTCTTCTTGTGATGAGCTCTAACAATGAACTCCTTGCCATCTTTGAACATATGATACTTGTTTTCATGGCAATGAAAGATAGCTTTCCTGTCAAACAAGTAAGGACTTCCCAAAACAATTCCTGCTATATCAAAAGGTACCACATCAAGTACAACTGTATCAATAAAATGTGCAGTAATTGCAAAGCGCAATGTGCACTTTCTTGAAACTTGTAAATTTGCATCCTTGCAAATCCATCCAAGTGGATATGGCTTCAGATGTGGAACGGTCTCAAGTTTAAGCTGCTTGACCAAGTCCTCTGATATAAGGTTTGATTGTGACCCACTATCAAAAAGTGTGTCAATCTTAGTATGTTTTGAAATCACCCTCACATGAAACAGTTCAATTCTTTCTTCCTCCTTAGGAGCTTGTACATGGCAGTTTGAGGTACTAGTGCTGGCTTGAGTTTCAATTTCTTTTCCCTTCAAGTTTTTCAAACCCATGGCTGTAATTTTGGTTTCATCACCTGAATCTTCCCCTAAATCTTGTGGTGTAGATGTAGTAGCAGTTGTTTACTGTTTCCCTTTGGATTTATTAGATTGAGGTCTTTTTTCAGGATGTAATTTCCAACAGTTTTTCTCCTCATGGCCTGGTTTAGAACAGTGTTTACATATCACTTTCTCACTCTCCTGTTTGACAGATGCATTCTTTTTTCCCTTTCCCTTGGAGGTTTTCTCTTTGCTTTTCCCCTTGGGGGGCTTGTTTCTACCCTCTTCAAATGTGTTTTTTCCCCTTGCCTCTAAATGGGTAGCTTGGACACAAACCTCGTCCAGGCTAGTAGGGTTAAACATCAAGATGGTGTGTCTAAGGTAGCTATGCAAGCCACCAATGTATTTCAGCAAGGTTTCCTGGGTCTGCAAATCTACCCCTAACAAGAGAGCTCTTCTCCTGAATTATTGGGTGTAGTCTTGGACACTCTGACCCTTAAGTTGTCTGAAATTTTGCCAATTCATAATGGCTTTCTGCATGTGAGCAAGAGGATAAAACTGTTTTTTAATGGCTAACAGAAATTCAGGCCATGTTAAGGTAACCTTACCAAATTTCTTGATCTCCTCTTTAGTCTTGGCCTCCCACCAGACCAAGGCTGCTCCATCCATTCTCAAAGAAGCCAACTGAATCTTTGTGGCATCATCATGCATATTTTGGATCCTCAAGTAAACTTCCAACTGCCTAATCCAGTTGTCAAGCTTTTCTGCATTCACTTCACCATTAAACATAGGTAATTCGAATTTTACATCAAGCTTTAAAAAAGGACTTTTTCCAGAGGATCTCTTCTTATCGACAGAAGAAGATGAGGATGAAGAGGAAGAAGGTGAAGATGGGGGTGGTGGATCACCATTACCTCCATGTCCTTTCTTGGAATGATCATCATCCTTCTTACCTCCTGAAGAGCCCTCTCCTTCATGTGGATGTTTGGACCCTTCTCCAGCCAATTTCTCATTTCTTTCTTGGTACAATATCCTCACCATTTCAGTGAGATCTAAGAAAGCCTTTCTGAAGACTCTTTTTTCTTCTCTTGAATCTGTCTCTATAGGAATTTCTCCTTCATGTTCAGACATCCTTGAAGCTTCTGCTGAGACTCTTGAGGGTGAAATTGAAGGTGGAGGTGATGGCTCTCTGGCCTTCCTTGACTGAGGATTCTCTCGTTCTCTAGTCAACTGTCCTTCCCCTCTTTTAAGTTTCAACCTGGTAAGCATCAATACTTGCAAGACAATTAGAAGATCTTTGCACAAAAACCCTGAGCTCTGATACCAACTTGATCTGAATTTGAAACTACTTGAAATTTGTTTGCAAGGTATTCAATTCAGAATTAAACATGTTTAAAAGACTTCCATGTCTTGCAGAAATAAAACACATGAAATTTTCAGTTGTTCATGACCCATTCAAGCATAGCAGAGTTATTTCCTTTTACTGTTTAACACATTAAAATGAATTTGTTCTGCAAAATAAATCAACCACATATGCAAAAGAAGTCGATAAAGCAGTTCACCCCCTCCAGAGCTACGTCTGCTGGGTCCAAAGCTCCCAATTGGGCTTGTCCTTGTTTTTATTAAATGCTCAAATTGAAAATACAACTGAATAGAAGCATCTACAGGAGAAATAGATGGTAGAAATGGATTCAGAACACTTGAATCCTTCAGGATTGACTATTGGATCACCTCCAATGGATACCTGCAACCCTGTACAGTCTTCCCAATACTGGCCCCTGGTGGCTCCTAGAAATTTCACGGCTCCAAAACATATGCAAATGACCTCTGATGGCTGTAAGACCTGCACCAACGGCTTCAGAAGGTCGAAATTATCCAAAATCAAAAAAAACTTCGTCCAAAACCAACTTTCTGGGCCAAAGTTATGGCCATTTACTCCTGACTGCCAGTTTAGCCTAAAAGAACTCCAGCTAACTTTAGTGAAGGTCCAGTTAACCCCGCCAAATATGGCGGGTCCACCAAATTTGGTGCCACCGCCAACTAAACTACCAGCTGACTGCTGTTACATTTAATGCTTTCATCGGAGTGCGTGCCCGGCTGTTAGGTGTGCTGGCGGTTAGTTTAGCCCACGGTTCCTGGGCGTGGTCACATGGAGGGCAGGGCTGGCCCCCTTCTTTCCTGCCCTTGGCACAATTTAAAATTTAAAAAACCATTTTCTCCACCCGCATAACCCAACGGTCCTTTATGGCGTGCTGGTAAAAGCGTTGAGTTAATACGTGGTAGGTCAGGGGTTCGATTCCCCATTTGGCCAAAACAACCTTTTAAAACATCCGCCCAACAAAAGTTTGCTGACGTCATCATGGGGCCACGTGGCGCCCTCCGGGCCTGCCACGTGGCGGCCTGTGATTGGTTGCTGCAGAGAGAATATTCCCTAGAATATTCCAAGGAATATTCTACGGAATATTTTTTTTTTTATTTCTTTTTTAAAATTCAATTTTCTAATGTTTTGGGCAAAATATTCTTTTGGCCATATCTTCCTCATACGGCGACCGTTTTTCGAACCGTTTGCGGCATCGGAATCGGGAGGACGAGAAATTTGCAGTAGTTCAGCTTTGAACTAGTTCTAAGAACTTTGAATTTTGAGCATTTTTACGACACTTAGGACATGCACCTGATCATAAAGGAACAATTTGCAGCAAATCAAATTAATTCTAGAACTAGAAATTAAAGGTAGAAATAAACTGTAAAAGATACACGGCAATTAATAATCTAAATGCTATTGGATCTAAAATATGAGAGCAATGTCGAGCTGGTCTGGCAGCCAACCCAGCCAGCTCACACCCTCTATTAACCTAGTTCACACATCAATTAGATTCATTAAGATGCAATGGATGAATAAACAAAGCATGAATTAAAATTGCTTCAATTAGTTGAAAAAACACACAGTCTTTTACATAATGCAGACATCGGATAATCCCAGCAAGTAGGAGAAGCATTCCACACTGAAATCCACGTGCTGCTACATTGGAAAAACTTCTCCTCCCTTTTTCCCTGTGCCTGTGCGTGCTTCTCCCCTCTGCTTAATTGATTGACTAAAATTGATTAGCTAGGCTTGGAGCCATAGCTCTTCTTTAATAATCTTTTTACATTCCAAACTTGGCATAAAACAAGCCAATCCTTTGCAAACATCATGGGGATTGAATCCCAACTAATTATCATTAATAGAATATTAGTACAACCATTTCCCTACTGAAATAATGGAGATTTACCACGAATTTCCCAAATCTGGGCATTTTCTAGAATTCTGGAAAAGTTGGTATTTTTAACAAAATGCCTCCAAAGAATTTTGTGTATCTCCTTAACCATTACGAATTTCGAAAAACGGTTTGGAGGAAATCTAGTTTGTTATATTTTCAACAATAACCTCTCTCAGAATTTTCTGGTTCAGATCCATTGCCTCGAAAATTGTGCTTGAAATGATTGTTTGAAATCTAAGATACTAAAATTCTGGAAAAACAGTTTTGTTTTAGAAAACTGCCTCAAAGACCGTTATGTAACTTTTACACCATTACAAATTTTAGAAATTGGTTTGAGGCTTTGTCAATTTGCTATACTGGGACCAAAACCCATGTTCTATAATTTCTTCATTCACCTTCATGTGCATGGAAAATGAGGCAGAAGTTGGCAGTTTGGAAACTGCTGCGAATTTGGGGTTGTAGCATTAATTATTCTCTAAATATAAATCTATATGACCTGGGTGTGTCTTGGCTTATGTGGAAGTGTTCAAATGACATTTTGATCATAAACCTCTTTCAGATTCTCCCATAAATGTGTTAATGTATGAAAGCCCCAAATTGGTGGAGGCACGCTGTAAAACTTGCACTGGTGCAGGCACGCTATAAAACTTGCACTGGTGCAGGCACGCTGTCAAAACTAAATTGGTACAGGAATATGTTGCACAATGTAGGCAGGTAAGTGTAGGTTCAAAACATGATCAAATCTTCTTTAATCTACAACATACAAACCTTTATTAAACTTCCATTAATGGTATTTTAATCTTGTTAAAACAAAAGAAGTAACAAATACTTGCAACAATAATCATTTAATGAAATAGTAACATGAGAGGGTTTGAGTGAAAAATGAAACAAAATTGAGGCCCAACATCCCCCCATGCTAACCATCTCGCATGTCCTCATGCAAGAAAATCTGGCACTGTTACTTCTTTTCAAAAACAAAATTGGAAACATGTATAAACATTCATAATGATAGTAGAGTTTAGGCTTCTGTGATCCATATCAAGTTTACAAAAAATATTTTTCGGCGAAGATCACATGAGACATCATTTGTCGACGCGTTTCGAACCAACTAGTGTGTTTCATCGTCAGGACAAGTTGAAGAAACAGATCTAGCTTAGCATGTTAAATAGACCGAGCAGAGCCTCCAACGGCTAATTTGACCAACCGCTAATATTGACTATTCGACCGGGATCAAAACTTTTTTAATAATAAAAAAAAAAGAGATAAGTTATACAGGGGACCAATCCCTTAATAAATAAATAAAATAATTTAAATTAGTGATAATAGTTAGTTAAAAGTTATTAATAAATAGTTAAAAATTATAGGTTAATTATTATTTAAAAGGAAATTAGTTGTAAAGGACCTCGCCTATGAATAAATTAATTGTGAATACAAGTTAAAATATATATATATATATATATAATAATAATAATAATAAAAATAATAATAATAATTTATTAAATAAATAAATAAATAATAATAATAATAATAGAAGAAATAACAATAAAATAAAATAAAATAAATAAATAATAATAATAATAATAATTAAAAATAACAATAAAAATAAACAATAAATAGATAGATAGATAAATAAATAAATAAACAAATAAAGATATTATTTTTATTTTTATTTTAATTATTTATTTATTTATATTGTTATTTAATTTATTATTATTATTATTATTATTAATAAATTAAATAACAATATAAATAAATAATTAATTAAAATAAAAATAAAAATAATATTTATTTATTTATTTTATTTATTTATTTATTTTTTTAATTATTATTATTATTATTATTATTATTATTATTATTTATTTTATTTATTTATTTATTTATTTTATTTTATTTTGTTGTTGTTGTTGTTGTTGTTGTTGTTGTTGTTGTTGTTGTTGTTGTTGTTGTTGTTGTTGTTGTTGTTGTTGTTGTTGTTGTTGTTGTTTTTTTCGTTGAAACTATACTAATTCTATTATTTACAGTAACAGCAGCGAACAATTACATCCAGGATTACAAGTCGTCAGAGGCCTGGGGTGGCACTCTGGATGATAGAGATTCACTAAAACAACTACCCGCGCAGGGGCATTCTCCTTGTGACTGAGAACCCACGCAGGGGTGATATCATTGTGACCAAGACTGAAACTGGAAGCCCACGCAGAGGCTGTGGAGCTTTGGAGACCAGAAAAAGCAAAAATGTCTATCCCACGCAGGGGCAAAAGAGAGAAAAGGAAGATTTTCATCAGAATCCCTCGCAGGGGAATGGACATGCACGGAACAACATAATTGTCAAGCCAAACATAACTATTCACGCCATACATTAAACATTAGTGATAGGGGAAACAGTTCACAAAAAACCTAAGCTCGGGTTGAGGACTGAAACTTGGTCGAGCTAGCATCTATTCATCCGAATCTTCCTCCGAATCTTCCGGATAAATCCAGTATTCGCCTTCTGGTGGGGGTCCCCAGTCATACTTGGCTTTGCCTTTCGCGGATGCTGGTTGAGAGGCTGGTGGAGCAGCCCCTGGCTCGGATTGTGCCCCTGCCTTTTCCTCAGCAGCTTTGGAGCTCTCTGCAGGATGAGTTTGGGCACTGGGTTGCTCCCCCCCTTCTTCTTTCGCTTCTTCCATGAATAAGACTGAAACGTGAGCTTGAATGCTGGAATTACCTTGGGCATTGCTGAAAGAGAAAACCGTTGTGCCAAACGCAGGTAGCGGGGCAGCTCTTGAATCCTGCGGCCTGGCATCCATAAATTGCTGCGACTGGATGGGATTGGCTTCCTCCACCCTGTGGCACAGACAGCGGCAACAGTTTGAAGACGGATTGGCAAGCGGGGGGCATGAAGTCCCGCCTCGTCCTGTACCGCGACGACTGAAGGACCTCTGTCTCGGCGGCATGATTTCCTTGTGGTTCGATGAGGGCACAAGACTACCTGCAATCCCTTTTGATGCCCTTTCACCACTTCCGTAAGCCAGAGGGAGTCCTCGTGCTTGCGCTCTGAGCCTTGACGCACAGAGACCCACCTCCACAATTCGGACACAAAAACATTACCAATTCGCTCCATTCTTATGCTGCATTGGTTTGCATTGGTTCTAGTGAGCCATAACTCGTCTCTGCCACAGTATATGGAGCGCAGCTGCGTCCATAAATGGTCGTCCCCTCGGTCTCTTGCTCTCACGCTTGCCAACCAGGGCGGCGTAGAGCATTTAATTACTAGTTTGAGCTTGAGCCCGCCCATGCTGACCATGTGGCGTACCTTCCTCCCCCTGCATGGCACCCGCATCCGAGTTTATTTATTATTATTATTTTTATTTTTATTTTTATTTTTATTTTTATTTTTATTTTTATTTTTATTTATTTATTTATTTATTTATATATATATATATATATATATATAAACTTGTATTCACAATTAATTTATTCATAGGCGAGGTCCTTTACAACTAATTTCCTTTTAAATAATAATTAACCTATAATTTTTAACTATTTATTAATAACTTTTAACTAACTATTATCACTAATTTAAATTATTTTATTTATTTATTAAGGGATTGGTCCCCTGTATAACTTATCTCTTTTTTTTTTATTATTAAAAAAGTTTTGATCCCGGTCCAATAGTCAATATTAGCGGTTGGTCAAATTAGCCGTTGGAGGCTCTGCTCGGTCTATTTAACATGCTAAGCTAGATCTGTTTCTTCAACTTGTCCTGACGATGAACCACACTGGTTGGTTCGAAACACGTTGACAAATGATGTCTCATGTGATCTTCGCCGAAAAATATTTTTTGTAAATTCATAATGATGTTCCTACAATTCTGCATGATTACATTTCCTGCACTTGATAAAGCTTGCTCTTAAAAACAGAGTGTCTGTTAGACTCTTTATTTACTTAAACTGATTTCAAGAAAACCTAAAACGAAAACTACCATGGAAAAACTAAATTGCAAGGATGGTGTTATTACTTGAGAAAAATAGACAACTTTTAAAATTTTCAAAAATAATATCTCGGAGGCATCCGTGATCAAAAGTTTCACTTTAACATCCTCATTATAAACATGAGTGACATGATTTAACAGATATGATGTTACAGGTAGACATAGTAATACCTTCTCATAATGATTATTTTACCATTATCCATGTATAGTTGAAGCTTCTCTTGTCTGGGCACAGTGAATTACCTGCACTAAGGGTCCCCACGTCCATAAAAATCATTCCAAAAATATAGAACTCCAAGGTATAACAACAGAAGGATTTTAAAGCCATTCTCAAAGAGATTAATAGTGAGTTCACGGAAAGCAAAATCAACCAAGTAAATTATAGTGTAGAGTTAACTTTAATACCATAGGCATGGCCCTACTGCCAGCAGGCGTCCATAGCCTCGATAGGGATACCTTTTAACCTTACAAAATGCTTGTGTCCCACCTATTAGATATAGATTCAGAGTTATTTATGAGCATTTACTTTTTTCTCTTTTTATAAGTTAATTGAAGGACATTGTCCTGGCTTGGTAACCAGCTAACGACAATGCTATTCATGAGAACTAACAAGAATGAATGAGCCAGCTCGCGATGAGACCTCTCGTCTTCCAGTTTTCCAACTGAAAGCCATTACCCTGGCTTGGTGACCCGTGAGGTAATGTCATTCTCCTTAGGACCCATGATTACAGTAGGTCGGCTCGCAATGAGACCCGTTATCCCTCAATTAATTTGTTTATGTTTAAAGAAAAATCTCAGATGGATTACTTAATAGGTGGGGAAGCAAATCTACTCCTTAAGAGTGCAGGATGGTGTGAAAAGTTTTAAATTACTATTCTTTACTGGTTGGTCATGCTACCCAAAGAACTTATTAAAAAAACATCTCAGATAATGACCAAAAAGATTCCTTGAGTTTATCATGCTGGGGTTCTTTATGAAAGCTTATTAGATTTTTGTAGGTGTGGTCCACCATAGAGGTTTTTCATTGATTCCTTCGAAGAGGGACCTAAAAAGATTTTTTGGATGATAGTTTGTTAAAATAAGAAAAAGGTATTACATGTAACTTATAATAATACATATTGATCCACAATCAAAGTCACTTTTAAAAATATGAAGTGTTAAGTGTAAAGTACTTTTGACAAGTTTTACCATGAGAATGCGTAATAATACAAATTTCAAATGTTGTGCTTTTTATGGAATCACAAGTTCAAGAGTGTTGTTATTCATCTTTATTCATTACCCTACCCTACTTTTAAAGAGAGAAATATCACCTTTAAGTGTAGGCGTACTTCCAATGAAGCCATGTGCGTAACAAAATGTTGATTATACTCACACTTAGTTTTAAAGAATAAACTTCAATACATACCAAAGCATGAGAAACTAGTTTCTTTAATTGACATGGTACCAAGAGTTTTTGAATGATGAAGAAATATGATGGGCTAATGGTTGCTCGAAACCAGGATTCAATGGAATCCACGTATTTATGATTCTCCAACTGATGCAAGTCTTCCATAGTTTGATATTCATTCTCCTGTAAGCACAAAAAGTTTGGTGAAAGACAAAAGATAAATCCCTCAAGTTCGAGCTCAAATATTTGATTTTCAGATTCATAAGAAAGGTTGAGAGAGATTCTAGGGCTTTGAGTTTCAACAACATTTTCAGAACAAGTTCCAATGAAAGATTGATCCTCAGGTGGTCTTTGAATTATATCTTCCTGGAGTAAATGTTATGTGATAATGGGGGAAGTTTCCAAATTCATTCCCTTTCCCAATATGGAAGGTGTAACATCTTGTTCAATATGGGAATCAACAAAAAGAATAGGAGGTTCAAACTGTTATGCAACTTGATGGTTTGGATTAGGGTTTGGATTGGGATTACGGTTAGAGTATGGATGGGAGCATGGAATAGGGTTAGGGTATGGATGAGGGTATGGATTAAGGTTAGGATATGGATGAGGGTATGGACTAGGATTAAGATAAGGTTGCACATGTAGCTGGGAACATGGAGGAGGATAACATAATGGTGTATTGGAAAGAAATTGTGATTGTTTTTGGTGCTCATATGATTGAATTTGCATGGAATATTTCCCTAGAGAAAAAGATCCAAACGATTCTTGATGCCATGGAGATATTTGGCTCGAGGATGAAGGCCAAGGAGAGGGCCATTGCGGCCATAAGGTGGGGTATTGAATCAAAGGAGGATTATAAGTTTTCCATGGAACTGTGGGGTTGTATATGTGTTGAGGAACCTGCTGGGGATAATAATATTACTCTAAGTATTAAATGGTGATGAGTTTTGAGTTATACGATTCCTTAAATACCTGTTGAAACCTCGACAGTGATGGGAAATAGTTTTTTGAATGATCCTCCTTACACTGCTTCCATCCTTCCTGCAAATCATCCAATTGTAAATTTAAACAAGATTTTGTCACTCCTATTTTTGTAGTTGATTCCAAAAATTGAGAAGAAGGTTCTCGAGAATTCTTACCAATGTTGGAGATTCCTCTTGAATAACTAATGCATAATTTACAAACGTCATCATATGGCAAGTGAGAAACATCACATGTTCCTATAGATTTAAAGGTTCTAAAAATTTGTCTTTGATTCCTTTGAGTAGGAGTGTTTTCAAGGTCTCTTTTACCAAATTCTTATGTTTTGATTTTTGGAGGTTGTATCTAAATCGCTCCACATAATCCTCAAAGATTTCATTTTCCCCTTATGTTATTCCAAAAATATCTTCACCGGCCTGGCAATAGTTTTGATATTTCTCCAAGAATACATTCTTCATGTCTTCCCATGTTTGAATGCAGTTCCCACCAAGGCTCATGAACCATCAGAGAGCAGATCCTTTAAGAGTAAGAGGAAACACTTGCAACCTTTGAGAATTAGTGCAATAACCATATCCTCTACAAAGTACTTCAAACTCAAATAAGAATGTATCTATGTCTTCATTTTCCAAACCATGAAATTTTGGTAGTGCAGATGGGGAAATATTATGCATTTCAGCCACTCCTAGCTCTTTGATAGGAAATTCAAAAGTAACAATGTTTCTCATTTCTTACCAAACTAAAAGAGGTTCTCCATGTACTACTTCAAGACTCCTTCTTTGAATGTTTCTTCCTACTAGTCATTAAAATAGGTGCATTGAATGATTTATGTTAGCCTCAAATTCTTCATTGAAAAATGCCTCAAAATACCATTTTTCTATCTTCAACGAGACCACTGGTACATTTGTTAGCACATGAATAGTGTGTATATATATATGTGTGTGTAGGGTGGGTGGGGGGTTCTTACAACATTAAATAAAATGAGAAACCTTAAAGCAAAAATGCAGGAAAGAAATAAATTCAAAGAACATAAAATTGCAAGAGAAACTAGGTGAAGGAATAGAAACCAAATGCAACAGGTCACCAAGGTCAATCCCCTAAGCGCCTCCCCGGCAATGGCGCCAAAATGTTGGGTGTTTTATAGAGTCTATAAATGTACCAACATTTAATTTGTCAATCTGGAGAGCTCGTGAACTTCGAGATGCGCCATTGGAAATGCTAGAGAGAGTCCCTGGTAACCTGCAAAACAAATTCTAGCCTATCTTGCAATTAATCTCAAAAATAAATTATGTAATCCTGCACTAGTGCGAGAAACACCAATCCTACACTAGTTCGAGAAATATCAATCCAAACAATTTAAAGCATGTGGGAAAGTAAAAGCAATCAATGCAAAAGGAAATTCTAATTGCAAGTAAATAGAAGGAAAATCAGAACTGGAAATCAAGTGGTGTAGGCACAATAACGAAAAGGCTGTAAATGTTGGAATAAATTCAAAAGCAATTCAAACTATTCTGCTTGCACTAATTCTGTGTAACAATTTGCATGCACTAATTCTGTGTAACATTCAGCTTGCACTTAATTATGTGTAAGAACAATCTAGAAGTTAAAGGAAACCATAATAGTAATTAAGCATTTATCGATTCAAACATAGTGTAGTTTCCTTATTTATGAATATCAGCTTAGCAAATGTAAAAATCACAGCTTTAGATATAAATTAATAGATCTAGATTAATTTACAGAATTCGAGTTAGAGCTCATAAAGGCAGAGCCGATCTTGTGGATTCTGGAAGGACACGATGTTTGTTTAAAATATTTCAGGTGCAAATGTAATTAGTGATGCAGCAAATGAAATAGTTTATAAAGGAACAATTTGCAGCAAATCAAATTAATTCTAGAACTAGAAATTAAAGGCAGAAATAAACTGTAAAATACACACAACAATTAATAATCTAAATGCTATTGGATCTAAAAGATGAGAGCGGTGTCGAGCTGGTCTGGCGGCCAACCCAGCCAGCTCACACCCTCTATTAACCTAGTTCACACAACAATTAGATTCATTAAGATGCAATGGATGAATAGACAAAGCATGAATTAAAATTGCTTCAATTAATTAAAAAAACACACAGTCTTTTACATAATGCAGACATCGGCTAATCCTAGCAAGTAGGAGAAGCATTCCACACTGAAATCCACATGTTGTTACATTGGAAAAACTTCTCCTCCCTTCTGCCCTATGCTTGTGCATGCTTCTCCCCTCTGCTTAATTGATTGACTAAAATTGATTAGCTAGGCTTGGAGCCATAGCTCTTCTTTAATAATCTTTTTACATTCCAAACTTGGCATAAAACAAGCCAATCCTTTGCAAACATCATGGGGATTGAATCCCAACTAATTATCATTAATAGAATATTAGTACAACCGTTTCCCTCCTGAAATAATGGAGATTTACCACGAATTTCCCAAATTTGGGCATTTTCTAGAATTCTGGAAAAGCTGGTATTTTTAACAAAATGCCTCCAAAGAAATATGTGTATCTCCTTAACCATTACGAATTTCAAAAAACGGTTTGGAGGAAATTTAGCTTGTTATATTTTCAAGGATAACCTCTCTCATAATTTTCTGGTTCAGATCCATTGCCTCGAAAATCGTGCCTGAAAATGACTGTTTGAAATCTAAGATGCTAAAATTCTGGAAAAACAGTTTATTTTTAGAAAATTGCCTCAAAGACCATTATGTAACTTTTATACCATTACGAATTTTAGAAATCATTTGAGTCTTTGTCAATTTGCTATACTGGGACCAAAACCCATGTTCTAGAATTTCTTCATTCGCCTTCACGTGCATGGAAAATGAGGCAGAAGTTGGCAGTTTGGAAACTGCTGTGAATTTGGGGTTGTAGCATTAATTATTCTCTAAATATAAATCTGTATGACCTGGGTGTGTCTTGGCTTATGTGGAAGTGTTCAAATGACATTTTGATCATAAACCTCTTTCAGATTCTCCCAGAAAGGTGTCAATGTATGAAAGCCACAAATTGGTGGAGGCACGCTGTAAAATTTGCACTGGTGCAAGCATGCTATAAAAATTGCACTGGTGTAGGCATGCTATCAGAACTGAATTGGTACAAGAATCTGTTGCACAGTGTAGGCAGGTAAGTGTAGGTTCAAAACATGATCAAATCATCTTTAACCTGCAACATACAAACCTTTATTAAACTTCCATTAATGGTATTTTAATCCCGTTAAAACAAACAAATTAGCAAATACTTGCAACAATAATCATTTAATGTAACAGTAGCATGAGATGGTTTGAGTGAAAAATGAGACAAAACTGAGGCCCAACACATAGTATCGCCTCATATCTTGCTTACCTCGGGTAAGCCGGTGAAAGTGGGTAGATGTGAGAGGAGGCAATGTTACAGGGTGGTATTAGAGTGGGTTGCACTCTCTTTGGATCATATCTGATACCACAGGGTGGTATCAAAGCGTGGTTTCACTCTCTTTGGGTAATTCTAATGTTTTCAAGGTTATGGTTTTCATGCATATGATCAAGGTATATAGTTGGTATGATCATGCATGATGTTGTTATGTTGTTATATGTATATGCTTATGATTATACATGTACACGCTAATGTGGACTGATTTTGCATATGATATAAGCCTCCCTTGAATATCACTAAGGTATGGATTTTGTTTTGGTATCTATTTGGTTTATCTGACATGGTACACTTGCAGGAAGAAAAGAATTCAAGGTTGTAAGAAAAATGGTAGACTACAGTTCCCGTCAAACTTCCTACAAATCAGCTGGGGAGAAAGGAAAAGAGTATTCTCCTGGTATAGCAGATACATTAAGGATCTTGGAGGAAGAGATCAGAATTTTCAAAGTAGACAATGATAGGTTGGATGAGGCTTAGGACATACTTTCAATGGCTCAAGAGGAGTAGGTAGATATTAATACAACAATCCTTCAGAGCTTGTCAGAGTTGCAGAAATTGGGACAGATGAGAATTAGTCAAGAGCAGGATGAGAAAACTAATGGACCCAATGGTAGAAGATCTCGGTCCAAATATAGGTTGGATGGAGGGGACATAGTTAGAGGTGGCAGATCACTAGATACACCTGATAGGAGGATTGGTATGTATGGGCATCATTCTAGTTCCTCGTCCAGGAGACATCATCCATCATTGTCATCATCCTTATAGGAGGAGGGGGTATTTACTTGAGGTGTCCAAGAAATTGAGACCTCCTACATTTGATGGAGATATGAAGAAACCAGAAGATGCAGAGGCCTAGTTTCTTGGAATGAAGAAATTATTCAAATTGCATATCTACTCAGAGAAAATAAAAGCCAAGATAGCCACCTTCAGTCTTAAAGGGAAAGAAGATATCTAGTGGGAGGATGTAAATACTGCCAAAGGTATTCGAGAGGATGACTGGATTTGGAATGAGTTTGAGAGGCTCTTCAAGAAGAAGTGCTTATCAGAGAGGTACTATGATGATAGAGCGAAGGATTTTTATGAGCCACATATGGGTTCTATGACAAATGATGAGTATACTAGTAGATTCTTGGAGTTGTTGAGGTATGTGCCATATCTCAAGAAGGAGAAGGCTAAGATTCAGAGATTCATCAATGGATTGCAACAACATATAGAGACCGAATTGAGTTTGATGAGCCTAGATCATTAGAGGAAGCCATCCATAAATTGAATCATTGTTATGAGAAGTAAAGGCGAAAAGTTGAGCCTAAACATGAATTGAAAGGAAATGAGAAAGTAAAAGGAAAATGGCCACCAAAGAGGGGAAGACCTCAAGATGCAGGTGAGAAAGAAGATGTTTCTCCTTATAAGAAGTTCAGTACAATTGAGAAGGGACATGTGCCATAGCCTAGAGAGAAACAAACTAGAGGTGATAGTAAAGCATCACTATAGTGTTGGATATTTGGCAAAGATCATCGTAAGAAGGATTTTCCATTGTACCAGGGAGGTAGGCCTTAGATCTATATGCTCAGGAGGTGAAAAAAGTTGGGGATGGTTGTCATAGTATTCCTCGGATTTATGCGGTTGTGGACAACAAGTAGGTGGATCACCAGGAATTTATCATTGATATGGATGGTAAGCTTTTTGATCAAGTTATTTCTATTTTGATTGATCCTGGAACGAATTATAGTTATGTTAATCCTAACTTGGTGAATAAGTGTGGCTTGAGAAAATAAGTGCATGCAGAATCTTGGTTTGTACAGTTTGCTACAGGTACGAAGAAGAAAGTTTGTCACTAGGTAAGAGCTTATGCATTTGAGTTGAATGGTATGCCTACAGTATCACATTTGAATGTACTATCATTGGGATTGTACAGTATGATTTTGGGTATGGACTGGTTGTATCTTCATAGGACCAAAGTATATTGTTATGACAAGGCTATTGAGTGCATGGATGATAATGGAGAGAAGAGAATATTGCACGAGAAGAAGAAGCCTACATCAGTGAGGATGGTTAGACCTATGCATCCTAAGCGTAGTTGCATAAAAGGTGTGTGATGTTTGCAGTTCATATTTCCAGTGACAAGGGTAAGGATGTTAAGGATGCAAAAATATTCAAGAGGTACCTTGTATTGCAGCAGTTTCAGGATGAGTTTCCAGCAGAGATTCCAAAGTTACCTCCGCACAAGGAAGTAGACTTTTCTATTGAGTTGGTACCAGGGGCAACACCAGCGTCAAAGGCACCTTATAGGATGAGAACTCTAGAATTAGTAGAGTTAAAGTTGTAGCTGAAGGAAATTCTTGACAAAGGATACATTAGACCAAGTGTATCACCTTGGGGTGCACTAGTATTGTTCATGAGGAAGAAGGACGATACTCTTATATTGTGCATTGATTACATGGAGTTGAACAAGGTGACAATCAAGAGCAGGTATCCATTTCTAAGGATTGATGACTTATTTGATCAATTGAAGGGATTAGCAGTGTTCTCAAACATAGGTTTGTGATCAAGATACCATCATATATGCATCAAAGAAGAGGACATCTACAAGACTGCCTTCAGGACTAGGTATGGGCATTATGAGTTTGTTGTAGTTCCATTCGGTTTTAGTGATGCTTCAACTACTTTTATATGTTTGATGAATAGTTTTTTGTGTCCTTATCTGGAAAAGTTTGTTATTGCATTCATTTATGGCATATTGATATATTCTAAGTATGAAGAAGAGAATGTTGAGCATTTAGCAGCAGTGTTGAGATTTATAAGAGAGCATTACTTTTATGCTATGCTTAGCAAGTGAAGTTACTTTCAAATAGAAGTACACTACTTTGGACATGTTGTTTCCAAGAATGGAATAACAATATATCTTGAGAAGATAAAGGCTATCATGAAGTGGGAAGCTCCTAGAAATGTGGAGGAAGTCAGATCATTCATGGGCTTACCAGGTTACTATAGGAGGTTCATCAGGAACTTCTCATGCATTGCATATCCTATTACATCATTGCAGAGGAAAGGTAAGAATTTTGAATGGACGGAGGAGTGTGCAGCCATTTTTGAGCAGTTGAAGCAGTTGTTGACAAATGCTCCAGTGTTAAATATTGTAGATATGGATAAATATTTTGTAGATGTACAAATTCTTGCAAGAGAGGGCTTGGTGGAGTCCTTATGCAAGAGGGACAAGTGATATGCTATGAGTCCAGGAAACAGAATGAGAATGAGCAAAACTACATGACTCATGATATTGAGTTGGCAGTTATTATTCATGCCTTGAAGATGTGGAGACATTATCTTCTTGGCAAGAGGTTTGTGTTGATGAGCAATCACAGTGGGTTGAGATATTTACTTAACCAGCCAAATTTGAATGCTAGGAAATCTATATGGTTGGCTACCCTTAGTGAGTTTGACTTTGATATCAAGTATATTAATGGAAAGGAGAATAGGGTTGCAGATGCTTTTAGCAGGAAAGTGTAGTTAAACCATATTGTAGCAGTGAGCTCATATGGGACAGATTTACAGGATCAGAACTTACAGGCAGGACAGCAGGATGATAGGTACAGGGAGCTTATGCTCAGGTTACTGCAGGATACAGGTGATCAAGATGTGGATTATCATATTACATCATATGGCTCAGTGAGGTTTATGTGTCAAATGAAAGTGAACTGAAGAAACTTATCTTAAAGGAGTTTCATGTGAAGCCATATTCAGGTCACCTAGGATATCAAAAGATGTTGACAATAGTAAAGAATTTCTACTACTGGCTGAATCTGAAGAAGAAAGTGGTAGATTTCGTGATGAGATGTTTGGATTATTATTGGGTCAAAGCAGAGTGTAAACATCGAGGTGGGTTGGTTCAGCCTATTTTGATTCCAAAGTGGAAATGGGAGGTCATTTCCATGGATTTCATTATAGGCCTTCCAAGGACATCGAGGCAGCATTATTCTATCATGGTTGTGGTCGACAGGTTGAGCAAGGTAGCTCACTTCAATCCAGTGAAGCCTACTTATTTAGCTAGTGAGGTAGAATAGGTCTTCATCATGGAGATCATGAGATTGCATGGTTTTCCAAAGAATATTGTGTCGGACAGGGATGCCAAGTTCACTTCCAAGTTTTGGAAGGAGTTGTTTGTAGGATTGGGGATAGAGTTGGATTTCAGCACAACTTATCATCCACAGACAAATGGACAGAAAGAGAGGGTAAATAGGATATTGGAGGAAATGTTGAGGATGTATGTCATCCATCAGAAAAGGAGATGGGAGTAGTACCTTCCATTGGTTGAATTTGCATACAACAACGATTATCAAGAGTCACTGAGGATGAGTCTGTTTGAGGCATTGTATGGGTGGATTTGTAACACTCTCATAAGTTGGAGTGATCTAGTGAACAAGGTACTTATTGGACTGGACATGTTGGGAAAGATGGAACTGGAAATGAAGGTTATAAAGAAGAATCTAAAGGCAGCACAACACAAGAAGAAAAATTATGGATACCAGCACAAGGCATTTAAGGATTTTTAGGTTAGGGAGCATGTGTATTTTCAAATCAAGCCTAAGAATAACTCCTTGAGGATTGGATCATGGGCCAATTTGGTACCACGGTATTATGGGCCTTTTGAGATCCTTGAGAGGATTGGACAAGTGGCCTACAGACTTGCACTACCTCCGACAATGAAAATCCATGATGTTTTTCATGTTTCATTGCTTAAAGGATATGTAAAGGATGTTTATCATGTTATTTATTGGTATGTATTGTAGGTAGAGAAAGGAGAATTGTAGTTGGAACCCCAATGCATATTACAGCAGAAATATCTCATGCTCTGGAACATAGCACTCTAGCATCTTAAAGTGTAGTGGAAGCACTTTGGGCCCGATGAAGCTACATGGGAGGTGGTTGATCAATTGGGAGTTAGGTATCCTTCATTGTTTATTGGTGAAGGAAAATGAGTCTTGGTATTTGTACATATTTATGTATGGTTTCTATTGTAAATATTGTAATGAGCTAAGTTATAAAGCTACAATAAGTGGTATGGTTATCATGTTGTCATGTTTTACATGATGGTTTTTCTTTTGAGTGGGATGTTATTGTAAATATTGCAATAAGCTGGGTTATAAAGCTCCATAGGCAATATGTTTTTTCTCTTCAGCGGATTTTCTGGGTCTAGGTGTGGTTTAACACCGAATATGGTGTTCCCCTATGGGGAAGGGGTCTATAACAACTTCAGGTTAAAATTCATGTAATAAAAGTTAATAAAGGTAAAATAAGACCATGGGCAAGGGACACTTATTCCAAACTCAATATTGGGAAAAATACTCTATTGGGCATCACTTGTGTTTTATGGCTAAGGGGAAATTGGCAAAGGAAATGGCAAAGATTTTGGAAAGGCAAAAAGGTATTTTTGGCACATTATTTATGAAAATAATGGAAATTAGGAGAAAAGGAATCTGAAAGGTCATAGGTTGCATGTGAGGAGGAAAATGAAGGAAAATCATGGAAAATTGAATAAATTAGAGGCCTCATTAATAAAAATACCTCAGAGCATCAGTTGGTAACCTTTTGTCAATATAGTGTTAGAATTTGTCTCAGAGAGGAGAAAGCACTAAGAGGAGAAAGAAAGTAAGAAAGCAAGGAATGGAAAGGAAAGGAAAGAAGGACAAGGGAAGCTAAGGAAGGCAAGGATCAAGTAGCTTCAACAGGAATACTTGAAGGTAATAGATTGCATGTGTGATTTCCTAATTGGCTTTTACATGCATGGTATGTGAATATTGGTATATGGGTATTTTGTTGTCATTGGCATGGATTTTTCCAATATTTGACAGTGGATTTTAGCCTAAACTTTCCATTTCCATATAGCCATGGTGTGATGGGATTGTCCTCAGTTTGAGTTTTGGATTGCTGGATGGTTTTGGAATCTACGGTGAGGTGGTCTCAGTAAAATTCCCAAAGGCCTAGGAATCCCTTGACCAAAAGTGGCGAGATACACGTAAAGCTTGAGGGTGGACATGAGAAAATTCCTCAAGGATGATGAAGGATTCTCGATCCATCCAAGCTCGATTTGGTTTTATGATCTCAGCACAGATTTAGGTGTGATCATGATATGGAGAGGGTGGAGGTCATTTAACCTCTAGATTCCCTTAGTTGTTTATGGATTGGTTTATCTCGTGAGATCCACAATCATGATTGTAATATGACATGGGGGTGATTAGTTGAAACAAAGATATGGTTCATCCAATCTATGGTTGGGTGAAATGTGGAAGTCTTAAACCCGGTTGGTAATTTCCTATGGCTAATAAGAGCTATGTTTCTCTTGCTTTTGGTAAGGAAATGTACTGGTTATTATGTGGCTTTAATGGTTGTTCTTTTATTTTTATTTATCTGGTTATATGTTGGTTATAAGCATGGTTTTATGACAGATCTTAGGCATGGCTCTTTTCATGTTTTCACTCATAACTTAATAAATAATGAATGCAAGACCTTCAGTGTTAAGAAAGCTAATCAGAGAAGATAGTGACCCTTCTTGTTAAACCTCAGATAATTTTTCAATCCCTTATGTTCAGACTTTCATTCATGACATGTAAGTTGCATATATACCAAGTGTTTGACATAATGTCAGTCTCAATTGGAGATGGTTAGGTCAAGTCCTAGTTTCAATTTTTGGTTTACAAGCATTTTCTCAATGTTGCACTAATCGGGAAATAATCACAATTATATCGTTTAATCGTGATTATTTCAACTAAACGATAAAATCATGCGTAGTAATCGGATAAAAAAAAATTGCTTGATTTTTTCAAAAAAAATCGCGATTTTTTGGGAAAAAATCATGGGAAAACAAAAACAAACAAACAATTTTTTGGTTCTTTTTTTAGGAGGAGGTGACCCAAGCTACCCCTGTCACAAGTAGAGGACGTGATCTACCTCCTGTAGCTCCTAGTTCTTCAACTTCTAGAGCACAGCAGGCTCCATAGTCTACTGCGGCCTGCCAACTCCACCGACATCTACATCTAGAGGGGCAAAGGAAATCAGTAGTATTAGACTTTAGTTTTTTGGTTAATTTCATTGCATATGACATTATGACTCATGATATGAGATGCATTATTATATTTTTTGTTGATATTTTGAGGTTGAGTTGGGACTCAGGAGTCAAGACTTACTATTCAGGACATGATTCACTGTTATGTGTGATTTTAGCACTAGAAATGATATTAAACATCTTATATATTAGTTCTTTTATCATATTTATGTGTCAATGTATTTATTTTATGTTGTATATGGTTTAGATATTAAAAAAATTGAAAAAAATGAATATTTTGTACCAAATGATTTTTTCCCGATTATTATAGATTTTTTCCCGATTATTACGATTTTTCCTCGTGCCGATATTATCCCAATAATGATTAGTGCAACATTGCATTTTCTTCATGTCTTTTATGAGTTATGGAAGTTTCATAGCTTTCTAGGAAGAGGCTAAGCCCCATCCCTAGAAAATAGCCTTAATTCTTGTAGATGTTGGCACAACACTGGAAGAAAAAGGCCACAATCACACTAATGCAGGCATATGGGAGTGATTGTGAACCCATAGTCACATGGAGGCCTTGGCAAGAGAGTGATTGGGGCTCTAGGTCAGGGAAAAAGTGAGTTGTCTTAGGGGTTGGACACCTGGAGGGGTTGGGTTACTCCTGGAGGTCTTGTGGCACCAGAGGGAAGTCAGTAAGGTATTTTTGTGTCGAATCCATTTCCTTAAGGTAATCTAGGAGGTTGAGTCATATCACAGTAACCCCTAGTCTCATGTTTACCCTAGGTAAGCTAGTGAAAGTGGGTATATGTGAGAGTAGGTGACGTTACAGTATCAAACATGGGTACTCCTTGGATGATGAATTAAATTATGCATCCAACGAGTCTTCCCACTCGAATTTTGAGTAAACCCATAGGGAGATGAGTTGAAAATATGAGATGAAAAAATAGTTTTTTATTTTTTATTTTTTATTTTTTATTTTTTATTCTTTTTAATTTTTTACTCCAAAAATGATGAGTCATCCCCCATGGTTGACACCATCATATTGAATCTTGTTGGTTCTTATTAAGTATATTTTGGTTGTACATTTTTGTTTTGAGGCCCATTTTTTACCTCAAAATTTCTCTAATGAATCCATGACATGTATATGGTTTTATTTCCCATCATTAGAAAGTTGGTCGAATGTTGAGATGAAGAATATTATGATACATCCATACATAGGTTGTTGGTATTGTTTCTAGTTTCTACATCCTTGCATCTCTTTTTTAGGCTATACATTAGTGGTATTGGTGTGTAGTAGGAATTAATGAGAGTTATTTCTATCCATTGTGTCACATAACAGCCATGTACTCTCAATATTATAGCCATGTATTATACTTATAAATCCTTGTAATTATTGGTATTCATTTGATCCTAACTATGATGGAGTTATATTGATGTTAGTCATGCATGGTCAGAGTTATTACAACCATATATGAAATGTTGCATGTCATATGTATTAGTCATGTTGTGGAAAGTCAGTCCTTTGGTCCACGAGGTGTAGTTTCTAACAAGGAGGCATTGATTGCAATTTGATGATGATGATGATGATGACTGAAGTCAAAAAATATTCTCAAAGGTAGCATGTCTAGTATGTATTTGATGATCATATATAGTTATTGTTTTTCTACTAGAGGTAGTATGAATGGTCATGTTACTACTTTATCCTTGTTACCATGTATATGTTGCCACTATGTTTTGGTGAGGACAATCTGGTTCATCAGAGGATGTTGTTGTTCTTTGAGTTGGCCTGACATTGTTGTTGGTATAGATGAAGCTATTGGTTGAATTTTTTGTTGCTAGTATGGTATTTATTGTGTATTGGTGATTAGATTTGTTGTTGTGGTCATAACTTGGAGACCTTATTGTTGTTGCTTCAAGAGAGAGTATGTTTCTTGTTGATATATTGTGATCATATTCAGCTAGTTCTAATGGGGAGTATTGTCTATTTTGTTATGTATACTGTTGATGAGCTTATCCCCTTGCCATTGTTGTCAAATGGGGAGAGAGTGAGGGGTTTAGTTTTTCAGAGGTCAGTTGGATGGTTCAGCTTGGGCTGCCATTAATTCCAAAGGTCGATATTATTGGCATTGATGTTATGATACAATATTGTTAGTTGGAATTGATCTCAACTTGGTTATGACTTAGTGCTATATATGCCTAGTTTGTGCATATGTTGGGGGTCTAGTGCAACTACAGTTACTTGAAAATAGTTGCTATAGCTAGATGACAATGGTTGGATACTGTCAAGTTATGTTTGTCGGATTATGTATGGTAGATGAGTGTGAAAATGTTATGTCATATGAGTATATGGATTTTGGCTTGTGCTACCAGTTGTAAGAGGAGTTCTAGAGGGTTGGACAGCATCTAAAAACATTGTAGGAGTTCTAACATTCCTTGATGTTGCTTGCAACTAAATTTTGAGCAGAAATGGGGATGAAACAAGGGTAACACAAGTTATGATTGAATGGAGAGATTTTTAACTTGATTTATCTTCTTTTTACCAACATTACTCTCCAGGATAATGCTTTTATCGAAATAAAAGGGTGTGTTATGGCTTGTAGGGCAAGAAAAATAAGACAACCTTCAGAAAACCAAGGTATTTTCTCATGGTAACTTAAAGGAGGTTAGAGAGTTTTGTTGATTTGGTCTAATTTGATCATTAGCTTGGTTTATTCTAGAATGGGATGTCACATCTATTTATATCAAAGTCTTGAACAGAAGTTTGAGTTTTTGGAGGAACATGTCCTCCTAGTGAAGAGAAGAAACCCTGCAGAGTGATGATTTGTTTCAGTGATGCATACCTGATCCATATTGCAGAGGTCATTACAGAGAATGAAATACACATATCAAAGAGATAATGGTTAGTACCTGATTCATATTCAAAAACCTATGACAGAGACTGTAGTGTAGGTTTTAACCCCGTATAGAAATTACCTACATACGAATTCTAAAACACAGAAAATAAACAATGCGAGAGCATAACACATATACACAGATATTTCCCCTAGATCCCAAAACTGGGACTACCAGCTTCATTTTTCATTATGTTCCTTTCAATGTTACAATACATATTTATACATGTTGAAGCATCCAATACCACATACCAAAAACCATCGCATCCAAAACCATGGACCAAAAACCATAGGTAGGTTCGCCCAACCTAATATAGGGTCCAAAAAAAAAAATTCCCGGGGCACTGCCCCAGACCCCATAGAGGGGGGCTACCCACCCCCCCTCAAACCCCTCGAACAGGGGGGGTTGTCGCCCCCCTATGATCCCCTTGCTGCGCAATCGGCGCAATGAAGGGGGGGCTCTGCCCCCCCTCTAACCACCCAGTTCACTATGTAGGTTAGTCTTGGAAAGAATATAACATAACCCAACATTCTCCCACTTGGTGTTTTCTTTCCATAGGGGGCCACAGTAGTGCTTAATCATTTTTCTAGCCCTGAAACACCCATTGTTTCTCTATACCAAGAGAACTTATCAGAGCTCACAGATTTTGTCAATGTATCTACAGTATTCTTTAAAGTGTCCACATTTACCAGCAACACCTTTTTATCTTCTATCATATCCCTCACAAAGTGATACTAAACATCAATGTGCTTTGTCTTTGAATGATAAGCAGGGTTATTTGCAAGAAAATTGCACTTTGGTTGTCACAGTCTATCCTTATAGCTCCCTGTACTAACCCCATACTTGAACACAATCTATGCAACCAAACTGCTTCCTTGTTTGCATGAGTGGCTGCCATGTATTCTGTGTCTGTAGTTGATAATGCCACTACAGATTGTTTCTTACTCATCCAACTGACTGCACCTCCAAATAGCTTAAACACATACCCACTTGTAGATCTTCTCTAATCCAGATCTCCTGCTCAGACTGCATCAACAAAGCCAGGAATATCCAACATTATGTCCAATCCTGATCTTCCTTGGTAGCACAAACCATAATCACTAGTGCCATGCAAATACCTGAAAACCCGCTTCACTGTTACCTAGTGCTCCTTCCCTGGTTTTGACATAAACATGTTCAATACTCCCACTGTATGTGCAATGTCTGGTCTAGTACAGACCATTGCATACATCAAGCTATTGACTGCACTTGCATATGGAACACAGGACATGTCCTCTTCCTCTTCTTGTGTCTTGGGACACTGTTCAGCAGATAACCTCACACCTACGGGAATAGGAACCTTCAATGGTTTACTATCTTGCATATTAAACCTCTGTAGTATTGTCTCAACATACTTCCTCTGGTTTAACCAGAGCTTCCTCTTTGCCCAATATATTTTAATTTCCATGCCCAAAATATAGTTTGTAGCACCAAGATATTTCATGTCGAATTTGGAGGACAATTGGGTCCTCAAAACTTGGATAATTTCTTTGTCATTTCCAACCAGCAACATATCATCCACATATAAGACCAGATAAAGAACACAGTCACCAATTAATTTAAAATACACACAGTGATCTGCTTTGCTTCTGGTGAAGCCAAGTCCCCGTATAAATGTATCAAATTTCTGATACCACATCCTTGTTGATTGTTTTAACCCATACAGAGACTTCTTTAACTTGCATACAAGTTCTTGCTTACCCTTCACCACAAAGCCTTCAGGTTTCTTCATGTATATTTCCTCTTCCAGATCCCCATGAAGAAACGTTGTCTTCACATCCATCTGTTCTACCTCAAAATCAAAAGCAGCAGCAATAGATAAAATTAATCTAATAGAAGTTACCTTGGCAACAAGAGAAAAAAATATCACCAAAATCAATTCCCGGCACCTGGGAATAACCCTTTGCTACCAATCGAGCTTTGTATTTCTCCACCTTTCCTTCTGCATTTGTCTTCTTCTTGAACACACATTTGCTGCCAATGGGTTTCCTTCCAACTGGCAACTCCACGAGATCCCAAGCCTCATTTTTGTGCAAAGATGCCATTTCATCAACCATGGCCTCTTCCCAGAGTTTTCCATCCTCTGAATATACTGCTTGCTTCACAGTGGGATCATCGTCAGTAATAGATAAAGCAAAATTTGAACAGAAAGCAGATGGACTATACCTTTTTGGTTGCCTTATTTCTCGAACTGATCTTCTCACACCTGGAGTTTGTGGCTCTTCATCTTTTGATTCCTCCTCTATTGTAGAGTCTGATTCTTCCTCCTTAAGCTCAAACTCTATCTTCTCAGGTTCCTTTGGTTGGACTTCATGTTTAATAACATCTTTTACCTCTCTGAACACCACATCTCAGTTGTACACAACCTTCCGTGTGACTGGGTTCCAAAGATTATAACCCTTTAAACCATCCTTATACCCAATAAAGATGCACTTTTCAGATTTACTATCCAACTTGGTTCGTTTCTCCTTTGGAACATGTACATATGCATCACATCCAAATACCCTCAGATGTGAAAGAGAGGTTTTCTTACTAGTCCATACCTCTTGTGGAGTCTTATCCTTCAACGCTGATGAAGGTGACCTGTTGACCAGGTAACATGAAATATCCACCGCCTTTGCCCAGAATTCCTGTCTTATCCTGGCACCACTGAGCATGCTTCTTGCCCTTTCCATCAACGTCTTATTCATTCTTTCTGCAACTCCATTTTGCTGAGGTGTATATGGAGTAGTCTTCTGTCGTGCAATACCACACTTCTTATAGAATTCTTCAAATTCCTTCCTGCAAAACTCTCCACCATTATCTGTCCTCAGCACCTTTATCTTCTTCTCTGTCTGATTTTCCACGGGAGCCTTAAATTCTTCAAACCTGTCAAAGGCTTCAGATTTCTTCTTAAGGAAATATATCCATGTACTCCTTGAGAAGTCATCTATAAATGATACATAGTACACAGACTTACCCAGTTATGGAACCTTCATAGGTCCAAACACATCACTGTGCACAAGTTATAATATATGTTTCGCCCTCTTACTACCAAAGGGGAAACTCACCCGATTCTGCTCCCCATATACACAATTTTCACAGAAATAAAAATCCAGAGAGCTATTACTCATACCTTCTACCATACCTTTACCATGAAGTATTCAAAGACCCTTCTCTCCAATATGTCCAAGCCTTTGATGCCACAACATGGTCTTCTCTCCAGAGACCACTAGATTTTCTGCTCCACTTTCAGGAACCACAGAAATGTTGCACCCATCAATAACAATGCTACCTTGCAGCTTGTACAGAGTTCCAATTCGAACTCCCGCATCAATACCAATGCTCCCCAAACCATTTTGCAGGTATCCTTCTCGAACATTGTTTTTACACTTACATCATCTAGCTTGCTTACAGAAATCAGATTTCTGGCCAATGCAGGAATATGCAAAACACTCGGAAGTGTTCTAACCCTTCCACCTTGTAACTTCAACTTTACTTTTCTACGACCAATTATTCTAGCTTCCTATCATCCCCTAAGAAGACATCACCACCATCTTATTTCTCATACTCACAGAACCACTCTCTATGGGGAGTGAAGTGAAAGGATGCACCTGAGTCAATCAACCATGCCTCATGATCTACATGTGTACTTGAAGAAGCCAAGTAGACATCCCCACCTTCATCTGAGGTGGTTTTCGCCTCTGCAGAAGGAGCACCATCAGATCCCTTTCCTTTATTAGGAGCTTTAGATTTACAGTCCCTTTTGTAGTGCCCTTCCTTTCTACATTTCCAGCACACCACCTTTACAGGTTTTCCTGGAGATTTAGATCTCCCTCTAGATTTAGATCTCCCACTCGATGACTTATTTTTGTTTCTATTTTGGGACCATCCTCGTATAGACAAGGCATCACCATTCTGGCTCTCCATATTTTTCCCTCTCATCTCCTCCGTCAACAAGGATGAGACTATTTCATCGAACTGCAAGGCAGTTTCATTGCTACCTATTGCAATAACCAGACTATCCCACGAATCTGGTAGAGAACACAACAAACTGATGCACTTATCTTCATCTGAAATTTTAATATCAACAGATGCTAATTGGCTTACCATAGTATTAAATGCATTCATATGCTCTGTCACCGAGTCTCCATCTTTCATCCTCAGGTTATACAACTTTTTCCGCAGGAATAATTTATTCACCAGAGACTTAGATTGGCACAAAGTCCCTAACTTGTCCCACAAAACCTTCACCGTAGCTTCCCGTGATACATTCAGCAATACTGAATCTGAGACACACAATCGTATTATGCTCTTTTCCTTCCTATCCAACTTCTTCCATTCTTCATCGGACACTCCCGTTGGTTTAGTACTTGAATCTACTGCGATCCACTAATCTTTATCCACCAACAGATCCTCTATCTTGAGTTTCCACCACTCAAAACTCTGACCATTAAATTTCTCGATCTCTATCTTTCCACTACTTGCCATATTCTTTCACCACCAGAATCGATCTCATAGATCTCCCACTGAACAGGGTCTACCACCGGCCCGAGCGAAACCCCTCAGCAATAAAGGCATCCCCTTGAAACCAAAATAGCTCTGATACCAAATGTAGGTTTTAACCCCGTACAGAAATTACCTGCATACGAATTCTAAAACACGGAAAATAAACAATGTGAGAGCATAACACATAAAACACATATACACAGAGATTTCCCCTGGATCCAAAACTGGGACTACCAGCTTTATTTTTCATTATGTTCCTTTCGATGTTACAATACATATTTATACATGTCGAAGCATCCAATACCATGGACCGAAAACCATCGCGTTCAAAACCATGGACCGAAAACCATAGGTAGGTTTTCCCAACCTAATATAGGGTCCAAAAAAAAATTTCTCGGGGTGCTGCCCCAGACCTCGTAGAGGGGGGCTACCCACCCCCCTCAAACAACCCGAACAGGGGGGGCTTCCGCCCCCCCAGTGATCCCCCCCCACTGCACAACCAGCGCAACGAAGGGGGGGGGCGGAGCCCCCCCTCTAACCCCCGGTTCACTACGTAGGTTAGTCGTGGAAAGAATATAACACAACCCAACATGTAGGAGAGAGATTGTAAGAAAAATAGAAGAGATTGATCCGGAGAAGTAATGCAGAACCTGCAGCAGATCCAGTATACACAGAGATATTGATTGCAATAATCTGAAATTGGAGGAGAACTTATCCTTCCTCAAAAGTGATCGTTCTCTTGATGCTTTGGAAGTAAAAATGGGTCTTATGACAAAACAAGTTTTCAAAGGTCTCTTCAAGGACTATGAGTTAGTTTTTCATGTCAACTTAAAACATAAGAAACATCTCATCATATACATAAATTTATGAAGAGAAAAAACAAATAATTTGGTGACAGAGTTCACCCCTACTGGGCTACATCTTTGGGCCTGCTAACATAGCTAGACTGTTCTATATATTTAGTGAAAAAGAGTACATAAAGTTTGTTGATAGACAAGTGGCTAGTTTCCCCTTCAAGGAAATGTTCTCCTACAAATAACTCTCACTATAAATAGCAGGACAACCTACAATTAGTCATGAAACCATCAACAATAAAAGGTGTCTCCTACAAAGAGCCAATACTCTATTTGAAAATGAGCATACATGAGCATACAAGTACTTCAATTCCACATTGAAGTAAAAAAAGAAACCTTTCCTCAATAAAACATAGTGAGAAAAGACAAAATGAGTTGCAACATATAATTTTATAATTCAAAACTGTTGTAGTAAACTTCTGAAGGTAATAAAACCCCCACAAGGACTTCTCCATGCTCAAACACCTTCAAGAATTGCTCCAAAACATTGATTAATTCATACACCCATGGACTTGAACCTACAAAAAGTATCTTCAAATGTGCTCTAATCAAGAAATAGATGTCACCATTGGATCCAAAATGTCAAAAAACCCCTATTTGGACTCTTCTTGAGCTCCAAAAGGCACAAAAATCACCAAGTTATGGCTCTAACAAGCTCTGTAAGTTCCTCATATGTTATATGTCCTACAAACTAGATAAACAATCTAATATCGCTACAATTTCTCCATGTTCTCCGTTGCAGAGGTGACAAATTCACCCACCAAAGGTGCAATTTGTTGGACCATTAAATTTCCAAATAACCCCATGAGTGGAAATATATGGTCACGTGGGTGCCATAAATCTGAGGGTTGGGCCTAACCACCTGCCCTCGCCAGCCTAGGCCCTTAACCGCCAAAATGGTGGTCATGTTAGTGCCCATGGGACCGAGGATCGAGCCAATAGACCACCCTTACCATCGTAGCCCCCTCACACTTTTCCATGGTCACATTTCCGTAACAAAGCCAGGGGTTGGTCCTCGTTTACCACAACCTCCGTTGATGGCCTTCTGTCACAGTCCCATGCAGGTTCATGCAACCGGGGCCAGGGCCAATCCTTAGCCCCCTCTCCATCTATGCTCTGATGGTTCCTTCTACATTCACGTGAGGGTCTTGTGACCAGGGATTAGGCTAGGTCCCAATCCCCTCTCCTTTGTGCCCAAATTCGTGTGGTGATTCAGGTGACCAGGGGTTCGAGGCTGACTGCCCGGCCCCTTTTCCAAAATAGGCACCATTTAAACTTTAAATAGGATCGAAGCCCTTAGGGGTTAAGAACCACCCCCGTCGTGCAATGGAAAGTCTCTTGGTTGTTGGATGTGAGGTCTTAGTTGTGAATTTGGCCCATCCTGTCTGACCCTTAACCAAATTTTGGCCAACCGTGGGGTGTCACATGGAAGCCTCTGGTTAGGTCATGTGGCACACCCTAATTGGTCCACCACAACAAAGATGACCCAATAAAAAATGAGCAACTTAACCAATATGAGGTTGCCACTTGGTATGCTCTCATTGGTCTATACCTACCAAGTCAAACTGATGATGTCAACAATATGGAAACCTAGTTAGTTTCTTAGTCAAAAAACCTGCTTATTTTTTTAGTTTTTGGGCCAAACAATCAGAATGTGATAACTTTAGCACACGGTATCGAATTAAGGTGAAATGAGTGTCACTGGATTTATAATGACGAACACTTCAACATGACACTGGTTTCAAAACATTTTGGGCACCTTCATTTTTGAGCTAAAATTTGATCAGTGGATCACACCTCCCCACTAGGAACTTTTGGACTCCAAAAGTTCACTTCTCCTAGTAAATAAAATGAGACTAAAACTCAAAAATTACCCAAAACTCAATCCATAATGCTTTGTTTTCAATTGGTGCCCTTCAAGCTCCAATCAAGGTGCTTCACCTATCTTCTTCGTGAAGACCTACGATCTTGTCAAGAATCGAGCCAGAATTATTATTCTTGATGCAAGAACAAAAACACTGACGCGTGGAATCTGAACATTCTCTTTAAATCCATATTTCACGGATCAAACAAATTCATCCTGAAGTTCCATTGTTGAAGACAAACTTAAATTTCCATCTTGGAAATCAGAAGCAGTACAATGCCTATCATGCACTGATTCAAATTTACTTTAATGTCCTCAAAATAAGCACACAAAAGTACACTACTGCAAAATTTCAATGACACCATTTGCTTTGCCTACAAAAACATAGTCATCTTGTACAATATTAAACAAAGATTCTATTCACAACAAGTTTCATATTGAACACTTGCATTGGTGAGTACATGACAAAATGTAGACAAACTTGGACGACAAACATTGTACATCCTAAAAGTCCTTAAACATTGGACTCATAAACAAGCCAATAACATAACATGTCAATGAAAAACATATTTTTTGCACATGGTGATTATTCTTGTCCACTTTACAAAAGTACCCAAAACAAGTAAACAACAACAAGTATTTACAATTTACAAAGCAAAAATAAACTATACAAATAGTCTACCCAATCTTTGCCTCTCCTAGGCTTATGGGTTCTATTTTTGCATCTAATTTGCTTTGAAGGTTTCCTTAGGAATGTTGTGAGTCCTCTTTTCCACCTCTTGCTTCCTTTACATTGGTTTTCACAATCTCTTTATCCTTCTTGGAACGAAGCTCTAGATGTAGTTTCCAACATCAATCATTCTCCTGCCCATGCATCTTGCAATGGCTACAAAATTACTTTCTCTTGCTTGTCAAAAAGGAATTCCTAAAATGTGAAGTAGATTCATCATGCTTCATGCCAAAAATCTTATCCATTATTTTGACCATTACGATGTGTTGCTGACAAACAACCACACAATGGTCAATTGCATCACAGAAAGTGCAAGGATACATATTCCTCAAATAGTCAAAATTACCAACATTCGAAAAACACCCATGAGATTTATACATGCCCCTTGGGTTGTATCTTTGACGATGTGGAGTGGATGATGACATGGAAGGTCCTTTAAAGCATTCATCTCTCTTAAGAGACAAATGAACATTGTCACCACCATATTGGTGTGACATATCAACCTCTGATGACTAATTTATCTCAAACAGTTTAGAGAATTCTCCAAACTCTCTTTGACCATATCCCAATCCTTGATATTTTGGTCTCTCTTGTACCATGATTGGATTAGTGATCCCTTTTCCATTGATGTCGAGGCCTCCTCCTTCATAGCCCATTTTAGGTAGCAGCTTCATGCCAATGCCTCTAATATGTCGTTGAAATGCTACAAACAGGTGTTATGAACATAAATAGAAGGATTTGAACTTGAAATTATTATTACCTCCTTAAACTTTCCATCCACCTTTTCTGGTTCATATGATGATGACGACTTTGTAGATGACTCTAGCCACCCACTCTTACCAACTGGCATATGATGAGAATCCATGAGATGCTTACAAAATGCATATACATCATTTTCCTCATAAGGTCCATAATCTTTGTTTGAACCATGCCCATATATTGGCTTCACTTTGGAGGTTTCCTTTGTTGTCACTGGAGTGGAAATTTCATCAACTTATTCCTCAAGCACATGTTGCAACTGAAGGTGAATATGTCTCTTCTCATCTTCAGTAATTTCAATCATTCATCTCAATTCACTATTCTCCATTCAAAGAGACAAATTCATCTCCTCAAGGTCTTGGAAACTCTTCTTGCCCATTCTTGCAACTTGGTAAAGCCTTGCTCTAATACCAATTTGATCTAAAATTGGAGGAGAACTTCTCCTTCCTAAAAAGTGATCGTTCTCTTGAAGCTTTGCAAGGGAAAATGGGTCTTATGACAAAACAATTTTTCAAAGGTATCATCAAGGACTATGAGTTAGTTTTTCATGTAAACTTAAAACATAAGCAACATCTCATCATTTAACTCATATAGGCATTCAGGAAGAGCAACAACAAAGAATTTGTTGACGGAGTTCACCCTTCCTGGGCTACCTCTCAGAGCCTGCCAACATAGCTAGACAGGTCCATATATTCAGTGAAAAAGAGTACATAAAGTTTGCTAATAAAACAAGTGGCTAGTTTCCCCTTCAAGGAAACATTGTCCTGCAAATAACTCTCGCTATAAATAGCATGAAAACCTACAGTCAGTCATGAAACAATCAGCACTAAATGGTGTCTCCTACAAAGACCCGGTACTCCATTTGAAAATGAGCATACATGAGCATATAAGTACTTCAATTCTATATTGAGCTACAAAAATAAATCTTTACTCAATAAGACATAGTGAGAAAAGAAAAAATGAGTTATACCCTACAAGTCATAGCTGTTGCAGTAAAATTTTGAAGGTAAGAAAACTCCTACAAGGACTTCTCCATGCTAAAACACCTTCAATAACTGCTCCAAAACGTTGATTGATCCATACACCCATGGACTTGAACATGCAAAAATTCTCTTTAGATGTGCTCTAATCAACAAATAGAGGTCATCGTTGGATCCAGAATGGCCAAAAACTCATGTCTGGACTCTTCTTGAGCTCCAAAAGGCCAAAAATTCACCAAGATATGGCTCTAACAAGCTCTGTAAACTCCTCCTCTATTATACTTCCTAAAAATTGGATAAACAGTCTAACAACGTTACAAATTCACCCTACTTTCCGCTGCAGAGGCAAAAAATTCACCCACCGAAGGTTCAATTTTTTGGCCCATCAAATTTCCAAATAACCCCGTGTGCGGAAACATATGGTCACATCGGCACCATAAAGTCGAGGATTGGGCCTAACCGCCCGCCATCGTCGGCCTAGACCCTTAACCGTCAAGTCGGTGGTCATGTTGGCACCCATGGGACCAAGGGTAGGGCCAACGGCTCACCCTTACTATCGTATACCCCTCATGCTTTGTTGTGGTCACATTGTGGTAACAAAACTAAGGGTTGGTCCCCATTTACTGCTCCCTCCGTCGACGGTCTTCCATCACGGTCCGATGTAGGTTCATGTGACTAAGGCCATGGCCAATCATAATCCCCCTCTCCATCTGTTCTCTGGTGGCCCCGTATGTTCTCACTTAAGGGTCTTGTGACCGGGGGGCGGGCTAGGTCCTGATCCCCTCTCCTTTACACCCAAGGTCATATGGTTAGTTGGGTGACCGAGGGCCAAGGCTGACCGCTCGGCCCCTTTTCCAAAATCGGTGTCATTTTAACTTTAAATAGGGTCGAAGCCCTTAGGGGTTAATAACCACCCCTATGAGGTAGTGGAAATGTTCTTGGTTTTTCGATGTGTAGTCACATGTTTGAATCCAGCCTAGCATGTCTGATCCTTAACCAAAATTTGGCCAACTGCGGGGTGCCATGTGGTGGCCTATGGTTAGGCCACGTGGCACACCCTAATTGGTCAACCACAACAAACATGACCTAATCAAAAATGAGAAACTCAACCAATACATGGATGTCACTTGGCATGATCTCATTGGTTTTTACCTGCCAAGTCAAATTGATGATGTCAGTAGTACAGCGACCCAGTCAGTAAACCTACTAATTTTTTTAGTTGTTGGGCCAAACGATCAAAACGCGTTAACTTGAGAACACAATATCGGATTGAGGTGAAACGAGTGTCATTGATTCAGAATGACGAACACTTCAACACGAAATTGGTTTCAAAACATTTTGGGTGCTTTCATATTTGAGCTAAAATTTGATCACCGAATCGTGCAAGCAGATCAGTGTAATTCCAGAGAGGCGAGGTTTGAGAAGAAGAGGTATTGTGCAGACCTGCAACAAATAATTTGTATAAAGAGTATTGATGACTAAGAGTTTGTTGTTGTAGGTTTCTTTTTGAGTGCTAATTGTACATGATGATTGCTATGGAATAATCCTAATGTTATTGTATGTCTATTATAGATATGATTACACTCGTGTTGCTGATATAAAATTGTATGGCTGAGATTTTCATTGTAGAAGATGTGAGTAAGATGTATGCCTGTGAGCATTGACAATGAAGGTCCATATGATAAGAGCATAATGTGTTTAAGAGTGAGAAAATATGTTTTGTTGAGGGTATTATATCTGCATGAAATTGAGTTGATGTGAGAGTAGAAATTGGTTGAGAGAATATTATTGTGATGTTATGTTGCTCGTGTTGAGAAAATTTTAAAACCTAGTGTGAAACATTCTGAAACGTAGTTCACATGGTGTTGAAGCCATGGAGACTTCATTCTTGTGGAGGCTAGAAGACAATGACTAGAGGAGTTGGATATTCATCCATGGTGGTAGATAGTTCAGTAGTATCTGGACATGCTCCTTGGTTGTGGAGGCTTTCAACGTATAGTTATCTATAGTGTTGTGTGATTTGATACTTCCTAGTTGATGGTTGCAAGCAAACTATTATAGAAGTCCAATCTTCCAACTGGTGGAGACCAACCACTCTATGTAGAAATTGTTCAACCATTAATGGAATAATTGAGCAGCAGTAGTAGTGGGCGGTTTTTTTCCCTAGAGGGGGTTTTCCACTAGAACACGTGTGTCCTCTTGTGTGCATGTCTTCTTGACATTTTTCATGTTTTTTTCGCATTATTTCTATGACGGTTCTACATGTTTATTTGTGATTTGATGTTGGCTCACTAATCTTTAGGTGTTTGATTAAAAATAAGTGAAAAATTAATAAACCCTATCACTACTGATTCACACCTCCCCCCCCGCGTCTCAGCAGTGAGCATATTTCCAATAATTGATATCGGAGTGGGTTCTCTCGGTGCAGCTTGATCACTCGATGGTGGATCGTTGAAGCCAAAAATAAAGCTCAAGCAAGGTTGATAGAGAATATTACCTTGGAAAATAAATATCTGAAGAAACTTCTTCAAATTCTTGAGGAGAGAGAGAATATTTTCAAGAAGGAAAATTCCAATCTGAAAATCCAGTTGGAAAAGGAAAGGAAGATTGAAGAAGGACAGTGGAAGTAGTGTAAAGAAAAGGGAGATGAGTATGAAAGACTCCAAACTGAAGTGGTTGTAGTGAGAAGATACCTAGAAATGAAGATCATGCAGTTAAAGATCAGCCAAAAATCTCTCTCAAACAAATAAGATTCTAGTCTACACAAGGGAGAAATTAGTTCAGAAGAAAAACTAAAACATCTAATAGCAAAAGATGGTACCAACAGTGAGAATAGCAATAAAAGAGGACAATAGCAAAAACAACAATCAAATGAGACAAAGTTTGTGCCCAAAAACTCATCCACATCCTCAATATTAGTTAGATCTATTAATTGTCAAAAGCTTTGGCATACTGCTGCAAAATGAAAAAGCATGCAGCAGAAGTAGTTAAATAAAGGAACACATCAAGCATGCTCTTATATGGCCAAGTATAATAGTTCATTATATGGCTATTATTTCTCATGTAATAATTTTATACATAAGACTTTTGATAGCATAACCTATGTGAAGAAGAGGACATTTGAATCTTATGCTTTGTTTCTTGGACATATAAGGTGTTATTTATGTGACAACATTGGCCATAGGGCCAAAGACTACAAAATGTCCTTGTGTTACAGGAGACTCAATCAAAATTCAAATATCACACAAAATAGATTAGACAAGAGATCAAATAATGGAACACATGGCAAATATCAATCTAACAAAGTCTAGAGGAAGAAGGAGCAGCAAAATACCCCCAGCAAAAACTAAGGCCCGCATGGTCTCAGGAGGAGCATATGGCAAGATTTTGAATCTACAAGAAGAATTAATAAAATGTAGCCATAGCGGGAGAAGAGTACATTGATAGATCTACATGTAGGAGGTGCTTGAAATTAGGTGGAGTTCCATGAGGTTTGAAATCTTATTTATTTATTTATGGTATATGTTTGGATCAGCCATATGTGACTGGTTGCATTTTTTTAAGTAGTAGATTGTTGAAACCCTAATGACGATATGGCAGCGTAGATGTATACTGAAGGGTTAAATCTTATGCAAGTTGGTATTTCCTTTGCATGTTTTTTACTAATGCAGTTATTTTAATTGATGAGAAGGTTGTCAAACTTGATCAGTGAGCAGATGGAACATGTTCAGGGGAGGATTTTGTTAGGTCCCTATAATACTAGTGATTCCTCCATTACTATTGTCATTGTATCCCTTATTGTTATTATTGTGCTCCATAGAATCCCACTATTGTTATTTTTGTGCCTTTATATTATTATTGTTAGGTCGGCTTGGTTATATTGTGACCCCTTAGACTCCTATATATAGAAAGGAGGTTTTATCATTTGAATCATCCAAGAATTGATCATTTTGTAATGTAAAGGAGGTTTCCACCTCAAAGAGGCTAAATTATAAGGCGTTGATCTATCTTTTCTATCTTTTGGTGAGCTGGTTTCATAACATTTGGTATCGGAGCTTTGGATTCTAGGGTTTCGCTGCTCCAAACAGGTCATCGTGGCACTTTCGCTATAACTTTTTTCTGCGACATTTCAGAAGCAAAAAACAAAACCCATTTTAGATGAAATCTTGCTAAACCTCAGGTCCATATTTCATATCTTCTCTCGCTATATTTTCGGAGATATGATCTGAGGAAGTTAGGGTTTTTGCAAGCTCCAAAATTTCATCTAAAATAGGTCATCATGGAAGGTTCACTATAACACTTTCTCTACGAAGTTTTAAAAGCTAAAAAAACCCATTTGAGAAGAAATCGGTCTGAACCTTGGCTTTGAATTTCAGATTTTGTCTCGCTATATTTGTGGCAATATAATCTGAGGAAGTTAGGGTTTTTGCAGACCCCCGAATTACATTCCAAACAGTCCACCTTGGGAAAATCGTCATAACTTTCTCTCTGAGCATCAGATTGAATTTTCGTAAGAAGATTCAGAAAGAGGACAGACTGCAGTTTTTTGGATATCGTTTTCAGAACCTAAGGTTGAAATAGTGACCCGCGGAACGTCGTACAAGTTTGTTCTACTGAACAAGTCTATACTCAGGTCATCGTGGGAGAATTGGCATAACGCTTCATTGGAGAATCCAATCTTGATCAGAGTTACGGAGTTAGAAATATTACTTAGAGGGTTACCACAATAAGAAATTTTAGACCTTGGATATCCAACATTACAGAAATACATCAAATTCAATATCAAGCTCCTACAAAGTGAAAAAAAAAAAAAGTGTGTAGTTTTTTTTAAATTTCTGCATAAGCCTGGTTTGAAAAATTAGTTTGAAGGAATTCAAAGGGAATAGTGAAACATTATATTGGTAATTAATGCCCCGAAGAAAGAAAATGGAAACACCTAGTAAGCAACCTGAGAGCTCTAGCATGACTCATGAAGAAGAGGAAGAAATGCAACATGATATATCAAAATTATGAGACCAAGTGCAACAAATCTCAATCGATTAAAAAGTAACAGAATCTAAGATGGATAGTTTAAAGAAATACATAGAAGCTAAGATGTATGGTGTGGAAGCTAATATGAATTGTTTAAAGAAATGCGTGGAAGCTAAGATGGATGGTTTAAAGAAAGGTGTAGAAGCTAAGATGAATGACGTGGAAGCTAAGATGGACGGTGTGGAAGCTAAGATGGACGATTTGAAGATAGATTTGAAGACAAGCATGGATTCGAAGATTTGAAGGCAGATTTGACAAAGTTTCTACAAGAAACTCTTACTAATGGTGAAAGGGTAGTAAAGGAAACTCATGATGAGAACAAAATAAATGTTAATCATGATTTCATAGACTCTAACATTGGATCGAAGAACCACCATGTTCCAAAGATCGATATGAGGAAGCTTGATGGCAAGGATCCTGGAACATGGATACTACAGATGGAGCAATTTTTCAATCTCCATAATGTGCAAAACACACAAAAGGTATGCATTGCAACTTTACATTTGGAAGCAAATCAATTTGTATGGTATCGATGGCTTTTCTCTCATAAACAAATTGTCACTTGGGATATTTTTATGGATGAAATGATAGCACATTATGACGATACAAAAAGAAACACTTTTTTTAGCCAATTGATAAATCTCAAACAAAAGGGTTCAATTATGGAGCACATTGAGGACTTCCAAAAATTGAATATAAGGGTAAAAGATATTCCAGAGGAGCAAAGGATTGATGTGTTCATAGGTACTTTAAAAGATAACATCCAATATGAGGTTCACCTTTGGGAACTAGATTCATTGGAGAAGGCATTCAGGTTGGCAAGAAAAATGGAAATAAAAATTATGGAAACAAGGAAGCCTAACACTCACAATAATAAAGATGGAAGTGTTGCTGCCCCTAGCCATCCACAACCTACAAGGTTGACACCACAATAATTGGAAGAAAAAAGAGCAAAATGGCTTTGTTACAGTTGTGATAGAAAATACACTAAAGGTCATAAGTGTGTCGAGAAGAAATTATTTTACATAGATTGTGAAGAGGAGGAAGAAAAGGAAAAAGAAACGCCAAAAGAAGAGGATATACACCAGGAACAAACCCTAATAAAATAAGAAATGAATCTGACCATATCTTGCAATGCATTGGCTGGAATTACCACTCCTCAAACTATCAAGATAGAAGGGCATATCAAGGAGAAAAAGGTAATACTATTGATTGATTCGGGAAGTACCCATAATTTTATTCACTGTAAAATAGCCAAGGAATTGAATTGCTTCCTACATCCAACACCAGAGTGTCAAGTGATGGTAGCAAGTGGAAGAACCATAAATTTCTCAGAAAATTGTCATAATATCAAGCTATCCATGGGAGAATATATATTGAATAGCCCAATGCTTTCCATTCCAATGGACGGTGTCGATGTTGTACTAGGAGTCCAATGGCTACAATCCTTGGGTACAATAGCTTTTAATTTTCAAGAAATTTTCATGAAATTCTCTGCAGAAGGAAAGGAAGTTTAATTAAGGGGTATCGCAGGGAAACCAGGAAAGATAATCAGCTCTAACGGAATGATAAAGCTTCTAAAGAAATTGCAACGAGGCATAATTGCACAATTATGTTCACTAGAGGTTCCCACATCGAAACCATCCATTTCTCTAGATCTCCAAAAAGTCTTGGACAATCATTCCAAGGTATTTGAGACTCCCAAAGGCCTCCAACCTATTTGTGATCATGATCATGCTATCAATTTGATACCAAGAAGTGTTCCTCCAAACATCAGGCCTTACAAATATCCCTATGTCCAAAAGAGTGAAATTGAACGTATGGTTGAAGAAATTCTAGAGGCTAGTATAATTCAACATAGTCAAAGTTCTTTCTCTGTTCCAATAGTATTGGTTTACAAGAAGGATGGATCGTGGTGCATGTGTCCAGATTATAGGGAGCTCAACAAGCTCACTATTAAAGATAAATTTCCCATTCCTATCATTGATAAATTATTGGATGAATTGCATGGATCAATTTACTTCACCATTGGATCTTCATTCAGGATATCATCAAATCAAAATGAAGACTAAAGACATTCCAAAAACAACATTTAGAACTCATGAGGGTCATTATGAATTTTTGGTCATTCTTTTTGGCCTTACTAATGCACCTTCTAAATTTCAAGGTTTGATGAATTCCATTTTCAAACCCTTCCTTAGAAAATTTGTGTTAGTATTTTTTGATGATATACTAATCTACAGCAAGTCTTGTAAGGATCATGTCCAGCATGTTGACATGGTGCTCAAACTATTGGAGGAGAAAAAATTATATGCAAAAATCTTCAAATATTTCTTTGGAGTACAAGAGATGGAAAATCTGGGTCATATTATATCTCATGAAGGTGTTAAGGTAGACCCTAGAAAAATTAAAACCATTAAGGAATGGAAAATCCCCACATCCATAAAGCATCTACGAGGATTTCTCATGTTGACAGGGTATTATCACAAGTTTGTTAAGAATTATGGGAGATTAATAGAACCTCTAACAACATTATTGAAGAAAGATGCATTCTCATGGACTCCAGAAGCAACAAAGGCCTTTGAACATCTTAAAGAGGCAATGTGCTAAGCACCAGTATTAGCTACATCGGACTTCACAAAAACCTTTATTATGGAATGTGATGCCTCAGGAAATGGAATTGGTGTTGTTTTAATGCAAGAAGAAAGAACCATTGCTTTTGAAAGTCATCCAATCAAAGGAAAGTATTTACACAAAGCTAATTATGAGAAGGAAATGTTGGAAATATTACATGCACTTAATAAATGGCAACCCTACCTAATGGGAAGACACTTCAAGGTAAAAACAGATCATGATAGTCTTAAATACTTTTTAGAAAAAATATTATCTTCAGAAGAGCAGCAAAAATGGGTCACAAAGATGTTGGGCTATGACTTTGAAATCATCTACAAAAAGGGAAGAAAAATGTTGTGGCAAATGCACTCTCAAGAAAGGATGAGGATGTGGAAGCATTTCTTTGCGCCATTTCTATTATCCAACCAAATTGGATAAACGAAGCAAGGGATGAATGGAAGAGTGACGAGGAAGTGTGGGCACTCATTCAAAAGATACAACAAGATCCTAGTACATCTGATACATTTAGTTGGAAAAATGGTTCGTTATGATACAAGGATCGGTTATACCTATGTAAGAATTCCCCAACTCAAACAAACAATTCTTAGGGAATTGCACACCTCTCCCATAGGAGGGCACTCAGGATTTCTAAAAACCTACCACAGGGTTATGAAGGATTTTTTTTGGGATGGCCTTAAATCAGATATTCAAAATTTTGTGGTGGAATGTTTGGTTTTCCAACGAAATAAAGTTGAAACAATTAAGACCCCGAGACTATTACAACCTTTATCGATTCCAAGCCAACGTTGGGAGGAGGTTTCAATGGAGTTTATCATAGGTTTACCCAAGTCCGAAGGAAAGAGTGTTATCATGGTGGTAGTTGACAGACTTACCAATTATGCACACTTTTGTGCATTATCTCATCCACTTAAATCGATTACATTTTCTACTACATTTATGGAAACAATTCAAAAGCTACATGGAAACCCAAAGATTATTGTAAGTGACAGAGATCCCATTTTCACTGGAAATTTTTGGACAGAATTATTTTCTTTTCTTGGTACTCAGTTAGCTCATAGATCATCTTATCATACTCAATATGATGGGAAAACTAAGATAGTAAACAAATGTTTTGAAGGATATCTTCGTTGCTTTGTATCTGATAAATAGACACAATGGGTCAAATGGTTAACTTTGGCTGAATGGTGGTATAACACTTCCTTCCACACTGCAACAAAAATGACCCCATTTATGGCACTTTATGGATATCATCCACCATCGATCACATCATATTTAAGATAAAATCCTAAGATTCAAGCAGTGGAAGATCACATCGAGCATCAGCAACAAGTTCTCCAACTCTTAAAGGATAACCTCATGTTGGCGCGGAATAGAATGAAACAACAGGCAGATCAACATCGCAGCAAAAGAAGTTTTGATGTAGGTGATTGGCTATTCCTATGGCTACAACCATATAAACAAATGTCCCTCAAGCAAGATAAGAAGAATAATAAATTATCACCAAAGTATTATGGTTTGTACAAGGTGTTGCAAAAGTTAGGTACTATGGCATATAAATTGGAGCTTCCTGCAGCTTCCTGGGTGCACCCAATTTTCCATGTTTCATGCTTAAAGAAGGTTATAGGTGAAAAGATTCCAGTTCAAACAATATTTCCAAAACTTGATGAGGAAGGAAAAATCATATTGCAACCTGAAGCAGTCAAAGAAACAAGAACTTGAAAGCTATGAAATCGATCAATTTCAGAGTATCTCATCAAGTGGAAGAACTTACCTATTGAAGATTCCACGTGGGAGGATGAGAATTTTCTACAAAATCATTCAGAACTACTCAAGCATTGAGGACAACACTTTTCTGAAGGATAGGGACATGTTAGGTCCCTATAATACTAGTGATTCCTCCATTACTATTGTCATTGTATCCCTTATTTTTATTATTGTGCCCCATTAAATCCCACTATTGTTATTTTTGTGCCTTTATATTATTATTCTTAGGTCAGCTTGGTTATATTGTGACCCCTTAGACTCCTATATATAGAAAGGAGGTTTTATCATTTGAATCATCCATGAATTGATCATTTGTGTAATGTAAAGGAGGTTTCCCCCTCGAAGAGGCTGAATTATAAGGCGTTGATCTATCTTTTCTATCTTTTGGTGAGCTGGTTTCATAACATATTTCTTTTCATTCCATTAGATTAGTAGTTTGTTGGCTTTATGGCATCTCAGAAGGAATTCCTTGCTATGCAATTGTGTAGTGGAGATTCCTTTGGTGATAGTTGATAAAGAGCTTGTGCATTTGAACATTTGCACAACTAAGGTTTTACATGGCTTATATGTTGATTCTTTGTTTTATATGGTCCATATGGAGTTATCTTGTATTATCATAATGTTATATGATTGTTTCCTTATGCTTACATTGGTTCATTGATAGCTTATGATGATATTGCAAGAAATTATGTTGTTGTTGTATGGTGGTAGATCCACTCTCTATTGGTTCTTCCTTTGTGCATGATGTTGGAAAGGTTGTTGTTGTATGAAAATAATGACCCATATATCGTTGCATAGATCTGGGGTTTCTGTTTTATTGAAGAGGTTGTTGTTGCAGTGATCTATCTGCTACTAATGATGTTTGAACTTCATAGAATAAATATTATTCTATTGATGAGGAAAGTATGTACACCACCATGTATGGTATTTGATATGCTAATCAGTTTTATTTGTTGCTTGAGAGATCAACATATTATGTTGCTACTGAAGATTGATCCCTTATTTCATTGTGGAGACATGTATTTGTTGATGATACATATAGTTATAGGTCTGATGGTCATTATGTTGTTACTCATTGATGTTATGTGATATCTTTATATTTATACTATTTCACTTGTTGCTGATAGTTTCTATTAATGTATTGGTCAAGGAGAACATGAGTTGCATATGATGCCACTATTAACATTTTTGCTACCAGTAAGAGGTTATAGTGTTGCTTATTGTCTTATCTACCTATGAGTTCACATATTGTTCTTGTTACTAAGATTTTCTACCATGGACAAGGTGTTGAGGATTAGTTGTTTGCTACTTATCTACCTATTGTTTATTTTTCATGGAGCCTGGAGTTCTCATATGCTCTATATTTATTGCGAGGAAATTGTTGTTGACTGAAATCTTGAGCTATGGCTAATATGTTGATAAGTCTCACATGTGTTGATGTCATAGAGTGTTGATTCTTGTCTCTTTATCCATCCATGACATTTATATGGTTTTATTTCCCATTATTAGAAAATTGGTTGAAAGTTGAGATGGATAATATTATCATACTGTCATACATAGGTTGTTGGGATTATTTATATAGCCTTCTATCTCATGTTTAGACTATATGTTGGTGGTCTTGGTGTGTAGTAGGCATTGATGAGAGTCATTTATGTCCATGATGTCACATATAATCCATGTACTTTCAATATTATAACCATGTATTGTACTTATAAAGCCCTGTAACCATTAGTATTCATTTTATCCTACATATGATGGAGCTATATTGATGTTATCCATGCATGGTGAGAGTTATTACAACCATATATGAACTGTAGCATGTATATGTATTAGTGATTTTGCGTGAAGTTATTCCTTTGGTCCATGAGGTGTAGATTTTAGCAAGGAGGCATTGATTGCATTTTGATGATGATGATGACTTCAGTGCAAAAATATGCTCAAAGGGAGCATGTCTAGTATGTATTTTCTGATCAAATATAGTTATTGTATTACTACTAGAGGGAGTATGGATGTTCATGTTGTTGCTTTAGCCGTGTTACCATGTATATGTCGCCACTATGTTTTAGTGAGGACAATCCAGTTAATTAGATGATTTTGTTGCTTTTTTAGTTTGCATGAAAGTATTGTTGGTATAGTTGGAGCTACTGGTTGTAGGTTTTAACCCCGTACAAAAATTACCTGCATACGAATTCTAGAACACAGAAAATAAACAATACGAGAGCATAACACATAAAACACATATACACAGAGATTTTCCCTTGGATCCCAAAATCGGGACTACCAGCTTGATTTTTCATTTTATTCCTTTCAATGTTACAATACATATTTATAAATGTTGAAGCATTCAATACTATGGACCGAAAAACCATCGTGTCCAAAACCATGGACCGAAAACCATGTGCGAAAACCATGCACAAAACCATAGGTAGGTCCACCAAACCTGATCCATATTGTAGAGGTCATTACAGAGAATGAAATACACATATCAAAGAGATAATGGTTAGTACCTGATTCATATTGAAAAGCCTATGACAGAGACCGTAGTGTAGGTTTTAACCCCGTACAGAAATTCCTTGCATATGAATTCTAAAACACAGAAAATAAACAATGTGAGAGCATAACACATAAAACACATATACACAGAGATTTCCCCTGGATCCCAGAACCAAGACTACCAGCTTGATTTTTCATTATGTTCCTTTCAATGTTACAATACATATTTATACATGCCGAAGCATCCAATACCATGGACTGAAAACCATCACGTCCAAAACCATGGACCGAAAACCATAGGTAGGTTCACCCAACCTAATATAGGGTCCCAAAAAAAATTTCCTGGGGCGCTGCCCCAGACCCCGTAGAAGGGGGCTACTCGCCCCCCCTCTAACTCCCTGATTAACTACATTGGCTAGTCGTGGAAAGAATATAACACAACCCAACACGAGTTGAATTTTTTGTTGCTAGTATGGTATTTGTTGTTGTTTCCATAACATGAAGAGCTTCTTGTTGTTTCTTCGAGAGAGAGTATGTTTCTTATTGATATAATGTGATCATATCCATCTAGTTCCAAGGGGGAGTAGTGTCTATTCTACTATGGATATTTTTTATCATTTTATTCCCTTTCCATTGATGTCAAAAAGGGAGAGAGTGAGGAGTTTATTTTTTCAGAGGTCAATTGGATGGTTCAACTGGGGTTTCCATCAATGCCAAAGGGGGATATTATTGGCATTGATTTTTTGATACAGTGTTGTTGGTTGGAATTGATGTCAACCTTGTTATGACTTAGTGTTCGATATGTCTAGTTTGTGCAGATGTTGGAGGTTTAATGCAACTATAGTTAGTTTATAGTAGTTGCTACAGCTAGTTGACAGTGGTTAGAGATTGTCAAGTTATGCTTGTCAGATTATCTATGGTAGATGAGTGTGCAAATGCTATGTGAGATGCATATATGGATTTTGGCTTGTGCTGCTAGTTACAGAAGAAGTTCCAGAGTGTTGGATCTAAAGACATTGCAGGAGGTCTAACACTCCTTAATGATGCTTGCAACTAAGGTTTTGAGAAGAAATGGGGCTAAAACAATTGGAGAGTATTTTAACTCAGGTTCTCTTCTTTAGACCAGTGTTACTCTCTATGATAACACTTTTCTCAAAATCAGGGGGTGTGTTATGGTATGTAGGGTGAGAAAAAGAAAACAAACTTAAAAAAAAAAAAGGTATTTTCTCATTGTAACTTAAAGGAGGTTCAAGATATTTTTTTATTTGGTATAATTTGATCATTGGCTTGGTTTATTCTAGAGTGGGATTTCACATCTATTTATATCCAAGTCTTGGATAGAAGTTTGATTTTTTGGAGGAACACATTATCCTAGTGAAGAGAAGAAACCCTGTAGAGTGATGATTTGTTTTAGCGATGCATACCTAATCCATATTGTATAAATCATTATAGAGAATGGAATACACATATCAAAGAGATAATGTTGAGTACTTGATTCATATTAAAAAACTTATGATAGATATTGTAGGGGATATAGTGTAAGAAGAATAGCAGAGATTGAGCAAGAGAAGTAATGCAGACCTGTAGCAGATGTAGTATACACAGAGATCACGACAAATAGGTAGAATATTATGTGCATACATCATAAATATTGATTGAAATAATATCATTGTAATTGCAGGGAGACACAATGTGAGAAGAAGAGGTATTGTGCAGATCATGTGTATGAAGAGGATTAATGACTAATAATTTGTTGTTGCAAGTGTATTGCTCAGTGTTAGTTCTACATGATGATTTCTATGGCATAATCCCATTTTTATCGTATGTATATTGTAGATATGATTGTACTCATGTTGCTGACATAAGTTTGTATGGCTGAGTTTTTCATTTTAGAAGATTTGAGTGCGATGTATGCTTATGAGCATTGATAATGAAGGTTCATATGATAAAAGAATAATGTTTTTAAGAGAGGGCAAAGATGTTTTGTTGAGGGTATTATATGTGCATGCAGTTGAGTTGATGTGAGAGCAGGGATTGGTTTAGAGTATATTATTTTGTTTTTGTGTTGCTCATGTTGAGCAAATTTGAAAACCCAATTTGAAACATTATGAAATGTGGTTCACATGGAGGAGTTGAAGGTGTAGAGACTTCATGTTTGTGAAGGCTAGAAGATGGTGATTAGAGGAGGTGGATGTAGAAATTTTGACTGTAGATTAACTTGATTATGCAATATAACTAAAGCAAAATACTTAATCTACTTCTACAATCAAACTTACGGAAGCTTAATCAATTTGAGCAAGATCAAGCAGAACACATATAACAGAGAAGAAGAATCATGAAACACAGAAGAATACTCTAGGGAAAGCCTCAGCTAAAAACCCCGCTATCTGTATTATCATACAAGGTGGAAATACATCAAGATTACACAAAGCTTTAGCTCTCACAGCTAGCCAGCTCTCAATACAATCCTACTGGATGCTCACAAGCAAACAAGGCTTCTCACAAACCTTCTCCTCTACCCTCCAAGCCTCCTATTTCCTTGTGTTGTTTCTCCTGGGTGATTCTACTATTACCAAGTGTAACACTGATCACTCACACTGATCTCACACCTTGTAAAACTGCACAATCCTCAAGAATCCTTGTTCCTTCTTCATGGATGAGTTTCCTTTATAGGAAAATTCCTCCAACTAATAGTAAAATGTCCATGTCTTTAATCTCAAATGGGTCTTTCTCTGAATATACATGCATGAGTTATTTATGAGAGAATCTTCAGTTATCTGGAGTACACTAGTTTCATGCATGCATGCATTAACTGACTGAACTCACAATTAGTTCCTCAAATTGTTTGGAATTAATTTAACTGGACATAACTCAGTTAACTGAGCTAACTAATTACAACTCAAATATAACACATCTTTATCTCCTTAATTAATGGATAATCTCCTTAATTTAAGGGATAATTGTTGCATGACTTCACAAAGACCTCTAGCTTGAATTTCTCCAACTAATTAACTCAAGATGAATTAATTAATTATTTTTCAAGTAGCTAGTGAGACTAAATTCGAATTTTAATTCAAGGACAAATTAAAATTGGAATATCCTAAATGTTATTTTTAGCATTCCTTGTTGTTATTCTCAACACTCCCTCTCAAAAAGAAAGGAATTCAACTCGATCCCGATCTTGAACCTTTGGAATGTTCTACATGCAACACTTCTCTCTAGTGTTGCTCCAACAATCTCCAGAAACAAAAAAAAAAATCCAACCTGAATCAGTATGATGCATCTGTCATCAAAGTCTCTGACTGTTATTGCCTCTGTCGACTGAAAACTCTACGCTTATGCTAACTCGGCCTTTCTGCAATGTTGTCAATCCTTCTTTGAACTCTTCAGTATCTGACTGCAATAGCCTCTGTCACTCTGATCTCTGACTGCATCAATCCCACTAATTCCTCCCACTAATATGTACTTTGGGCTCCCGTATCAAGGTACGATCCATGAGATAAAAACTCTCAATGAACCCTGCCCAATTTCAGCCTTCTTGGGACTATCACTTCACATCACCCCAACTCACACCTGGAGGTATGGTTGCATGTGATCCCTCCACTGACTTGGCTTGAAATTTCCCCCTACTGGAGGTCTCTGCATGAGTGGATGCCTCCACTCAGTCTCCTCTCAGCATCTCCAATTGTGGCTCCTCCACAATTGTCTAAAACTTCTTCTGGGGCTGCATGTTGAGAGGTAATTTACTCTCCCTCTCAACCACCAAGTCTCTAACATTTGCCTTGCTCATCATAGCTTTGCATGCACCTTGAACCTCAAGAGCATACAGGTTTTGTACCTGTGAACCGATCCGCTTCACCTGTCCCGTGGTGATGTGTCTAAGGAAAACCTTTCCCTTACTGAAGACAACATCGTAGCCTTTGTCCTCCAACATCGCGATCGATACCAAGTTCTTCTTTAGTCCAGGCACATACTTCACATCTGTCAAGGTGATAAGAGCTCCATGCTCCCTCTGAAAAGCAATTGTGCCTATAGAATTTCTCATTGTAGATCAACAGATTATGAAATATACTAAAACACAATACAAGATCTACTTCTACAACACTTTGCGGAAGCTTAATTGAATTGAGCAAGATCAAGAGAACACACATAACTGAGAATGAGAAATCAATCACACATAACACAGAAGAAATAACATGAGGAAAGCCTCGGCCTAAAACCCCAATCTCTATATCATCATACAAGTGGAAATCTTGTTCAAGTTACAAAAAGAATCAGCTCTCAAGCTATCCTGCTCTCTCTACAATCAAACAATACTTCTCATATACAATCAAAGGCTCTCAAAACCTTCTCCTCTTCCCTCCAAGCCTCCTATTTCCTTGCGTCCTTTTTCCTGGGGTCCAGTGCTTCCACATGTGTGAATTCCCACCTCACACTGCTCACTTGGCTCAGAAATCATTCCACAAACACGAAGGAGATAAATCCTTCTACATGGATGAGTTTCTTTTATAGGAAAAATTCATCCCACTGATAGTACATTGCCCCTCCTCTGATCTCAACTGGATCTCTGAATGAACTGACATGCATGAGTTATTTATGAGAGAATATTCAGTTATCTGTAGTGCAGCAGTTACAGGCATGCAAGCATTAACTAACTGAACTTACATTAATTCAACAAACTGTTTGAATTAATCTAAGTGGACTTGACTCAGTTAACTGGGCCAAATAATTACAACTCAATATTACAACTCATCCTTATCTCTTTAACTAATGGATAAATTCCTCAATTAATGGAGAAATTGTTGCATGTCCCCACATAGACTTCATGTTTGATTTTCCTTAACTAATTAACTCAAGATGAATTAATTAATTATTTTACAAACAGCTGCTAAGATCAAATTCGAATTTACTTCACTATTTTATTTCAAGGACTAACTAAAATAGGAATCTATCCCGAACAAGGAAAATTTTAAGGATGGAAAATTTTCTTGAAGTTTCAAACATTGGCGAATCTCACTAATCCCTAATATGCAAATTATAAATGTTTATTGATATATTTGTAAAATTAATCAAATTTTTAATTATTTTATATATAGTCTCTATATAATGTTCGCGATTTTTAAGGTAAAATAATTTTATATTCTAAAATTTGGGCGAATCGTCTTTTATAAAATTGGAAATTGGCGAATCTTTTTTGTGGAAAAATCATGGAAAATTAGCCCACTGGGCGAACATTAGCCCCTAAAATTTTCCATGATCCCGAACTACTAAAAATAGCAACGCTATTTTTAGCACTTCCATTTTTCATTCCTTGTTGCTATGTCCAACACTGGTACTCGAACTGCTATTTCTAGCAATGTTATTTTTAGCACTTCTATTTTTAGCATTTCTTGTTGCCATTTTCAACACTCCCTCTCAATAAGAAAGGCTTCAACTCGAACTCGATCCTGAACCTTTGGAATGTTCTGCATGCAACACTTCTTCCAAGTGTGGATGCTCCAACAACTCTAGAAACAAAAAAAACTCCCAACTAACCTCTTTGTTGGGCTAGAAACATACTCTGATGCTAAAGCTCCCTCTGTTGCTGACAAGTGCTCCCTCTCTGACCTATAAGCTACTGCAACATCTCCATGCATCTCGCACCGTTGCACACCTCTCTGTGCCATCCCGCACTGGTGCAACACACTTGTGCCTCTCGCATTGTTTCACCCTGCTAGCTCTGCACTGTCTTGGGATTCTTGCACTGTAGCTCTCTCTGCCACTCCATCCGCATCTGCCTCTACCCACTCAGCTAGTCTTGCTACTCCTCGTTGGGGCTCCCGTAGCATGGTCTGATCAAAGATATTGGGTACCTCAATGATCCTGCCCCTATTCCAGCCTTCTTGGGACTATCACTTCACATCACCCCACCTCACACCTGGAGGTATGGCTGCATGTGATCCCTTTGCCCACTTGGCTCGAAATTTCCCCCTACTGGAGGTCTTAGCATGAGTAGATGCCTCCACTCAGTCTCCTCTCGGCTTCTCCAATTGTGGCTGCTCCACAACCTCCTGAAGCTACTTCACCAATTGTGGCTCCTCCATAATTGTCTAAGACTTCTTCTGGCGCTGCATGTTGAGAGATAATTTACTCTCCCTCTCAACCACCAAGTATCTAACCTTTTCCTTGCTCCTCAAGGCTTTACATGCATCTTGTACCTCAAGTGCATACAGGTTCTTGGCTAGCACACCAATTTGTTTCATCTTTACCGTCGTCACGAAATTTTCTGGAAAAAGAGCAGATTTTAAATCAGCGATATCTCCCTCATCCGAACTCCGATTCAGACGATTTATTTTTGAATTTGGGTCTTTTTCTACAAGGAATCGAGATCTTCTATTTGTTTCTGAAAAATTTTCACAAAAATTTTCAGATCTACTCTGAAAACTCACGACCCAATTTTTTTACTTTGAATTCTCTTCTTCGTGTATATTGTTCTCTGCTTTGATCACCTTTGCTCCAATACCATGTAGAATTTCCCACTGTAGATCAACGGATTATGCAATATACGAAAACACAATACAAGATCTACTTCTACAACACTTTGCGGAAGCTTAATCAAATTGAGCAAGATCAAGAGAACACATATAACTGAGAATGAGAAATCAATCACACATAACACAGAAGAAATAATCTGGGGAAAGCCTCAGCCTAAAACCCCAATCTTTGTATTATCATACAAGTGGAAATCTTGTTCAAGTTACAAAAAGAATCAACTCTCAAGTTATCCTACTCTCTCTGCAATCGAACAATAGTGCTCATAGACAGTCAAAGGCTCTCACAACCTTCTCCTCTGCCCTCCAAGCCTCCTATTTCCTTGCACAGTTTTTCCTGGGGTCCAGTGCTTCCACATGTGTGAATTACCACCTCACACTGCTCACTTGGCTCAGAAATAATTGCACAAACCTGAAGGAGATAAATCCTTCTACATGGATGAGTTTCCTTTATAGGAAAAATTCATCCAACTGATAGTACATTGTCCCTCCTCTGATCTCAAATAGGTCTCTAACTGAACTGACATGCATGGGTTATTTATGAGAGAATATTCAGTTATCTGAAGTGCAGCAGTTACATGCATGCAAGCATTAACTAACTGAACTTACATTAATTCAACAAATTGTTTGAATTAATCTAACTGGACTTGACTCAGTTAACCAAGCCAACTAATTACAACTCATCCTGTTATAGACATATTTGGGAACATCAACCCCAAACTTATATGTCTATGTATTAGGGCTCATCAACCCCTAAAAGATTTGTTGCATACCCTAAAGGAACATAGTCATCTGAATACATCATTCCCAAAAAGTTCCATCTGAGAAACCATCCAGAAATTGCCTAAATTGAACCATACTGACTGCTCAACTAGCAAAGTGTGATGCATACTGAGTGGTACATTGCCAGGGTGCGATGCATACTGATTAGGCATTCTATAGGGTGTGATGGGCGAGGATGGACAAATGTCTGGGACAGTTTGTCAGATGGTTGCTCATGCAATCTTCTAGAAACTTCCCTTGTGCCACTTGCCTCTCTGAATTCGCCCAAGGATGAATAAGGGATCTAGGAAACCATCTCCAATCCCTTCTCTTATGGAACCAATTGTAACAAGTGGAATGACACTAATCAAACCCCATGGATGACTCACACCCTTGCAAACATCTATAAATGGATCTCCAATCCAAGAGATCAGAAGGCTGAAAGGTGGTGAATTGCAAGTAAGTGTTGATAGTTTGTCATTGAGGAGAGAGCATTGTATTCTTGTTGGAGTGATCTTGCTATTTCATGAGGTGAAGAAGGATTGAAGCTAGGAGGATGGCACTGGATCAGAAAACTGGGTTGTAATTCTCCTTTCTATTAATAAAGATCTTCAAGTTTTCTCCCATATGATTGTGCAATTGTGAATGCTATCATTTGTTCATTATATATCTGATTCTGTAATGTTTATGTTGTAATAGATCATGATGCTTTGACGGTTCTTTGTTGTTGTACTTGTGTAGGTACTCTCCAAGCATGTTAAGTATGGGGAGGAGTTACAGGATCTGCCAAAGGAGAGAGAGAGCAAGCAAGGGATTAAGTGGAAGATCTAGGTTGGTTCCATTATCTTTCTCTTATCTGTTACACATAGGAAAAATCATTGAATTGCTTTAAACTGTTGTTTCTAGGGTAGTTGCCAAACCTAGAGGGCTAGCATTCTTTAGGAATACTAGTTTTCCCAAAAACACATCCTTATCTCTTTAACTAATGGATAAATTCCTCAATTAATGGAGAAACTATTGCATGTCCCCACATAGAATTCATGTTTGATTTTCCTTAACTAATTAACTCGAGATGAATTAATTACTTATTTTTCAAACAGCTGCTAAGATAAAATTCAAATTTTACTTCACTATTTTAGTTCAAGGACTAACTAAAATAGGAATCTATCCCAAATTTCTAAAAATAAAAATGCCTTTTTTAGCACTTCCATTTTTCATTCCTTGTTTCCATGTCCAACACTAGTACCTGAACTGTTATTTATAGCAGTGCTATTTTTAGCACTTCTATTTTTAGCATTTCTTGTTGCCATGTTCAACAATGCCCACTCTTGAAACACTATACCTTTCATCTTCACCCATCTCTATGCGCATCTTGAGGTCTTTCTCCTCCAAGGTACTGAATAAAATTTTATCACCGGTCATGTGGAATGAGGCTCCATTGTCAAGAAACCAACCACAACCCATCATCGAAGAAACCATGCATGCGATGAGGGTGAAGCCCATTTCAAACTGAGAGGCCAATGCCTCACCTTCAGATCCTTCCGAGGATCCCTTCTTGGACTTCTTCGATAGGCAATTAGTCGCATAATGACCCATCTCGTGAAAATTAAAATATCTCACTTTAGATTTGTCACCCTTCTTCCCTCCATGAGAAGAATTTGATTTGGGATGAGAATCCTTATCCTTCCCTTTCCTTGCCTTACTCGCTAAGTCCATATGTTCTTCATCATAATTGGATGAAGAACCATCTCGTGTGCTCCTCCTGATCTCCTCCTACATGATATCTGACCACAGTCGTTCCCAATCCGGCAGTTTCTCCCTTCCATTCACAAAGTCCTAGTAGCTATGCCAGCTCTTAGGAAGGCCAAGGAGAGCGAGGATCACCATATCATCATTAGCATTAGTTATTCCCACACTTCCAAGATCATCTCTACAGGTGGCGAGCTTGTTCAGATATGTGGAAATAGTATCACCGTTCTCCATCTTAATTCTTTGAAGCTTGTCCTTGAGCGCCAATTTCCTCTGGTCGCTACTGTTCTGATATAGGTCCTTCACTGTCTTCCACATTGAAAATGGATTCTCCTTCCCATGGAGACTCGAGACAATATGGTCTCAAACTCCCTCCAGGAGAATCTGTCTCGCCTTCGCCACACACTTCTTCCATTCATCCAATTCTTGTGCATTAGTTGTAGCTGGCTTGGGGATTTTTTGATCAATGAAATCCTTCAAACCATTGTCTTCTAATACCAATTCCATGTGATCTTTCCATGCTATGTAATTTGAGTTGCCATCCAAAGCATACTAGAGTCTCAAGCCATTGAACTCCATTGGTGAACTTTGAAGTATGAGATGAATTCGATTTGCACCTGCAATCCTGAACTTCAAACTTTGAATTTCCCTTCTTAGTATACTTGTTCACAGCTTCGATCACCTTTGCTCTGATACCATGTAGAAATTCTGACTATAGATTAACCTGATTATGAAATATAACTAAAGAAAAATACTTAATCTACTTCTACAATCAAACTTGTGGAAGCTTAATCGATTTGAGCAAGATCAAGCAAAACACATATAACAGAGAAGAAGAATCAATACACATGAAACACAGAATAATACTCTGGGGAAAGCCTTAGCTAAAAACCTCGCTATCTGTATTATCATACAAGGTGGAAATACATCAAGATTACACAAAGCTTTAGCTCTCACAGCTAGCCAGCTCTCAGTACAATCCTCCTGGATGCTCACAGGAAAACAAGGCTTCTCACAAACCTTCTCCTCTGCCCTCCAAGCCTCCTATTTCCTTATGTTGTTTCTCCTGGGTGATCCTACTGTTACCAATTGTAAAATTGATCACTCACACTGATCTCACACCTTGTAAAACTACGCAATCCTCAAGGAACCTTGTTCCTTCTGCATGGATGAGTTTCCTTTATAGGAAAATTCCTCCAACGGATAGTACAATGTCCCTGTCTTTATTTCAACTGGGTCTTTCTCTGAATAGACATGCATGAGTTATTTATGAGAGAATCTTCAGTTATCTGGAGTACACTAGTTTCATGCATGCATGCATTAACTGACTGAACTCACAATTAGTTCCTCAAACTGTTTGGAACTAATTTAACTGGACATAACTCAATTAATTGAGCTAACTAATTACAACTCATCCTTATCTCCTTAATTAAGGGATAATCTCCTTAATTTAATGGATAACTGTTGCATGACTTCACAAAGACTTCTAGCTTGAATTTTTCCAACTAATTAACTCAAGATGAATTAATTAATTATTTTTCAAGCAGCTGGTGAGAATAAATTCGAATTTTAATTCAAGGACAAATTCAAATTGGAATATCTTGAATGTTATTTTTAGCATTTCTTGTTTCTATTCTCAACAGTGGATATCCATCTGTAGTGTCACATAGTCCAATAGTATATAGGCGAGGCTCATTGGTTGTGGAAGATTCCAGCAGATAGTTATCCACAGAGTCATGTGCGTTGATGATTCCTAGCTTATGGGTGTCAGCAAACTATTATAGAAGTAAAGTTTTCCAACTAATGGAGGCCATCTACTCTATGTAAAATTTGTTTAGTCATTAATAGAAGAATTGTGCAGCAACAACAACGGGTGGTTTTTTTCATTGGAGGGTGTTTTTCACCAAAACACTTGTGTCCCCTTATATGCATGTCTTCTTGATGTTTTTCATGGTGTTTTTGCATTATTTCTGTGATGGTTCTACATGCTTATTTGTGACTTAAGGGTGCCTAACTAATCTTTGGGTGTTTTGGTAAAATGAAGTGAAAAATTAATAAACCTTATCACTATGGATTCATCCCCCATCTTAGTAGTAAGCATATTTCCAATAGCATCCTGCTAGTGGTGGCTAGAAATACATTCTAGGAGACTCTATGCTTCTGTGAGTGGTGTCTCACAAGAAAATTGACATAATAGAGTAGCATCTCATATTTAAATCATAAGACAAAGGTTGGTGGTTTTCCCCTTTTGGGTTTCCACCTTAAATCCTTTGTGTTATGTGTGCTTGTTGCTCATACTTTTGGTTCATATGTATATATGTAATGACTCAATTTGTTGCACATGATATGATGGTGGTTGCACACATAATGAATTCCAAATTTGAATGTGAAAGTAAGAATTGGCATTAAAAGTTAAAATTAGCCTTAATTTTGATTCACAGCCTCTCCCCCCAATATTAAACATTGTTTCCAACAAGTTAAATTAGTGGTTGACTTTTAGGCTTAGCTCGGAGTCATGAACAAAGGATTTTTTTTAATTGTGTGAATTTGTGCACATGAGGTTCAATTTTTCCCAAAAAAATGGCGTAACTATTATTTATGAGAAATAGATAGTTACAAGCAGCAAACATACTAGGTACATTGTGATTCACAATGGGGAGATCCCCTTCTGAAATGAAGTGACAAAGGTTGGCTGAATGCCACAGAGAAAAAAAAGCATGATACCCTTGGGTGGAACATATCAACCAAGATACAATATCGATTGTTGTGGAGGTAAATCCCCTCTGCGGACAGAGACGATCCCTACTAGCCCAGACCGGGTCTAGCAACAATCAAACAATGCTATCACGCAAGTTCCTAATTGCAAATTAAAGGTGGAAGATGAGAACCTACTTGGATTCCAACGCTAATATACGTAGAAGAGACATCGCTCTCATTCCTTTGCCTCGGTCGGTCACGATCCCACGATCTCCATGATTAGACACCTGCACATGCAAAGAACAACACAAATACAAGCATAAAATCCAATAGATGCAACTATATATCAGTCAGAAAAGATATAACTCAACATCAATCATAAGACAATGAGAGTGGAACCATAATGATAGTCATCTATTAATGATAAATAACAAAGAAGAATACAACCATTGTTCTGACGTCAGATCCTCCTTTGGTTGGGTAGTCAGCTACACAAGTCTTGCAAAGCTTGTTGGGATGGGGAACAAGCCTCTCTCTCTTTGGTGACAAGAATCTCCTCACTTAGATTTGGCCTTATGGGTGCAAATAAGGCTCTTGCAGCTTCAAACTCTTGAACTCCTGGAATTCTTACTATCACTTGCACCCTGCTCGAACTAGCTTGCTCAAGGCATAGAGACAAGCTTTTATAGATAGAGAGGAAAGAGATAGAATCAACCACATTATTCATGGGATTGTCTTCATCACTTAGAAACTTCCATGAAAGGTGGAAAACCACTTCCCTTCTATGGACATTCGAAGCCAAACCATCCTAACTCAACATAGATTCAGTTGGTGAATGGGTTAAGGAGAACTTTCGGAAGCTTGTTGGTTGAAAACTTTACTCAATTCGGTTGGCACGAGTGCGACTCTGAGACAGAGCGCCAATGGCATGCCCTCTTTAGAGGATTTCCCCCATTGGCGCGGGCAGTAAACTGTGGACCCGCGCTAATGCAAAAAGAGCTGTTTTCATGGGTATTCTGCAGGAGATGTCTTCAGGGAATATGAAGCTCATACTTAGAGGAATATGATGCAAGTGGTTTCAAGTCATGTCACTTCTCACAGGTCCCAGAATGAGTCCTCCAGTGTGCGGGAGAGGGGTAACAGGGACGGTGACAAACGGTGACAAATTATTGTGTAACAGATGCCCCCTAAAGCATGAGGCCCGAGGGAGAGAGAGTGGTGAAATGCTTTACAAGAACATGTGTAACCGAAAACACGGCCGCCGGAGAACCTGCATAAAGAAGTACAACTGATATCTCAAGTACATGATATATGCGGTATGGGTGCAGCCATCCATAACAGAGTACATAATAAGCTAGATCCAAGGTATGGACGCAGCCATCCAGTGAGGATCAATAAAGAGACTCAGGCATGGTCGTAGCCATCCAGTGAATGAGTCATGTAATGATCGTAATAAGCCACAAATCGCAGCCTGGATTCCAACAAACAAAATCCAGGGTCTTGCGCTCCATCTCGACCCGAATAGAGTACAAGTTCAAGCATGTGAATACATGAGTTGGAGTCGAACACGCATGAACATCGTCTGATTACCAACCAATAGTGAAAACTGTTAACAGACGCGAGAGGTACCACCAATAATGATAATGGCCCTCAAGGTACTATAGGTACAATCTACGGCGTGCGAATCAGTGAGTTGGCATCAAACACCCGTAGAATCATTCGATCAGAGGCCAATGATGAAAACCTCTCGTCGAACATGAAGAACCTGCCATTGAGGCATGCAGGCTCCAAGGCACTAGAAGGGAGTCTCTAGATTAGCTTCCTGGATAATGAGCTGAAGTCGACAGGAAGTGACCATGATCAAAGGTGGGCCATAGTGTTTCCCACATCATTGACATGAGACAGAGGAAGAATGTTGTGGTGAATCAGAATTATGTGAGGTATCAGAGGGAGGTTGTAATTCTGCAGAGGTCAGCTTCTCTTGAACATATCGGCAGCACGACAGTGGACTTGGCAGTATTTGACATCAACGGATCAAAGGTCATGGTGACGCGGCAATGAGTAGATGAGAGGTCAAACAGGATAACCCAAAACCCACGGAAGCAAGTGAAAAGTGAGATGAGATGTCCGCACCTAGACATGAAAGCAAACAAGTGCCATGTTCAAGAGTGACATACTGCCGACACGACAATAATTATGGGTCCATTTTCCCCACCATTTCTGGCGAGTACCCCGATTATTTTTTGATGACAAGCTTGACAGGGATAGCATATGCTTGGAAGGCGTCATTATGACAGAATCCGATATCATTAAGTTTTAACGAGTCTGACAACGGAAGAAATCGTCGTATTTTCCTGTTTAGAGAGTCTGAAAAGACAACAGAAAAGAAAACTCCGGGGGGGTCCGTTTTTGTAAAGTTGTGTCTCCTGAGCCCGAAAAAGTATAAAACAATGCTCGAAAGAACCACCCGACCATTACGATCGAGGAGTGATTTTCATGTTTAGTAACTTCGACCTGAAAAGGTAAAAAAACGATCGAAGCCACGTCACTTCGTAACCGTTAACGAACTTGAAACGACAAGGGTTCGACGATCTTTTCATTTTTTACACGGTTGGAAAAGAGTTTAAAGACGACCGCCTCTTATTTCCTTTTAACGAGTCAAGAGGGAACTCGGCAATCTTTTCGCCTTTAAACGGTCAGAAAAGAGCTGAAAGTAGACCTTCATTTTTATTCTTTTTAACGAGTAAAAAAGGGAAAATACTCGGCAATCTTTTCATATTTTACGAGTCAGAAAAGAGCTTAAAGGAGACTCGTCCTAGAGGAACGAGTGGTATAAAGGATAGCAACTGGTTCCGGTAATGGTGTAACTGCTCAAAACATGTAATGGTCAAGAGGCTGGCTAATAAAACCACTCATCATTGCGACTCCTCAGGAAAGGAAAAACCACCAAGTGAGAGCATATGATCGACCAAAGAGATGGTAGCAATAGAATGAAACAACCAAGGCTCATTTAGCAAAATTTAGCGGATAAATACAGCAATCACGAGATGTAAAATGGGTATGGGTTCATTTTTACACAAGCTTGAACCATGGAGAACTTTGCTTGGATTCGGTTTCATGTTTACACAAGCTTGAAACGAAAAACTATGCTTGTTATAAGTTCGCATGCCCCCAGCATAATAACGCAAATCGAGGTACATGCCCCCCAAGCTTCATTGCATTCAACAAAGTGGATGGAATGAAGGTTCACTTTCGAGATCTTGGAAAGACTCGACTTGGATTTTACAAGATCTTAATCAAAAGACTCGATCGGGAAAGGGAGTTGTTTCATTTTTTAATGAGGTTGACACAGTAAAAGAACTATCCTCATAACCCTTGTTTCATTTTTTTAACGAGCTCGACATAAGATCAGGAACTATGCTCGAACACCTTGTTTCGTTTTTTAATGAGGTCGTCACAAGATCAAAACTATCCTCGGACACCTTGTTTCATTTTTTAACGAGGTCGTCACAAGATCAAAACTATCCTTGGACACCTTGTTTCATTGTTTAAGGAGCTTGACACAGGGAAACGAACTATGCTCCATGCAGACCTAGTTTCATTTTTTAAGGAGCTTGACACAGGAAAGGAACTATGCTCCGACAAGACCTAGTTTCATTTTTTAAGGAGCTTAACATAGGAAAGGAACTATGCTCCGACCAAACCTAGTTTCATTTTTTAAGGAGCTTGACACCGGAAAGGAACTATGCTCCACCCGAACTTCATCATAATGAATAGAAAGTCGGGGCTTCCAAGATTGCCACTGCTGGTGGAAGCACAACATCTTGGAAGTCAGGGCCCAATGCCTCTAGGACACTATGCATGACGACGGCATCACTGGATCCAGGCATGGGATAGGTGGCCACGTAGTTGATATGTGGTGGGGTAGATGCAACTGGTGGATGAAAACTAGGAGGGGACGACAACGGCGCAGGAGGCATCGGGGGACTAACGAATGACACTTGATCGACAGTCACAATTCTTCCATGGTGCGGAAAGCAAACCACACGGAAAAACGAAAGAAACGAGGGCCCCCATGGTGTAAACATAGTCGCGACCAAGGAGAAGACTAAAGTCTAAGACACCTTGGGTAACCAAGACGTCTATATAGACAGTTTTGCCTCCCAAATTAATAGGGAACTTCGGGAGAACTCCTAGAGATGGACAGGCTCCTCCGTCAAAGGCCAACAGATTCTGAGTGACTGGCCCAAGCTGCGGGGAACCTAAAGCTTGCTAAGTAGTGTACGGCATAAGACTGACAGACGCCCCTTCATCCAAAACAGTGCCAGGTACTGCCTTATCACAGGCATGTACAGTGATCTGGAAAGGCATATGGGATGGAAGGCGACCGGAGATCAGGCGATTCCAATCAAAGGAAGCGACCAGACTACTTGGTGGGGGAATCGTATGATTTCCCCCATGTGCTAAAGGAACCGAAGGAGAACCTTCGGGAGCAACTGGGATAGGAGAGTCATTTCGAGACTCAGGAGAATCTGAAGAGACGAGAAGAACATGGGCATGATTCTCGTCCTAAATAGAGTGAGTGAGCGGCGGACTCGAGTTGACACTCTTTCTGACCAATGGTTGGTCTGGAATAGGCTGGGGACAGCCGGGTTCAGGAAGAGGGGCCTGGACAAGAGAATAATTTGAAGCAATCTCTTTGTCAGCAGGGGGACGATCTGCAACTGTAGAGAGACGTCGATATCCAACGGGTAGTTGGGGTGAAGGAGCTGTAAGACTTGCCAAAACACCAGAGGCTTTATCCATGAGCGGACAAAGGTGAAGGGGATGATTGCCTTCACAAATTCTACAGGGGATTCGAATCTTCCCTTTCTCCTTACCTTTGTGAGTCGATAGGGGAACATCGCCATGAGCCTCAGTGGACGATGAGGGGTAGGCCGGATCACGATACCATACTTCTAAGACCCTGGGGATGCTAGGACAATCACGAAGAAGATGGTCCCCCTTGCATAATCTACAAGGAAATTTGACCTTCCGCAAAGGAGCAGAAGGTGGCCTGACTTTAGGTGTACTCAGAGTAAGAGTTGTACTTCTAGCCTCTCCCTTAGGAGCCTTCTTCTTCTTCGTCTTCGTCTTCTTCTTCTTAGCCACCTGGCTACTCGAATCTAGACTTTCACCAGGTGAAGTAGAAGATGAGGACGTAGAAGGGGAGAGATCCACCTTAGAATCAACATGATGTTGTTCAGGTGGAGGGACGGATTGACTAGACGGTGAGACGGCAGGGACCAAAGAGGTTGAGAACAACCAAACCGGCAACCCAACAGTTAACCCTGGGAGGGACAATGTCACCATATAAGGAGCACCAACATTTCCAAAAGGAGCGAAATGACCAGGGTTCCCGTCAGAGGGGATCCCTGGGCTGGTGAACCCCGGAAAAGTTGCCATCGAGAACGAAAAGAAGCATACTCAAGCTAACGCAAACAAGATCTAACCGGGTAAATGTGAATGTGGCCGAACAAATTTTAAGACAAAGGAACTAAACTTGACCTTTTCATGTTTAAGAGTCGAGAAAAGGACAAAAAGGTGACTCTAGTCGCCTTCGAATGTTTTGTGAGCCCGAAGTGACAAGTGCTCAAGTGAGCCTTTTCTTTTAAGGAGTCTGAAAAGGATCAAAAGTGACTACTCTGGAGAAACTAGGCAAAGGGTTTACCAAACAAATCCGTAAAACTGCATATCCACCTTGGCAATCATATGAAAACCAAGGACTTCCCGTACGGCAGTCAATCTTCTTGAAAGTTGTGTTCGGTGCGTTACGGCTCGTAAGGCGGCAGACACGGCTTCCTGTGGATAAAGGATGATAACCTAGTGGGGTCTCCCCATATACTCGACGGTACGTGGGAGCTCAAGTCCGTGCTAGACCACTTGTTGCGTCACGGAAGGAGGAATCACCCAACCTTAAGTGAAACAAAAGTGACTAGGTTTAACGACGCCGGAGCACGTCTCTAGCCTAGACCTCCAAATAGTGAGCGTTATGTTCCAATGCATTTTTAATTTCATTTAGTTCATTTTACGGTTGATCTTTGATTAGGTTTCGATTTCCTGGTCCTACCGTATGTAATCTCTCACAATTCCTTAAATGCAAGCTATATGCCAAAAAGTATCATTTCGTTCGATGAACACTAACTACGAGAGAGTTGAGAGCTTTCACACAAACAAAAATGACCATAAAACAATCAACAATAACTCTAATGCAGCTAATGGCAATAAACGAAACTTTTCTTTAAAGTTACTAATCGCTAATAACAACGAAAAGCTTTATTTTCCATTAACTAATGCAAAGCAAAAGAGATTGTTTGTTTCTTTTCAATGGCAAAGTGCACTAAACAAATTTTGAGAGATAATAACACTGAGTAAAAGAGACAAATTTCACTCAATGAGAACGCAATCAAGTCCCCAAAACACCAAGGCAGTCCTTCAAACCAAAAAGAAAACACAAAGACCTCTATGGGCTATGTGATCTAAGCCCAAATGAAGCCAAGCGAAATCCAAGCGGAAAAGGAGCAAATCGCTTGAATAACAATAAAAAGCTTTGACAACCACTGAGCAAGTGCAAGAGAGTAACCAAAAAGTTGACTGGACCAACAGAAGACCAAAACTCCTAAGGAAGGCTCGATGCACAAAGCCACTAGATGCCCTAGGGCTAAAATGTGAAATCGGTGGAAAATGGCAAACACCCAAAGTATGCAAATGTAATCTATGCACACTTTTCATTCATATCCTGAAAATGAGAATTCTAATTATGCAAGTGTGATCTATGCAAGAGAATTCTCAAACACACGATGATTCTAATGTAATATAAGAACCAATCAAGTGCAAATCAAGAAAAACGGGTGTGAGTTCCAAAGATCATAAACTAAAAACACTCATAGGCGATTAACACTCATACACAATCTAGCACCCCCCCGGCGAATGAGGGGGAAATTTTTTTGCAAAAACAAAAGCAAAAAGATGCAAAATTGTGAAAAGATTGAGACAAACCTCCAAGTAATGATCAAAGGAAATCAAATTAATACTTTGCGAAAAAAAACTCAAAACCAGTCAAATAAGGCTCTGACACACTCAAGTGATTGAAAAAGGTGTAGCTAGATAGAAAACCCAAGCTTGGAAGGCTGCAAACAAGAAAACTGGAAAATTTCACAGGCCTGGCACGACTGTCAGGAGGAAAACTAGCGCCAATTGAGGATTGGCGCGGGCTGCACACTGGCAAGTGGCACCAATTAGCGCAACTGTCATGCAAAAAAGGGCGCCAATCAGGTTTACTAGCTTAAAAATAAAAACAAGCAGTCCAAGGCTTGGTCGACAGTATCCAGACAGGCCAGGCAGCAAGAGACAACATATCATCCAACCCAGAAAGCTATCTAAGCAATCAAAACAAGAGAAACCAAAGAGACAAGACAAACTCCAAGTTGTTTAGTTCGTAAACCAAACCGGAGATTGACTGAAGTGGCGTTGATCTACTTCGCTAATGCAAAGCAATAGCGTTTCGAAGGCTATCTGGCCATACTTCAGGCTCCGTCTAAAGTTTACAAATCGAACAACAAGCTAACTCCCCAGTGGAGTCGCCAAATTGTTGTGGAGGTAAATCCCCTCTGCGGACAGAGACGATCCCTACTAGCCCAGACCGGGTCTAGCAACAATCAAACAATGCTATCACGCAAGTTCCTAATTGCAAATTAAAGGTGGATGATGAGAACCTACTTGGATTCCAACGCTAATATTCGTAGAAGAGACGTCGCTCTCATTCTTTTGCCTTGGCCGGTCACGATCCCCACGATCTCCGTGATTAGACACCTGCACATGCAAAGAACAACACAAATACAAGCATAAAATCCAATAGATGCAACTATATATCAGTCAGAAAAGATATAACTCAACATCAATCATAAGACAATGAGAGTGGAACCATAATGATATTCATCTATTATTGATAAATAACAAATAAGAATACAACCATTGTTCTGACGTCAGATCCTCCTTTGGCTGGGTAGTCAGCTACACAAGTCTTGCAAAGCTTGTTGGGATGGGGAACAAGCCTCTCTCTCTTTGGTGACAAGAATCTCCTCACTTAGATTTGGCCTTATGGGTGCAAAGAAGGCTCTTGCAGCTTCAAACTCTTGAACTCCTGGAATTCTTACTATCACTTGCACCCTGCTGGAACTAGCTTGCTCAAGGCATAGAGACAAGCTTTTATAGATAGAGAGGAAAGAGATAGAATCAACCACATTATTCATGGGATTGTCTTTATCACTTAGAAACTTCCATGAAAGGTGGCAAACCACTTCCCTTCTATGGAGATTCGAAGCCAAATCATCCTAGCTCAACATAGATTCAGTTGGTGAATGGGTTAAGGAGAACCTTCGGAAGCTTGTTGGTTGAAAACTTTACTCAATTCAGTTGGCGCGAGTGCGAATCTGAGACAGAGCGCCAATATCGCGCCCTCTTTAGAGGATTTCCCCCATTGGCGCAGGCAGTAAACTGTGGACCCGCGCTAATGCAAAAAGAGTTGTTTTCATGGGTATTCTGCAGGAGATGTCTTCAGGGCATATGAAGCTCATACTTAGAGGAATATGATGCAAGTGGTTTCAGGTCATGTCACTTCTCACAGCTCCTGGAATGAGTCCTCCAGTGTGCGGGAGAGGGGTAACAGGGACGGTGACAAATTACTACATAACATCGATCATAAAGCATAATCAAAGAGGTTTCCTTATAAACATACAGAAATACCAAAAAATCTGGAAAGACAGAGCCAAGAGAGAGGCAACAAATTCGAAGCTGATAAGCCAAAGCTAAGGAGCGTCTAATACGAAGCTAACAGATAGGCGCAAAGCCATAAGAGAAAAAAACTAATATTATTGAGGAAGTCCCCCAAGAGGCCACATCTATGATATGCTCCTCACCCCATTCTACTACTCTGTCACTTCCAAAAGCCAGGGGCCAAATCCAAACCAGATTTGGAGAGTCGGTTAGCTAAACAATTTTTCTCCTTGAAGATGTGGGCAATATCCAAGAAATAAAACATCAATTTGAGCCTCAATAAATATAAGACTAAAGGGATTAAATCAATCTTTTTGCATTCTTGAATCTGCCTGAGCCAATTCACAACCAAAAATGAGTCCCCATATATTTGCAGTTGTGACACACCTTTATCCAGAGAGAAAAAAAAAATACTTTTGCAAGCAACCAACTCGGCCCAATTGTTTGATCCCCCTCCCACCTCTAACGTGACTTCAAAATGACGAGAATCCGAAAGGTGGAGAAAAAAACTTCACCCGTAGCAAGCACCTCCAATTTGAGTGGCACCATCAAATAGGCCCCATGGCTTACTACGATCTAGATCAATATCAATGATCAACCTGGGGGGTGCCCCATGCTTCATTTGGGGGAAGTGACATAGAATCGCCACAACCTCTACTACAATCTAGTCTGGATTCGAGGCCTTTTCCAGAAAAATGGCCTTATTCCTGGCCAACAAGATACCCCAAATGAGAATGAGCAGTAAGGATTTGACCTGACTATGCTCTTGTATTGTGAACCACCTCCTCCATGCTTCTTCAACCGACAATCCATCCCAATGAAGTCTCATACCAAACGAACCAGCACAACTTGACCAAAATTTTTTGTTGAAAGGGCAGTTGAGGAAAACATGGTTCAAGGACTCCTCGTCATTCTTATAGAGGACACACCATACAGGCCCTAACATAAATATTCTTTGGAGGACATTCCACATAGGAACCTTATTTTCAAGTAAACACCACATAAATAACTTAACCTTAGGATGATATTTTTCCTGTTAGATTTGTCTCCACCGCTGATGAGCCCCATAAATGGGTAATTATATGGGCTCATTTTGCCTCTTAATTCGACTTAATCCACCATTCTCACTAGTTTATTCCATGTTTTTTATTATATTTATGCTAATAGAGTGAATTGGGTTAGTCATTTTGCCATGTAGTCTAATGTGTGCTTTATGCATATTTTTTGGTCAATTTTGGACAAAGTCAAGGAATTTATGAGCAAATGGCAGCAAATATTCGAGGAAAATAGGGAAGAGGATTTGTAGGGGTGCATCTCCTTCATTTATCACCCCTTTCCTCGAATCCTCCATCAACAACTCGGAGCACAAACAGCCACATTGATGCATCCAAGGGGCAGCCGAGCAAGTAAAGAAGAACTGTTGTTTATCTCTAGTTCTGGGAAGTCGAGCTCCTTGATTTTAGGATGATTGTTGGAGGACTCCATTTGTATAAATAGGGGGGCTTAGAGCCTCAGTAGGTTAGTCAGTCATTAGTAGAATTTTCACACTTTTGTGCAGCACTTGTTCAACTCATTTTCGAGTTTCTTTTTTAGAACAGTTCATGTAATGTGACTATTATTTTTGATAATGAAGATGAAATATTTCCTAAGCCAGTACTGATCTCTTTCAAAGGGCTGAAGCTCTTGGGTTAGGGCCCAACCCAAGCTTCCCAACACCTCTTTATTTGTACTTATATGTTTTTTCTTCAGTTCATGAGCTAATTTCTGTTACATAGATTCATTTTACTTTGTTTAGATTAGGTTGCTTTTGATGGTTTGCATAGTTGTTTTTGTTTCAGTTGCTCAAGTAGGTTAATGTAGTGACAGACTAAGATTCAGAAAAGGCCAACAGCAGGCCCTGATCTCCTTTCTCCCTTTCTGGGACTATGATTCGAGGTCAAGGCACTACTGCTGCCACCAAAAACACAGTTTTTCTCTCCCGTGCAATTTATAGTGTGATGACATGATCTGGAAGATTAATGTATTGCTTCAGATTCAGTTGCCTAGATCATTTCCTGTTCTTTTAAAATAGATATCTCTACATTATTTTCTATTCAAGGGTTATTGTTCAGCAGTTTCTCTTTGTAAGTCAGGAATTAGGTCAAGCTAGAGAAATTTATGTTTTAATGGTATAGTTAGTCATTTCTTTGATCAGTTTTTGTAAGTAGATGTGCAGATCTCTTGCAGGACACCTCATCTCACCATACATCCATAAAGTAGCCAGCACCAGCTCACTTCCCATATATTTCCCAAGTCATTCGCAACATTTCGCCAATCTGCCCTAATTTCTGCATTTTTCTCCATAAGCTTCCCTCATGCCATTTGAACAAATCCAACCATCATGTTCCCTCTTGATCTTCCTTGACAAGCTCCAGACACCTCAACACCTTCATCTAGCCCTCAGTTACCCTTTTCCATCATTTTTTCACCTTCAAAACTTCCAAAAATAGCTCTCAGCCTCCTCCTATAGATCCTCTTGTAGATCCTCCTATAGATCCCTTGTAGCCTCCTGTAGAATTCCCTGTAAGTGGTTTTTCGAAATCCGATTGCAATGGAAGTCTTCAAAAGGGTACTAGGGGCTTCTTAGGACCTCTCCACACCTTCCCCCACCTCTGCAAAAACCAAGTCCATCTTCCTTCGCCACCAAACTTCTGCACAATCATAACCAGATAAATTACAAGTATAATAATTTCACATAAAAACACTCAAAAGCACAAAAAATATGTTTTCTTCTCATTTCTTTTCAGAAGTAGCTTGAATAAATGTAATTTACCTTTTTCAGTATTCAATGGCACTCATCGCATCAGTTTCTATCTCTTTTTCTGCAAAAGTAGGGTTAATTGGATAAATTAGGGTTTGCCTTACATTCCAGTCTTCCTTCTCTTTCTGCAAGTAGAATAGTCCTCAAAGAGTTAGCTTTCTTTCATCACTGTTGAAAGCTTCTTTTGAGAATTCATAGAAGTTGGCTTAAGCTCCTAGTGATCTTGCGCCAGCTGACCAACCGACAAGTTGCAGTAAGAGCTAGTACTTGTATATATAGCACCATCGCTTCCAAGTTTGTTACGAACTACCGTGTTGATAAAAGTAAAGTAGGAAGCCCCAGGAATTGCAGCATTATTGCTGCAATGCTGGTGCTCACCACTTTCTGGCACCATTGCCAGGGAAGCGTCAGAGTATTTTGTGATTACTGCTTTTCTTCTATTTTCTACTGCAACATTCTGCTAAGTAGTTTATTTCAGAAAAAGTAGAGTAGTTGTTCTTTCGATTTTTTCATTTCCTTGCTTTCATTTCAATTCTGCAATTTCCATTTTAGCAAACGTAGATTAATTCTTTCAATTCTGCAATTTCCATTTCAGCAAAAATAGATTAGCCCTTTCAATTCTGCAATTTCCATTTCAGCAAAAGTAGATTAGCCCTTTCAATTCTGCAATTTCCATTTCAGCAAAAGTAGATTAGTCATTTCCTTGCTTTCATTTCAATTCTACAATTTCCATTCCAACAAAAGTAGATTAGTCATTTCCTTACTTTCATTTCAATTCTGCAATTTCATTTCAGCAAGTTCATTTCAGTTAGTTGCAATTTGTTTGTTCAATCAATTTCAGTTTTGTAGGTACAAAGTTACCCTTCTCTCTTCTTCGGTGGTAGTGATCCAGAAGAACCTATAGGTGAACAACCAGAGATATACGAAGATCCTATCACAGAAGAAGAGGAAGAAACCATCCCTCTTGAGACCATGGCTGAAAACAGAAACGTTAGAGGGAATGGGGAAAGAGTAGAGGGTACCTTTCCCATCTGAGAGACCAATGGGGACACTAAAATGAAGAACATAAGTCCTTCAGCCTTACCTCACTTCCATGGGTTGACTACCGAAGATCCTGATACCTTTTTGTTTGAATTTTTTGTTATTTGTCGAACCTATGACTATGCAGAAGATGAGAAGAAGTTGAAACTATTTCCTTCTACCCTCAAGGATGCAACATTGTGCTGGTTCATGGGGTTACCTGGCAACAGCATCACAACTTGGGCTCAAATGCAGCAAGCCTTTAAGAAAAAATACTGGGACTATTGTAGGTCAAAGGATACCAAGGAAGAAATCTTTCGAATGACCATGGGAAGCAATGAATCCTTGGAATATTATGAAGAGAGGTTTCAGCTCAGTTATAAAAGGGCCAGGTGCACACTTGACCCTGAATCTCTAAAGTTGGCCCTGCTCAGAGGAGTCCTACAAGACCTTCTAGATACCCTCCATTTGCTGGCCGGGGGGGACATCTACCAACTACCTTATGAAGACATAAAGACTGTGTTTAGAAACCATTCTAGGGCAACTAGAAAGAGAGGTAGGGGAAGTCAACCCCTAGCCAGTACATCCTCATCCAATTCATCCCTTAGAGGTGAATTTGGAAATCTGCTCGAAGATTTCAAGAGCGAGATGATGCAAACTCTTGCCATGCAAATGGATATCTTGCATATCAAAAGGAAACAAGAAAAAGCAAAAAGGGCCTTGGCCATTTTTTGTCCCAGGTGCACTAGAAGGCATCCTAGGAACGAATATCCATTGAACTCTATAGAACTGTGTTCAGTCTGTGAAGAATACCATTCTACGAATCAGTGCCCTTCCTTGCCCGAACTTAAAGCTGCATACCAAGGGGGCGAAGGAGCCACTGAACCACTCTATTTCATGAACCAGAGGAGGCCACATGGACCCAGACCTTACTAGAAGGGAATGCAAGAGACATCCCAGACATATTACAACCCCAATCAAGCCACTTCCATGCCTTCTTGGGGCCCCCTACGCATCCTTCCTTATCCACAACCCCTCCTTGGTCATATCCATCTCAATACCATGCTCAACCAGTTGCTCATTCATTTCACTCTTATGCTCAACCACAGCCTCGGTGGAATGCACCTCATCAGGGGTGGGCCCCAGTACAACTCTCCTCCCACTCTTTTTCCTCCACCACCTTCTCAACCACAACCATTGCTCCTACTCCACCAAGGAAACCCCAAATACCTACTCAACCGAACCCGAACCCAAATAACAGACAGGCCCAGTAGGTATATAGTGGGGACATTCAGGAGATTAACCTACAATTTGGGAAGGTTCTCCCAGATAACCAACCTCCCCATAAGGAGGATGAGGAAGAAAAAAAGGAAATTGAACCAAAAGCCATTCCACCCTTTCCTGAGAGATTATCTAGAACAACACAACCTACCATAGAAGAAACTGAACTTCTAGGAGAATTGAAACAATCACGTGTAAAGATACCACTTCTCCAAGCCATAAAGGATGTGCCTATATAAAACAAGATGATCAAGGAGAAGTGCTTCAGGCACCCAGGCAGGCGCAAGAGAGATGCTCCAACTATCAATGTCATAGGACAACTGTCCGACTTGATGTTGGGGTAGGTAATCTATCCAAAATATCTAGACCCTGGAAGCCCTGTAGTCGATGTCCACATCAATGGCACCATAATCCCCCATACCCTGATTGATCTAGGGGCTGCCATTAATGTGATGACCAAGGACACTATGCTCAAGCTCAACCTTCAGGGCTCCCTGAGAAAGACCACAACAGTACTACAGTTAGCAGACCACTCCACCGTGACCCCTGAAGGGATTGTGGAAGATGTAATGGTCTCCATCGATTCTTGGGAGTACCCTGTCGATTTCCTAGTTCTCCAACCAAAGGCAAATCTCACCGGGTATCCTTTCATCCTGGGAAGACCCTGGTTGGCTACTGCAGATACCTACATCATTTGTCGAGCTGGGAACATGACAATAAAAAATGGGCATATGTCCAAGCAGCTAGTCCTATATCCTCCTGCCCAATCTTTGTTACAACAGGATTTACCTCTCTAGTTGGAGGAAGATGAGGATGAAGTCTATTCCACACCACTATGTGTAGTAGAAGCTACCATGGGGAGGAACCATAAACCGAGGATGATCTTATTGAAAACTTGATTCAGAATCCACCCCCCAATGTGTTGCCATTAAAAGAGCTGGTGGAAGAAACCCAAGCCAATCCTTTAGTTGATCTCTGTGTGGCTGACCCAACCTCTCTCCGAGTTAAGAATATGGAATTCGGCCCAGAAAGAACCTTGAAAATAAACTCATCCCTATCCACTTTTCAAGAGAAAGAACTATGTATCTTACTAAGAAACCACTTGGATGCTTTTGCTTGGAGCTATAAGGAGATGAAGGGAGTGCACCCTTCAATCTATACTCATCACATTTACATTAAGGAATATTGCAAACTAGTCAGGTAGCCTCAAAGGAGGATGAATCCAGCCCTTAAGGACATTGTCAAAGAAGAACTGCAAAATTTATTGGATGCAGGATTCATCTACCCTATTTCTGACAGCGAATGGGTCTCTCCTTTGGTACTAGTGCCAAAGAAAAATCGAAAGTGGAGAATCTGTGTCGATTATCGGGAACTAAACAAGGCCACCAAGAAGGACCATTTTCCTTTGCCTTTCACAGATCAAGTGTTATATGGTCTGGCAGGGAAGAAGTTTTTCTCCTTCCTAGATGGGTTTAGCGGGTACAACCAGATCCAAATCAACCCAGAAGACCAAGATAAGACCACTTTCACTTGTCCTTGGGATACCTTTGCATATTGGGTCCTTCCTTTTGGATTGTGCAATGCTCCCGCCACTTTCCAGAGAGAAGTATTGAGTATATTTACTAAACTGGTTCATGATGCAGTGGAATCTATATGGATGCCTTTACCCCTTATGGTTCTAACTTCCAGGAAGCCTTGTCTAACTTGGGAAAAAATTTGGACAAGTGTATTGAAATGAACATGTCCCTCAGTCTTGAAAAATGTCAATTCTTGATGACTGAAGGGACCATGCTAGGTTATGCAATCTCTCAGCAAGGATTACAGGTGGACCCAAACAAAATTGCCATCATCCAAAGGGTCCCACCTCCTCAAAATGTAAGAGATGTTCAAAGTTTCCTAGGATTAACATGGTATTATAGAACGATTTCAGTAAGCTAGCCTCTCCATTGTTTGATCTTTTGGGAAAAGATGTTGAGTTCATATGGACTGACAACTGTCAAGAAGCTCTGGATACCTTGAAAAGTAAACTGGTGACTGCCCCAATTTTGAGAGGTCCAAATTGGGCCCTACTTTTCCACATTCATACAGATGCCTCGAACAAAGCGATAGGAGCAGCCTTAGGGAAAGTTGATGAGAAGCTGACTTATGCCATATATTTTGTAAGTAAAAACTTGTCGAAGGCAGAATTAAACTACATTGTAACCGAAAAGGAACTCCTAGCTATAGTCCATTCCCTAAATAAATTTAGACACTACATCACCTGCTATAAAACATTTGTACACATTGATCATGCTGCAATTAGGCATTTAATGAGCAAACCAGATGTAAATGATCGTATTATTAGATGGTTTCTTTTATTGCATCAATTTGATTTAACCATTGTTGATAAGCCGGGTAAGGAAAATGTTGTTGCTTATTTTTTGTCTAGAATAGATCTGCTTGCGGGGGAAGAAGAAGTGGTGGATGATCAAATGCCAGATGAACACCTGTTTGCTATCTCAATACTCTCTCCATGGTTTGCTGATATAGCAAATTACTTGGTTTCCGCATAGTTCCTACCACACCTGTCCTCAAAAGAGAAGAGCAAGATTGTGAGGAAAAGTGCCCCTTTCACCTGGATTGGGGGCAATCTCTTCAAACTTGGCCCAGATCAGGTTTTGAGGAGATGTGTCAGGGAGGAGGAAGTTTTTGACATTCTCCTAACCTGTCATGATGGGCCCTGTGGGGGCCATTTTGCAGCAAAAAGGATTTCCTTCAAAATTCTGCAAGCAGGTTACTATTGGCCCACTCTTCATGAAGATGTAAGGCAATATATCAGCCAATGTGACTGGTGTCAAAGCATGGGGAAACCTACTCCAAGAGATGAGATGCCCCTGCAACCTCGAGTGACTTTTGAGCCATTTGAGAAGTGAGGCATGGACTTTGTGGGTCCTGTCAACCCTCCTTCAAAGAAGAAATCTTACATCATCGTGTGCACTGATTATCTGACAAAATGGGCAGAAACAAAGGCGATCAAGGCAGCAACAGAAGAAAAAGTAGCTAAGTTTTTAAGAGAGAATATATTCTATAAGTTTGGATATCCAAGAGAATTAGTCACAGATCAAGGGAGTCAGTTTACCTCCAATCTAATTGAAGACCTACTCACACATCACAAAATTAAGCACAGAACTTCCACCCCTTACCATTCGCAAGCAAATGGACAGGTGGAAGTCACTAACAGAGCTTTGGAAGGGATTTTGACCAAGGTAGTGAGCAACAACAGAAAAGATTGGGTAGATTGATTGGTTGAGGCCACCTGGGCCTATAACACCACTTGGAAGACCACCACAGGGTTCACACCCTATGAGCTGGTCTATGGGAAGAAGGCTTTGCTGCCAATAGAATTTGAATCTAACACACTAAGGATGGTAGTTCAGCTGGACCTAGATCTCAGCCATGCACAAAAGGAAAGGTTACTCCAGCTAAATGGATTGGATGAACAAAGATTGCAGGCCCTTCTCCACTCAGAGGTAGTCCAGCTTCAAAGGAAAATATGGCATGACAGACACCTCAAAGAGAAACAATTCTAGGAAGGATATTGGGTATTGTTGTATGATTCAAGGTATAAAGATTTCAAGGGCAAACTAAGGACAAGATGGATAGGACTGTACATAGTAGAAAGGTGCAATGACAATGGTTTAGTTCTTATCAGGACCATCGATGAAGAAGCCATCCCCATGCTTGTCAATGGGCATAGGTTAAAACTCTACAAGAAGCCCCTCTCCAAGCAAGAATTCATTGAGAATCTGAGTAAAACAGTGATGGTAGTGGAGCAAGTCTCTGCCTCCACTCCACCCACACCCTAACAAAAAAAAAATGAGGAGAATAAAAGATCCCTGGGTGAAAACCTCCCCTTGGAGGCACCCTAACTGTCTCTTAAAAAAAAAAAAAAAAAGCAAAAAGAGAAAAAAGCAAAAACAGGAACAGAAAAATTAACTTCTTTTGAATGCATTGCAAATTGCAAGAGGGCCACAAAAGAAAAATGGACATGGCCGAGCCGAATATACCTCTGATAGACCGTTTCTCCATCACTTTTGTCTTTTCCCAGTCCCTGGTCTCACTTGTTCTGGAAAACTATGCATCCTATAGGAGGCTCTGTGCATTCTACATGAGACTCTTGTAGAGATCTCAGAGAGCTCGAAATCAAGTCATGAAAAGGATCAAAGGGCTAGACACTTGTCCAGAAGACCTGTGGACCCCCCTACCACCATTCATCCTCCTAACTCTCCATTCCATACCTACACCACTACATTTCCACTCGCTTCTTTCTTCCCTGCACAGAAAACACAGAAATCTTGTTTCTTTTGTTTTTTTAAAAAGAAGAATAAACAAGCAGCATCCTTAACTTAACTCTTACCTAGTGCATACCAGTTTCTTTTCCTTGACTGACAGAACCTTCCTCAGCTACCTCTCCAGTCCCTGCTCAAGCCTCAGCCAAAATTTTTAGAGGGAGAAGCAGCTACAGGAAATCCGCAGGATTCCTGTAGCAGTTGATCCCCTTAAAAATCGACCTCCAGAGGCAGGGTCAGTGCAGCCACAGATGTATAAAATGCGCAAGGAGATCGGTCCTGATTGAATATCACTAGTACGAGGTAGCCGAGCCACCAATTTAGAAGCCACAGGCGCTAGCAGTAGAAATCCATGGATAGAACGCCAAAGTTTGAGCATGCAACAGTACAGTAGCACACAATTCTCGACTAACAGGTAAATGACTAAACCCGTTCCTCTGTTGCATGAGTATAATTTAAAAACTACATGGACAAGTGAGATGGTTAATATTAAATAAGATCAGTGGCCAGCTAACTGGCCACCCTCATCCAGTTCAAACAATGCTCAGTGGGTGCAATCAGCACATGTGTTCAGTCAACTCGAAAAAATCTCAAAACAGGTAGTGGCGACATCTAACAGGAATGATTGAAATAATTGCGGCAGGCAGCATAAAAGTTTCATCATGACACTAAAGTAGGGACCAATGGTCTAGATGAGGGTAATGTACCCTTCCTGCCACCTCACCTCATCACCACAAAACGCTCCTGTAATCTTAAATACACTGCAGTCGATCGCCTTCACCACCTTTGTTCTCATTTGTGTCAACGAGCTCTCGGCTGTAGCAACCTACCTACCACCTCCAGAGCCTCAAAACAGTCGCTCTCTATCAGTTTCAGAACCCTTTCACTTATCGGGCTCTACAGGAGTGAAAACACAGTCCTACAGGAGCCTTTCTACAGGAAGGCTAGTGAGCAGCACCGCAGAGGAAAACTCAGGATTTCATGACAAATTCGGGCTGAAAAAGGTAGGCTCAGTAAAACCCACTCTGCATTTCCATATATATACAAAAGGTGGTGTGATTCCAAGCGAGGTATTGAGTTGAAATGGGAAGGAAAGTGAGAACAGAGTTTGCCTGTGTTTTTTAAAAAATATATACAGTTTCTCCATTTGCTCTTTGCACTGAAAGACTGTCTCCTTCTCCTCCGTGGTATTCTCCTATGTAAAGAAATGATGCAACTCTAGAAAATCAAGCCTGTAAAGAGGGAACTTGCATTGGGTATCTGCTTATTTTGAAAAATAAAAAAACACAATTCTGTATGTTCTCTGTTTTTTTTAAGATATTGTTTCCCTCAAACAGACAGAGAAGTAATGTGAGTCTAGAGAACAGATTTTGGAAGGAAGGAAAGTTGAAATTTGTTTTTAAAAATCTACAAAAACTCTCTCCCTATTTCTTGAAAGAAAACCTCAGTTGTTCCACTGTTTTTGGGATTGAAACTTGCTGCCTCCCTCTTCAACTGAGATATTCCAACGGAATCTGAAACATTGTGACAGGGGTTTTTATGAGGAAGGAGCCTCTAAATTCAACTAAGTTACATGAACATCCAGAAGTGGTAGCCCTCTTCACTAGAGCAAATTGGATGCCTTTTCTTGAAAATTTGCATGGGTATGAGGATGAAGTCACAGAAGAATTTATATTGTCTTTAAAACCTCACTCAAAAACCCATGTAACTGTCAGTTTCAGGGGTCTAACTATAGAAATCACCCCAGAGTTCATCAGCAGGATTACAAGTCTCCCACTTGGACTACCCTGGAGCAAGGAAGAAAAACCACTGGGTCAAGTTGCCAAGAAGACCTTTTTCCAACCTAATGAACATCCTGTGGAGGACAAGAATGGCATCAGGAGAACAAGTATACCTTACCCGTGGAATGAGGTCAGTTATCAGATTATGAAATACATCTCCTATGAAGGAATATACAGCATAATTTATGGGTACCATTTTAGACTGTTACATGAACTAAGCTATGGCATGGACCTTCCTACATCTAGAAAAATCAGTATTCCATATTTTCTCCTCCAATCCTTAATAGAGTCTAGCGCCAAATCGAAGGCCGGGGTTCCAGACCAATTGGCTCACCATGGGCTAATTAAATTGCTGGTGGAGGATGCCCTCCACACTTTCACAATCCCCATAGCCTGGGATATTTTCAAAAACATGACTAAAGAGGATGATATAAAAACTCTCACCTATGACCTTAGTCCATTTGAAAGTGAAGAGGAGGAAAAAAAAGGGGAAGCTGAGAAGGAAATCCATGAAGAAGAAAAGAACACTCAATTGGAAGAAGAGGAACCCCACACAGAAAAAGAAGAAAACCAAATAAGAGAGGAGAAACATGACACCACCAAACATGAGCCTAAAGTAGAGAAGAAGAAAGAATCAAAAGCAGAAAAGGGTAAAACCACAGCAAACAGAAAGGAGAGGCCAAGCACTGAGAGGAAGAAGCCTAAGATAGTTCAGAAAAAGGTTGCCACAGGAAAAGCAAAAGCTAAGCAAGCAGAGGAGCAAACAAAATCAGAAACAGCAAAAGAAAAACTAGTAGAAACAGGAAAAACAGCAGATGAAGAAGAAGAAGCAAAGCAAGAGAGGCAGCAGTTGTTCTTGCAGCACTTAGTACTCTAGCCAAGACCAAAGGAAAAAGGAAGAGACAACCATCTATGTCCTTCAAGGCTCGAAAGAGCACCAGAATAAAGATGGGGAAGCCTCAACCACCTTCAAAGGAGCCCATCATCATTGAAGATGTCCCTACTACAAAAGAGGAGGAATATCCAACCAAAACCCCCATTACCTATGAAAGGGACAGCCTTAGAACTTCTACTTGGAAAGAAAGGATCCAACTTATGGACTCTAAAATAGTCCTACAAGAGGCGTAGACCACTCTACAGGAGACATTGACAAAGCTTCAAGAGACTGAAAATCTTGAAAAGAATGCAGAAGAACAAACCAAGGAGGAAGATAAGGCAAAAGAGATACTAGAGCCTGACCCTCAGCCTAACTTAGGCTCTTACTACAACCTTCTGGAAGGGGGGGAAATCATCCCACAGAAGTTTGCAGTCCCTCTTTTCTTTGAGCTGGAAAAGGAAAGAGTAAGGACCCATACATGGATGCAAATTGAAAAATCAAGAGGGGTGGAAGACATTGGGCACATGGAAAACAAATTGAGGGAAACTGGCAAAGAATTGAGCATGGTCAGGCATACAGAAAGCATTAGAAGAGCTCAATTGGAGGCAGAAAATGAAATGTTAAAGAAGCAGCTGCAAGAAAGGGAACCCCAGGCAGAAAATGAGTTGTTAATCTTAAAAAGACAACAGCAGGAAAAGGAACCCCAGGCAGAAAGTGAGATATTAATAAGACAGCAACAGGAAGGGGAACCCCAGGCAGAAAATGAGGTGTTGATCTTAAGAAGGCAGCTACAGGAAAGGGAAGCCCAATTAGCCTACATGGCCAGCTGGGCTATGGAGGCATTACAGTGCAGGTAGCCAGCCAAATCATATGCAGTGTACCTCAAGGATCAGTTGCTCCAATTTCAGATCAAGACACTGGCCCAGAGGGGCACAATACCTTTTCAGGATTATGGCCAATTCATGAATCTATGTGATCACATTTCAGCTGAGGACAAAGCGAAGTTGGCAGAGTTTTACTTGCACAACATGGCCCTTACTGATATGAACCTATGGGATCCCAATGTTGTGTTAGGAGACTTGCAACTGATGGCCATGGCATCTTGGATGAGCCATGAAGAGAAAAGGGCAGCAGAAATCTAGAAAATGATGGCAAAAGAGTTGAATGAACCCTTGATGGTTACAGTAGAACCAGCAGACCCCATGGCTGTCAACTATGCCCACCAACACCTTGCAGCTAATCCTCAAAGTGTCCCAAAATATGTTGATAAGTAGGCCAAGACTATTGCACATTTCGAGGACATGGAGAGATTGTTTAGGGATGACTGCATTCATGCCTGCATGAGAAGGCGGAACACATTGCCACACTACCTACAGATCAGGGAGTATCACTCCCCAAACAAGATGAGGGAAGCCTTCAGGAGAGTGCCACTGTATAAGCACTCTATGCAAAGTTTGAAGGCCAATTGTATTGGCCTCAAATTTAGTCCTCCACTGCTATTAGGACTGCTGGAAGGAGTAAAAGAGGAGGTAGAATAGAAACAGTGGGAAGAGGTGGATAGAAAGGTAGGATTCCATGATAAAGGCGAAGATATCACATCAAAAGCATGGGATTTCAGGGAATCTATCAGAGCCATCAAGCATGAAGAGATAGACTACTTGCTCAGAGGATGAGCAACTCATTCAGTAGGGGGTGATGATGAGCCCCAGAAATGGGTAATTATATGGGCTCATTTTGCCTCTTAATTTGACTTAATCCACCATTCTCATTAGTTTATTGCATGTTTTTTATTATATTTATGCTAATAGAGTGAATTGGGTTAGTAATTTTTCCATGTAGTCTAATGTGTGCTTTATGCAAATTTTTTGGTCAATTTTGGACAAAGTCAAGGGATTTATGAGCAAATGGCAGAAAATATTTGAGGAAAATAGGGAAGAGGATTTGTAGGGGGGTGTCTCCTTCATTTATGACCCCTTTCCTCGAATCCTCCATCAGCAACTTGGAGCACAAGCAACCACATTGATGCATCCAAGGGGCAGCCGAGCAAGTAAAGAAGGATTGTTGTTTATCTCCAGTTATGGGAAGCCGAGCTCCTTGATTTTAGGAGGATTGTTGGAGGACTCGATTTGTATAAATAGGGGGGCTTAGAGCCTCAGTAGGTTAGCCAGTGATTAGTATAATTTTCACACTTGTGTGCAACACTTGTTCAGCTCATTTTCGAGTTTCTTTTTTAGAACAGCTCATGTAATGTGACTATTATTTTTGATAATGAAGATGAAATATTTCCTAAGCCAGTACTGATCTCTTTCATAGGGCTGAAGCTCTTGGGTTAGGGCCCAACCCAAGCTACCCAGCACCTCTTTCTTTGTACTTATATGTTTTTGCTTCAATTCATGAGCTAATTTCTGTTACATAGATTCATTTTACTTTGTTTAGATTAGGTTGCTTTGATGGTTTGCATAACTGTTTTTGTTTCAGTTGCTCAAGTAGGTTAATTCAGTGACAGGATAAGATTCAGAAAAGGCCAACAGCAGACCCTGATCTCCTTTCTCCCTTTCTGCGACTATGATTCGAGGTCAAGGCACTACTGCTGCCAAAACACAGTTTTTCTCTCGCATGCAATTTCTAGTGTGATGACATGATTTGGAAAGATTAATGTATTGCTCAGATTCAATTGCCTATATCATTTCTTGTTCTTTTACAATAGATCTCTCTGCATTATTTTCTTTTCAAGGGTTACTGTTTAGCATTTTCTATTTGTAGGTTAGGAATTAGGTCAAGTTAGAGAAATTTTTGTTTTCATGGTATAGTTAGTCATTTCTTTGATCTGTTTTTGTAAGTAGGTTTGCAGATCTCTTGCAGGACACCTCAGTTCACCATACATCCATAAATTAGCCAGCACCAGCTCGCTTCCCACAAATTTCCCAAGTTATTCGCAACATTTCGCCAATCTTCCCTAATTTCTTCATTTTTCTCCACAAGCTTCCCCCATGCCATTTGAACAAATCCAACCATGATGTTCCCTCTTGATCTTCCTTGACAAGCTCCAGACACCTAAACACCTTCATCTAGCCCTCAGTTACCCTTTTCCATCATTTTTCCACCTTCAAAACTTCCAAAAATAGCTCTCGGCCTCCTCCTGTAGATCCTCCTGTAGATCCCCTGCAGCCTCCTGTAGAATTCCCTGTAAGTGGTTTTTCGAAATCCGATTGCAATGGAAGTCTTCATAAGGGTACTAGGGGCTTCTTAGGACCTCTCCACACCTTCCTCCACCTCTGCAAAAACCAATTCCATCTTCCTTCATCACCAAACCTCTACACACTCACAACCAGATAAATTACAAGCATAATAATTTCACATAAAAACACTCAAAAGCACAAAAAGATATTTTCTTCTCATTTCTTTTCAGAAGTAGCTTGAATAAATGTAATTTACCTTTTTTAGTAGTCAGTGGCACTCATCGCATCATTTTCTATCTCCTTTTCTACAAAAGTAGGGTTAGTTGGATACATTAGGGTTTGCTAGGGTTTTCCTTACATTCCAGTCTTCTTTCTCTTTCTGCAAGTAGAATATTCCTCATAGAGTTAGCTTTCTTTCATCACAATTAAAAGCTTCTTCTGAGAATTCATCAAAGTTGGCTTAAGCTCCTACTAATCTTGTGCCAGCTGACCAAGTGACAGCCTGCAGTAAGAGCTAGTACTTGTGCATACAGCACCGTCACTTCCATGTTTGTTACAAACTACCGGGTTGATAAAAGTAAAGTAGGAAGCCCTAGGAGTTGCAGCGTTATTTCTACAATACTGGTGCTCACCAACCACCATATCTCCTCCCTAGGGGCCAAATCAACATAAATCAATGCATAACCATCCTTAAGAGAATATACCCCCGAGGGAGAGGCCCTCCACACCAACTTTCTTCCTTGTATGTGAGACAGATATGTTCCAATGTCAATGTATTTAAATACACACATTGCCCTATCCCAAATTCCATAGCTAGCCCCAAATCATCATTAGATCTCCATCTTTGCCTCCTAATAGATGATGACTTAGGATCTGCCACCTGATTGAGACTAACTAGACCCTTATATCTTAAGGCCTGAATCATATTTGGCAGAAATCTATGGCTCTAACTGTTGCCCTGATAAGGGTCTAGCCCCACTCTGACCTTGCTACCCCTCCTTATCTGTCAGGCCAAAAGTTCCTATTACATCAAACGAATTAAACGGAGCTCTCTAGGTGAGCAAGGCATTAGCATGAGGCTTCTCCTCCCTTCTAATCCAGTCCTCCAACGCCTCTGGAGCAATATAATTCTGAGTAACTAGTTTATACCTTAGACTATTGGACAATAGCATCCTCCAACCAAATTTTTCTTCCAGATCCTGTGCGAAAGTGAAAATGTTCTTCTGCCCCCAACCCCTAGTTTTTTGGGGAGAGCAATTTTTTCTCACTTGACCCAAGGGAGATGTTATTTTTTGGTAGCATCGGATGTGATATAGCCATGAAAATTGGTGGAGAGGCTAAGGCACATGAGTTCTAAAGAACCCAAAAATCGTTTGGTCAAATTCCATACGAATTGTATTTTATTAAAATAATTAATATTTTTAATGGGGTTCCTAAGTCTAAACTTAGGAAAATTAAAATATTAATGGGTATTAATCAAAATATGGGTGAGGATGTTCTAGAAAATCGATCAAGTCAAGTTTTAATCTTAACCATTGATTAGATATTTAATCTCGACTGTTGAAGTCTCAATGAGAAAAATATAAGGAGGCTTGGGTTCATTTAGAAACACACGCTGAGAGAATGAATTGATCTGGAGTTCATTTTTTGGGGCTAGGAAGATGAGAAATTTGAACTAAGTGATCATTCTGTAGCAGAGTGGCAGAGATAGTTCGGGAATATTGGGTAGAGAGGTAGAGAGCCACTAGTGGAGGTAGCGCATCATCTAGAGGGAATGACGTTGGGCCAGTCTGGGCCCACATAATTTTGACGCAGAGTCAGAAGGGTCAGCGCAAAAGTGAGGTTGCCCTTGCGCAGAAATCTGGAACTACCGAGGAGCTATCGGAACAACCATGAGAGGTTGACACAGAAGCTCCAAGAGGAAAAAGAGACAACGCAATGTTGATATAAAGCCTGTAAGTCTGAACGGGGCCTACGCATGGCCAGCACAGAGATAGTCGGGGTTAGCCAGTTCTACTGTCGAATCAGACAGAAACTGTTGGCTGGAGTGAGGTAATCTCACTTAGTTTTCCGCCAATATATTTTTCTCTGTAATTGGATTGTTGGGAGGGAATCCATCATTGTATTCAGAACTACTATTTAATAATATAAAATCCTTAGAGTTGTTGCACGGGTTTTCCCGCATTGGGTTTTTCTGGGGACTATTTTGTCCAAAAATAACGATGTCCTATGTATCTTATTCTTTGCTCAGTTTCTTGTTTCATGTAATCAAATTAAATTGGTGTAGGCTGTACAGGTAATTTACTTCAGTATTTTTCAGAAAATAACTTGATAATGTATATTAAAATCAAGTAGGAGAAGAAAATTCAGTTTTACGGCAGTAGGGGTTCATTGAGTGTAGGAATTTTCACATGGTAACAGAGCTAGGTTTTGAAAGAGGAGGATCATATCCAACACTGAGCAAAGATTCCAATAGCTACATTTGGCAGAAATTTGAATCCCCTTGAAGGGATTGCGTAATCCTTGCCGGGAAGCAGAGATTCTGAGGAAATCTCTCTCTGAGAGAGTCGACAAAGAGGTACAATTTCCAGTTGGTAAGCTTACAGAGGAAGTGCGAGTGATGCAGAGCCTCAGTGCAGTGCTTGAAGGACGCAGTTTCTGCCAAGGTAGAAATCTGTCTGAAAAGAGCGAAGACACATAGAAGGGGAATTTTCTCCTCAGAGGAATTTTCTCACCAAAAGTTTGAATTTTTCATTTGCTGGGTAGCAGGCTAGTTTTGCACAGTGACTAGAGGAGTCAATTCGACAGTTTGGGTGAGATGGAATCAAATGGACTCAGAGATCGGGATAGGTTGGAAGGAGCTTCCAACTATGTCATATGGAAGACTAGAATCTCAGCTCTTCTAGAGGAGTACGATCTCAAAGCTTACGTCTAGAGTGTTGTGGTTGTTCCCGCAGATAATGATCAGAAGAATAAGTACAAGGTTGACCAGGGAAAGGCGAAGAGGTTCATACTCGATGGAGTTTGAGAACATGTGGTCTCACAATTACAGGGCAAAGATACAGCCCAAGAAATGTGGGAATATTTGTCTTCATTGTATGAAGGTTCTTCCTAACAACGGAATATGTACATAGAACAAAAGTTGTAGCAGACATTGATGCAAAAGGGAGAAGGGATTAACTCTTATCTTCAACATCTTTAGGACACCAGAGACCAATGCGCTGCAGTGGGGTCTACTACTTAGTCTATTTTGATGGTAAGAACAACCCTGAATGGACTCTTAGATGAATGGAAAGTCTTTATCTAAAGTATATTCGGCAAGGAAATACTACCTTCATGGGAGGAGATGTGAGCAGCCCTTCAACATGAAGAATTAAGGAGAGATCTGGTTAAGTTCAACCTCAATGGCAGTAGTGGGAGTGGCATGAAGACCGAGGAGGAGGAGAACGCAGCTCTAGCATCAAAGGGATAGTAGAAGCAGGAGCAGAAGAAGGACATTTCGAAGGTGAAATGTTTCAGATGTGGCGAGATGGGCCACTTTGCATCCCAGTGTCCTTTGAAGCAAAAGGATAAGGATGAGAAACATGATCCTAAGGGTGCTCCAGCAAAAATTAACGAAGATGAGTTTTCCATGAGTGCCCATGCATCTCCAGGAGGGAAATGGGGCGATATTGAACTATAGTCCGGAGGACTACATGTGGGCAGGATCTTTGAGGAGTCCACCTCTTGGATCAAATTCCTTGCTATGGGAGCCCGAGATTCAAGAGTAGCAAGATGGACTTAGTGTCATATGATGCATTGGGTTGGTTGGAGAGACAGATGCAGTAACCTAAGACCAGAGACTGATCAACGTAGAGCAATTTTGGTAGCAATGCAGATGGCATAGTGCAGAAGTCAGCAACAGCGCAAAAGATTCAGTGGGTCAGAGACTAGTAGCAGCCAGATTCCAAAATTCACATGGTATTATGCTGAACACAATGAGTTCAGACATTTTGGATGCTTTTATGTTGTTGAGCAGCAGCAATTGGAAAATGACGCAGTACAGAGCTAGCAATGGCAGTGTTAGCAACAGATGCAGAGGGAGTTGTAATATAGATGCAGTAATGGAAGTGGTAGTGTCATGGGCAGCAGTATAGTAGCAGCAGCAACACAGTGTTGGTGGTAGCAATAGCACAGAAAGGAGATGCTTTAGATACATAGTAGCATGCAGTTGGACATTGGTGCTAGAGCACATTCCTCACTAAGAGTGTTAGTTTTTGGAAGTATCGGATGTGATCTAGCCATGAAAATTGGTGGAGAGACTAAGGAACATGATTTCTAAAGAACCCAGAAAATGTTTCATGAAATTCCACCCAGATTGTATTTTATTAAAATAATTAATATTTTTAATGGGGTTCCTAAGTCCAAACTTAGGAAAATTAAAATATTAATGGGTATTAATCAAAATATGGGTGAGAATGTTCTAGAAAGCAGATCAAGTCAAGTTTTAATCGTATCCGTTGATTAGAGACTTAATCTTTGTTGTTGAAGTCTCAATGAGAAAATTATAAGAAGGAGGCTTGGGGTTCATTTAGAAACACACACACAGAGAATGAATTGATCTGGAATTTGATTTCTGGGGCTAGGAAGCTGATAAATTCGAACTAAGTGATCATTTTGCAATAGAGGGGCAGGGATAGTTCGGGAATACTAGGTAGAGAGGGAGAGAGCCACTAGTGGAGGCAGTGCAGCATCTAGAGGAACTAACGCTAGGCCAGTCTGGGCCCACGTAGTCTTGAATCAAAACCAAAAGGGCCAGTGCAGAAGTGAGGTTGCACTCACACAGAAATCTGGAACTGTCGGGGAGCTTCCAGAACAGTCACGAGAGGTTGACGCAGAAGCTTCAGGAGGCAAAAGAGACAGTGTAGAGTTGACATAGAGCCTGTAAGGCTTATGCAAAGCCTACACAGGGCCAGCGCAGAGATAGACGGGGTTAGCGAGTTCTACTGTCGGATCATCCAGAAACTACTGGGTGGAGTGAGGTAATATCACTCAGTTTTCTGCCAGTATATTTTTCTCTATAACTGGATTTCTAAGAGGGAATCCAACATTGTATTTAGAAATATTGCTTAATAATATAAAACCTTCAGAGTTGTTGCACTGGTCTTCCCGCATTGAGTTTTTCCAAGGACTATTTTGTCAAAAATAGCGGTGTCTTATTTATCTTTTTCTTTGCTCAATTTCTTGTTTCAAGTAATCAAATTAAATTGGTGTAGCCTACAGAATTATTTTACTTCGGTATTTTTCCGAAAATAACTTCATAATGTATATTAAAATCAAGTAGGAGAACTAAATTTAGTTTTGTTGCAATAGGGGTTCCTTGAGTGTAGGAATTTTCACAAGAGAGTGGATCTTCTTTCCGACCATAAGAATCTAAAGTAGAGCATCCTAATATTTTCCAAGGCTGATTTCAGGATCCATGCCAAGGAGGACCAATACACTAGAATGGCCTCCAGCACATACTTGATCAACACCAATCTTCCTACATGAGACAGCCATCTAAAATACCATCCTTTTATCCTATTTTCAATCCTGGAAATCAACTAGTACTAGTCCTCCTTTTTATAGCAATTGGGATTTAGCTGGAATCCAAGATATTTAAGGCCTTCAACCAAATCCTTTATTTCATAAGGGAATAGATGTGTAAGCCTCCTCCACTCCCTACCATCTATATTGTTAACCACAAAAAAGGGTTAAAATTGGAATTCAAATAAAAAGTGAGGAATAAATAAGAAATTTGAAATTAGTGAAAAAATGTCTTAATTTACTTTAGTTTGATTAGTTAATGAAAATCAAATTTCAAGAAAGCACTGACCCAAAAAAAAAGTTGATTTGGTGAAAGAAAATACTAAGTTGTGTTTTACTTTTATTTCATTCTAACACTTTACTTTTAAGGAAGTGGTGCCTCTCCTATAGTTGATGGACCTATTCCTAGGTTCAAAAAAAAAAAGTATAAACCAAATAATGGAAGATTCAAATACAATAACACTTCACGAAGACCCTCTTGATGGACAAGTAATAATCAACTAATGGAGTTTTCCCTTATCTAATATCTCAGTGAGAGGATCTGTTATAGGGTAAATCACATACAGGTTTAACCTATGGCCTACAATAATAGAAAAATAGAAAGCAATATTGATGGACAAACTTGGTGGAAAGTACTCAAAACCCCTAGGGGGTATTTTTCCATTTCCTTATATCTATGTAAAGGGCTAGCTAAGCCTACTAAAGGAGGCTTTGAATATACACTATAGGACATAATCAAGCCTCTGGAACTCGAAAAAACCAGAAAGAATTCAAAAAAAAAAAAAATTAGGCCAATGCATAAAATACATGGACAATTGTGTTAGAAATGCATATTCTAAGCTGATATTATATTTTCTAAATGAACTAACTGAGACACTTCCTAAATCAATCAACGCACTTCTTTCTCTAATCTATTGCAAGTATATGTGCCTGAATTAATACTTGTGTGGAGGGTTTTCCATCACTTGTCACTTGCAAACCAAACTAGGGAGTAAAAGGCACCAATTTACTCTAAAAAAATTAAATGATAAAGAGTGTCAGGGATGATAGAGGGTCTACCAATAAACCCACAACCAAAGACTTTAATATTGGGTTATATCCCCAATGGAATTTTCCTTATGTTTGTTGTTTTCTACCACTTCTTTGATGGTTATAACTAGAACATAGACATATTCAAGTGGATTACAACAAAACATTGGAGCTAGATCTATTAATTTACTTGTTGTGTTCCTAGATCTGAAATGAAAAGGATTAACAAAAATGGAACAATAAATAATAACAAAAATGCACTCCAATTACCAAGGAATAAGTTTTTATTATGATATCTCCTAAGAGAATATTTGCAGACAAGATGGTTTCGCTTCACCTCCTCAATGGGAGGCTCCTTTGTGAATCTAGATATATGTGGTGACCCTTTCTCTCTTGTGTAGCTAATAATAGTAGTGATGGTTGAAACACTTGCTTTTTGTCATATGAAATGGGAAGAATCAGAAACCAAAGGTATGAAAGAAAAACTAAAATGTAAAAAGTGAAGAAAAACCTCTCATGTTTAAAGCAAAATAATGGGTAGAGTTTTATGGTCCAAATAATAAAATATGATTATTTGACCAAATCAATATCTAATCTACTTTGACTTTTTATTGTTATTTTATTTTGATTTCTTAAATATGGGAGAAAAAAAATCATAAAAAGGAGTTTTGTGACTTTAATTAATTGTAAATTAGTTATTTTAATGAAAATAATATGGTTGAAATGATTTTTTGGGTTATTTTCATCAAATATGGGTAAAAAATATAAAATATCTTAGGAAAATTAGTTCCCTATGCTATTTGCATGGAATAATAATGTGAAAGTAGGCTTAAACATGGGAAAATAGTATGTTGGCTTAGTGGGTCCTGACCTAGGTTCAGAGTCAGTTTTTCCAAACAAATCCCTACACTGCTAGCCCTTTCAGCATCAACCCGTGGAGTGGGGACTGAAGTCTCACCCTAAGAAGTATGGGGGGGTATTGGAACCAAGTTTCCACACCCAGAGATGAGCATGATTTCGTTTATGCCCTAAATCTACCTTCACGTAGGTCGATAAGCCTTTAGGGCTTAGCGATATAACTACCCTTAATCAGCTTCTATACCTCCATGAACATTTACGACTGTCTTTCATGGACCTTGATTAGGCGGATCAAGTACTTACGTGCATCAAAGATAACTTATAACCCAGTAATTACTCTGATCAGCTTAAGTGTTCAATAACTTCAACATACAACAAGATATTATTCGTGTAAATGGTTAAAACTAATTACATTCATATATTAATATAAATCATGAAAAGTTGCACATCAATACATCATTATTTCATAAACCCATTATAACATAAGGTGCATTCATATAACAGAAGTCAAGAGATAACACAAGTATTTCTACAACAATACTCTTTATTGATAATCACTTCAATCTTACAGACTCGAGACTTCCCTGCGCACTCAGTTACGGACTCTACTCTAGGTCTCTGCACACACAGCTACAGAGCATTCCTTCTACTCTAAAACTTCTTCGCTCTTACTCTTACTGGCCCATTACATTCACCTTCACCATCAGTATTCTTATTACTTATCTTAGACATCCTAAGACACACCTATTTATACAATCCCATGGTCCACGAACCAAGGGTAGATCGTCAAAATCCAACTCAACTTACATAAAACAAGGGTAAAATCCTTTATGACACTTTAACTATCTATGCGCTCTGCGACCACAACTTGTAGAGACTTTACATTTTATACAACAAAACTTGGGCATTTTCCCAAAAATTGACCTTATGGGACCCCATCCCAACAGACCCCCAACAAAAGATTGTGACTTTCCCTCGAGTCACTCTCTTAGCAAGGAGATCTTACTGCGAAGACCCCCCAACTCTACTTGTGCCACTGCCACTTCAGCTGCGCTCTGCGTGGCTGCCTGTTTGATTTGCTCCACCAGCTGCTCTCTTGCCAGTCCTACACTGTCTTCCTTGATTTTCTGTTGTGTGCTCTATAGGGTCGCCAACTTCTCCTGAATGTTGACAGACATAATGTAGGCATCATCCAGCCAAGGCCCCAATCTTGCCTTGAGGACCGCCTCTTTCTTCTACGCTGCTTCCACCTGTAGATGCAGTTGCCTGGCCTCCTGCAACTTAGCAAGGTGTTGTGCAGCAGCAACAATGCGTGTCATTTCTCTGACTTCATCATACTATTGTTGGAGTTCGCGAGCTTGTGTATTCAAGGCTTGCAGGTGGGATCTTCCTATAGAGACGTGACTACCTCCATTGCTTGCTCGAAGAGCATAGTGCAGTCTGCCACCATGAAATCCATTGTCGCAACTCCATCCTTCATAGTAGCTTCACGTTGTTCCATGATCTCTAGCGGAGTTGAAGGTTGTGACTTCAACTCTAACTCTGTGATCTTCAAGTTCAGCTCAAACTAAACTCTAGCCATTTCTGTCTTGGTGTCGCGCACGCCTGCAGCCAACTTTCTAATTTTTTCCTCCACCGATACTTCCTTTGGTATATGTAGCTTAGGTATTGTTCTGCAAGCTTCTGGCACTGCAGTTGCAAGCTGATCATTTTGTGCCTAGACTTTCTTTTGTGCCTCCAGTGCCTCTAATTTCTCAAGGAACATCTATTTGTTGTTGACTTTGTACTCACTGATAAGGCTCAGTGCATGTTTCTCCCGGGCCTTAACTTCTGCTATCACACCTGCTTGCAGCGTGTAAAGAAACTCACTGGGGAGTGTGGCCAAGTTGAGGTTGATGTTCTTCAGAGAGCTGACATTAGCCTTGTCAGCGGCCACCTCTGCACTCAAATATCCATCTGGCAAGGTGCTACAAATCCATTTGGGCACATCACTCCCAAAATTCAGATCAGTACTATTAGGGCTTATCAAACCCTAATCCAGTTGGTACATGCCCTAGACAATTCATCACTTTGAATGCCTCCTTCCCTGAAAGTTTCCTAGCCTGAAGCCCTCCAGAAATGCCTCCTTGAGGAACCAGCAAAGCCTTGGTGATCCGAATCGGATCCATGAATGACTGTCATAGAACCGTGACTAAAACAGGTCGAACAAATCTCGAATGAAATCCAAAACAGCAATCGAAAACACCTTACACCAGTGGCCATGGCAGCCGGCATGGAATGACAAGGACCTCGATCAAAGCGCGCCAACCAAGGCCCATGGAGACTGTGCAGGAGGTCAAAATAGCCCCTGGGAGCCTTGGATCAGGAAAAGGAGCTGATTTTCGATGCACGTTACGCAGTTTGAAAATCAACTCCTTTTCCCGATCTGGGGCTCCCAAGGGCTATTTTGACCTCCTACGCAGTCTCCATGGGCCTCAGTCAGCGCGCTTTGACCGAGGTCCTCGTCGTTCCATGCCGGCTGCCATGGCCATTGTTTCAGGGTGTTTTCGATTGTTGTTTTGGATTTCATTCGAAATTTGTTTGACCTGTTTTAGTCACGGTTCTATGACAGTCGTTCATGGATCCAATTTGGATCACGGCCACCCAACTGAAAAGCTTTTGGACCACCAAAATTTGGTTTTTCTTCAAGCATCGACTAAGTGAGGAAACTATTGTCTCACTTTTCCAATCTCAATCCACTTCGCACTGCTCAGCTTTGAACCTTTAAGCCCAATTATGAGGTATTCCACCTGTCCGTTGTGTGTCGTCCTTACCTTCATGTCCAGCATTGTATCTTCCTGCAACTCATTAAGATATTCAGGTAGTAAGTCATCAACAGAAGGCAATTGACTCTGCTCTTCAGGGTCCTCAATCATTGAAGGCTCAAACAACCTCAAGCAATCTACATTCACAAATGAGTAGATGTGCATGTAAGGTGGCAGATCAAGGCGAAAAGCATTTTCATCAATCTTCTCAAGTATCCTGAAGGGTCCATACCCGATAGGTTTTAGCTTCTTGCCTTCACCTTGCATCCTGTCCTTGCTGATATACAGCCAGACTTGGTCTCCAACTTGAAAACTATGCGCCATCCGATGCTTATCATGCCTAGACTTGTACTTGGCCTGGCTCTTTTCCAATTGTTCCTGTACTGCTTGGTGGATCTCCTGGATCTGTTCAATGAACCTAGTTGCTTTGTCCACATCGTTGTGTCCATCAACCATGGTATCTTTACCAAAGACAAAATGCAAGGGATACCTTGGTATGAAACCAAAGCAGGTCTCAAAAGGAGATCTCTGGGTAGAAGAGTGTTTGGCTTTGTTGTAAGCATGCTGCACATAACACAGGTGTTCATCCAAAAGTTTAGGGTGTTTGTTGCAATATCCTCTCAGTAACTAGATCATTGTCCTGTTAACTACTTCTGTATGGCCATTTGTTTGTGGAAGAAAAGTTGTGCTTTTCTTTAATGTGGTGTCCATTAGTTCCCACAGACTGGACCAAAACTTCCCCACAAATCGGGTGTCTCGATTAGATATAATGGAAGTGGGTAATCCAAAATGAACCCATACATGTTCAAAGAATAATTTTGCAGTTTGTTCAGCTGTAATATGTTTACTACAAGGTATCAAAATACACATTTTATTGAATCTATCCACAACAACATATAGATAATCATGACCTTTCCTAGATTTGGGCAGTCCTCCAATAAAATCCATGGAAATGCTTTCCCAAGTGTGAGAAGGAACTGGCAATGGAGTGTACAAGCCTAGTTTTATGTTGTTGGGCTTGCTTTTAGCACACATAGCACACCCCTTTACATATCTAGAAACTGTCTCACTCATTTTTGGCCAATAACAGAATCTTTACAGCTGTGCAACTGTTTTACTTACCCCAAAGTGACCTGATATCAGATAAGTGTGTGCTTCCCTAATTATCTTTGCTCTCTCAGTTTGTGGAATGCAGAGTTTCCCACAATGATATAAGAGTCGGTCCTTCACATGATAGTCCAATTCTTCTACTCTTTTTCCTTGACTCAAAGTTGCATATACATCTTTAAAGTCCATATCCTGAGCATATTGTTCTATGTAGCTTTCATGTAGCACAGAATTATGCTTAAGTATGGTAGATGCATTTATAATGGGTCTAGATAACATGTCTTCAACCTTGTTATGTATGCCCTTTTTATATCTGATGACTAAATGAAACTGTTGTAGAAAACCCATCCATTTGTAATGTCTTTATTGTTGCAACTTAGTTTGGGAGTCTAGATATTGAAGTGGTTGATGATCAGTATGTATTATTGTTTCTTTGCCCATTAAATAACATTTCCACTTTTTTACACTCTGAACTAATGCATACAATTCTTTATCATATGTAGGATAGTTAACTACTGCAGGATTAAAAGTCTCAGAATGATAACATATGGGTTTACCGTGTTGTGTCAACACTGCTCCCATGGCATAGTCACTGGCATCAGTTTGGATCTCAAATGGTCTTTGTAGATCTGGCAGTGCTAGTATGGGTGTTGTACTAATTTTTTCTTTCAAGGTGTCGAAGGCTTTCTGCTGTTTGCCTCCCCACTGAAACACCTTGTTCAATCCTGTCAAAGCATGTAAGGGAGCTGCAATTGAGGAGAAATTTGAAATGAACTTCCTCCAATATTGTGCTGCTCCTAAGAAGCTTCTCACTTCTGTAGCAGACTTGGGTTTAGGCCAGTTTACAATGATTGCCACTTTAGAGGGATCTATTTTCAATTCACCTCCCCCTACTATATGACCCAAATAATTTAGAGAGGTTTTGCAAAATTCACATTTGGAGAGTTTAACATGAAGTTTTTCTCTTTTCAAAACATCTAATGTCTGCTTAACATGCTTTAAATGTTCTTCCCATGTTTTACTAAAAATCAGAATGTCATCCAGATACACAATAACAAAATCATCAAGAAAAGGTCTGAGTACATCATTCATTAATCTCATGAAGGTAGCAGGGGCATTGGTCAAGCCAAAAGGCATAAACAGCCATTCATACAATCCCTTCTTTGTTTTCAAAGCAGTCTTCCATGCATCTTTCTCTGCAACTCTGACCTAATGGTATCCACTGTGCAAATCCATCTTGGTGAAATAGACAGCTTCCTTCAATTGATCTAAACGATCATCTATGCGAGGAAGGGGCTAATGATTTTTGATCATTATTTTATTCAGTTCTTGGTAATCAATGCACATTCTCCATGAGCCATCTTTCTTTCTCACCAAAACGATTGGTGACCCACATGGTGATGTGCTAGGCTTGATGAACCCTTTGTCAAGCAACTCCTGCACCTGCTTCTTGATTTCAGCATTCTCTAAAGCAGATAACCTGTACATCCCAATGTTATGCAAAGGAACATCTTGCTGCAAAATAATATCATGTTCTATTCCCTTTTTGGGTGGTAGACCTTGAGGTTCTTGAAAGAAGACATCATACTCTGAAACAATCTTTTCTATATCAGCTTACTGATCAGAATTACAACCCTCAAATACATTGGTTTTATCAGTTTTATTTTCCTTTACAACCATTAGTAAGAACTGTTTGCATGAATTTATCATTCTTTTCATCTATCCTGAGTTTATGAGAGTATAATTATTCTTGAGCTTATGAGCTCTTACAAAGTATTTGATTCCATCTTTAACAAGTAGATACTTGTTCTCAGCTCTATAGAAAATAGCCTTTCTATCATACAAGTAAGGACTTGCTAAAGCAATTCCACATATATCCAAAGGAATTATATCTAACTCAACCTCATCTACAAATGCTGACCCAAAAGAAAACTTGAGTTTGCACTGTCTAGTCACTTGTAGTTGTGCTTTATCATTCAACCATCCTAATGGGTATGGTTTCTTATGAGGTGTAGTTGCTAATCCCAATTCCTTTACAGTTGCTTCAGAAATCATCTTTACTTGTGAGCCACTATCAAACAAAGTATCAATCTTTTGATATTTGGAAACAACTCGAATATGGAAAAGCTCACGACTTTTTCTCTCATGTTCTTCATCAATAACAGATTGAGAAAATTTACTAGTAGATGCTTCAGAATTCTTACCTTTCGTACCTATGGCTGCTATGATTGTTTCATCTCCCGAGTCTGACCCCAAATCCTTCTGAATAGCTACAGTAGCTTTCTTCTTCTTTCCCTTGGACTTCTTAGGTCTCATCTCTGGATGCAGAATCCAACAGTGCTCATCATCATGCCCCTCCTTTTTATAGTGAGTGCATGAGGCTTTGCCTTTCTGTGCAGTGTTAGCCTTCCTTGCTTTCCACTTCTGCTTTCTTTTCTCCTTGCTCTTGCTTACAATGGGCTGGGATGGTCCCCCAACTTCTGGATTTCCATTCTTTCCTCTAGCTTCTAGATGAGTAGCTTGTACAGATACCTCATCTATACTAGTGGGATAAAACATGAGGATAGTGTGCCTCATGTAGCTGTGTAGACCCCCAATGTACTTCAAAAGATTTTCTGGTGAGTCTAATGAAATACCTAACATCAATGCTCTCTTTTGGAACTCTTGAGTATACCCTTGTACAATTTTCCCTTTCAACTTTCGAAGAGTTTGCCAGCTCATCATGGCTTGTTGCATGTAGGCCAATGGATAGAACTACTTTCTGATGGCAGAAATAAAGTCACTCCAGATAGAGATAGTCTTACCATGCTTCTTCATATCAGCTTGGGTTCTGCCTTCCCACCAAACCAAGGCAGTGCCTCCTAGGTGTAGGCTTGCCAACTGAATCTTACTCCTGTCTGAGTCTATATTTTGTACTCTGCAATACACATCAATTTGTCTTATCCAGTTGTCTAACTTTTCAGCATTTAATTCTCCATCATATATAGGAAAATCAAATTTAACATCTAACTTAATCAAAGATGCTTTCTTACTATGCACAGGGTTACTAGGAGGTGTAGGGAAGCTTTCTTCTTTCCCCTTTCCTTTGGAGTGGTCATGGGAATGAGATTCATCTTCTTCTTTATCTTGCTTAGCACCTGATGAATCTTCACCCTTATGCTTTCTAAATTCCCTATACATTTCTTCCACCATGGACTTTATAGCTAGGAAACTTTCTCGGAATTGAGATTCTGGCCCAACAGAACCTTCTTCTGACATTGTCTTTCGAGAATAGACTCTTCCAATTTCAGGATTAGTTTCCACCAATTATCCTTCTCCTAATTTGAGCTTTGATCTAGTAATCATTCACAACTAAACCAACACAAGCTTGTCTAACCTTACAGCCTAGAGCTCTGATACCACTTGATCTGATAATCACCCTACGAGTGACCTCAGTGAAGATTTATTAAACAAAGGTATTACATACTCATGTGTTGGTGTGTGTTCTATGTTATTGAAACAACAGATCGATCAGATTTCTAACACACAGAAAATAAATGGAAAGACAGTAGAGAAATACAGTAAGCAACACAAAGACACAAACAATTTTTAATAAGGAGTTCACCCTATCCTCCAAGGCTACGTCTCCAGTCAAGCTTCAATGGTGGCCTTGTTTTATTATGTCTTTGAGCAGAGAAATTACAATACAGGGACTCAATATGAGTTCTCTTGAAGCAGATTTTTGCTTGGCAGGGTGGTTCTTGGATTCCCCAAGCCGCGTGGAGTACACAGACTCTTGTTCTTCCTACCAGCTCTGTGACCCTCGGTCTACAGTGGAAAGAGCCAACTGTGATGCTCAATCCAGATAGATTCCTCTATGGGAAGGCTTGAATCTTCAAGCTCTCTGGTGTTCGATGCTGCCTGTGGTCAGCTTGGCCCTCTGTCTCCTCTGCTTGGCTTTACTGCTCTCTATGCTCAATCCTCCTCTCAGGGTTCAATGTTCACTGTCTCTCTTGGTCGCTTGGACTCTTCGATCTGAATCTCTCTTTTGCTCTCTGTTCACTATCTCTATTCGTGGCTTTAGCCATTCGACCTCCGGGCCTGTTCATTTCCTCTCTCGCCTGCGTCGCTTCACCTGTCGTCTACGTGCTTGGAATTCCATGTTCGACGTCAGCATGAACGCTCAAAAGTAGCCACTTGTCCTCATCGAAACTGCGCTAGCCCGCTCATTGATTCGTTGCTTCCTCCACTGTGGCGGTCAACGGATTCCAAATCCTCTTAAATCACAACTTAATCCCCTGTCAATTCCGCTCTGTCTATCAGGCGCAATCTCAGTCGTCCGATCTAGGCTCCTCCAGATGCAACGTCATTCACACGTCGAGCACGATTGACTTGCTCGACTGATAACGCGCGATCGCAGTGGTTTTTCTCTCTCCTCCGCTGCCACGCATCGATCGCTGAGGGTGCTCACTTTGTTTTCTCCAAAACCACTTACCGTCAAGGGCGCCTCGGGTAAAACCATCGGTTTCCAGGATGTGGGTCCCACCTTCCTACAATGGCGCCTTTTCACTTTTCCACCCACGGTCCTCTGGCTCCCAACGTGACCGAGTGCTTAAGCCCTACCATTTCAGCCCTAACGCGCATCGCTAGGCAAACAGGGCTAAAATGGTAGGGCTTAAGCACTTGGTCACGTTGGGAGTGAGAGGACCATGGGCCGAAAAGCGAAAAGGCACCATCGTACGAAAGTGGGACCCACATCCTAGAAACCGGTGGTTTTACCCAGGGCGCCCTTGAACGGTAAGCGGTTTTGGAGAAAACAGAGTGAGCACCCTCAACGATTAGCGGAGGAGAGAGAAAAACCACCGCGATCGCACGTTATCAATCGAGCAAGTCAACCGCGCTCGACGTGCGAATGACGTTGGATCTGGAGGAGCCCAGATTGGACGACTAAGATTGCACCTGATAGACAAAGCGGAATTGACAAGGGATTAAGCCACGATTTAAGAGGATTTGGAATCCGTTGACCTCCACGGTGGAGAAAGAAATGTATTGACGAGCGTGCTGGTGCAGTTCTGATGAGGACACGTGGCTACTTCCGAATGTTCGTGCTGACGCCGAACAGGGAATTCCAAGCACGCAGAGGACAAGCGAAGTGACGCAGGCGGGAGAGGAAACGAACAGGCCTAGAGGTCAAATGGTTAAAGCCACGAACAGAGACAGTGAATGGAGATCAAAAGAGAGATTCAGATCAAAGAGTCCAAGTGACCAAGAGAGGCAGTGAACAGTGAACCCTGAGAGGAGGACTGAGCACAGAGAACAGTAAAGCCAAGCAGAGGAGACAGAGGGCCGAGCTGACCACAGGCAGCATTGAGCACCAGAGAGCTTGAAGATTAAAGCCTTCCCATAGAGGAATATGTCCGGATTGAGCATCACAGTTGGCTCTTTCCACCGTAGACGGAGGGTCACAGAGCTGGTAGGAAGAACAAGAGTCTGTGTACTCTAAGTGGCTTGGGGAATCCAAGAACCACCCTGTCAAGAAAAAATCTGCTTCAGGAGAACTCATATTGAGTCCCCGTATTGTAATTTCTCTGCTCAAAGACATAATAAAACAAGGCCACCACTGAAGCTGGACCAGAGACGTAGCCCTGGAGGATAGGGTGAAATCCTTATTAAAAATTGTTTTGTGTCTTTGTGTTTCTTACTGTATTTCTCTACTGTCTTTCCATTTATTTTCTGTGTGTTGGCAATCTAATCGATCCATTGTTTCAATAACACAGAACACACACCAGCACATGAGTCTGTAATACCTTTGTTTAATAAATCTTCACTGAGGTCACTCATAGGGTGATTATCAGATGACTTGGTCAGGGGTAGATGCACTTCAGTGAATGTAGGCCCATGTAACGGTGCATTTCAGTGCACCTAGGCCCACTTTGACTTGTGCTGGGTGAGATTGAGCGAATTCTTCATAGGGTTCTGGGAATATTCTAATCTTCTAGAGCATTTTCGAAGATTCCCACACTTATCATATCTTATGAGCATGAAATTGGATAGGGAATGAGTTAAGTAACCTCCCATCCTATTATTCCTTCCTCCATGGAAACTAACTCTAATTTTGTAAGGCCATTCAATACCCTCATTTATGACCAAACCACCTCCATTTTCCTATAAATTGAGCACTCATCTAAGTAATCAAGGGCTAGATTTTGAGAATTTGTAAGGAGATATTGTTAGTGTGAGGTTTGATATTGTAAGCAAGTATTGTTATGCTGTCGGAGTGTTGTGCTTTTGATGTGATGTTGGATGGAACTCAAGCTGGAGGAGTGACATTGGATTGGACTTCATGGTTGTAACTCTTCCTTCTACTGAATAAAGTTGTTTACAACTTTTCCCATATTATTGTCTTCATGTATGATGATTATATGTGTAAATTATTTCGATTCCATTTGCTTATAGTAGATAGATCTCTTGCTTTGATTAGTTTTTGTCCTCTGTTTATGATTGTAGGTACTTGTCAAGTGAATTAAGTTTAAGAAGGAGCGACAGGAGCCATACAAAGGATACAAAGGGAAAGTGAAAGATAACAAGTAGGTCCCTTTTCTTATTTATTTTCTATAGAAAAAGGATAAACACTTTAAATCTGTTGTTCTAGGTGTAGCTACCCACCTAGGGAAATTGTATTTATCCATAGATGCAAAATTCCACATAACAAATTGGTGACTCTGTTGGGGAATGATCATCATTCTGGGTAATTTACCTTCATCCTATTACACCCTAGTAGACTTTACTTGCTTCCATTGATCTTGTTTCAGCCTTTTTGAAGTGTTTTTTGGTAAAAATTGTGCTTGAGAGCCCCTAGAATGGCCTCTCTGGCACTAGTGCAGGCTTGGTCAGGAGAGAGAGCATTGCAGAGCACCCTTGGCTTGAGGACAGTGCTCTGAAGTGCACTGTCTCCCATTCAAGGCTGCATTGATCCTCCTTAGATCAAGAATCCTACCTTTGACTTGATTTTTCCCAAATTTCCTTTTGTTTGTGCCTACTGAAAGATCAATGATTGTTGTACTTCTGAAATCAATTTGTGTTTCCTTTCCTAGCTCTACTTTGGCCTTGATTGTTTAGTGTTTCTTAAATGATTTATTTATCACTATCAATTCATTATCAAAGTTAGTTTATAGTCAATTAATCTTTGCTCAAAAGAAAGTGTCATAAAAGTATTCATTTCTTTCGAAAAGGAACTGTCGTAAAGTCTTCATTCTTGCAAAAATATTGATTGATTGTATGTGCATTAGTTTCCTTTTGTTCATTTCAAAAATTAAGAGAATTGAAAAGAAAAACTTGCATTGTGCATTGAAAAATTTTGTGTGTGTTCATAGGAATAGTTTAGGGAAATTTCATTAGATGTGCGCTTTGTTCTTTGATTAAAAGAATCAGATTGCTCTATCCCTACTATCTAAGGTTTTCATTGTTCAAATTGAATGAAAAGAATGCTTATCATATTAGTTACATTCTAGGAATTTCAAAGACATCACGTGGTGAACCTTGAAAGGCAAATTCTTAATCAAGATCAACTTAAAATTAACCTCAGTTAACCTAATGGAGCATTGTCACCTAACAGAAAACATTTAGAGGTTCTAGGCTAGAGACGTGTTCCAGCATCGTAAAACATAGCATTTGTCACTAAATTTTCTACAATACATTCCGAGTCTGATACCTCATTCTACGTACATGAGTATATGTTGGCTTATTGGGGCCTGACCCAAGTTCGAAAGTGTTTTAGCCAAACAAATCCCACACTACCGGCCCTTTCGGAAACAATCTGCGAAGTGCGGACTAAAGTCTCACCCGAGGTAGTATGGGAGGGTACTGGAACCAGGTTTCCACACCCTAGGGATGTCTTGATGAGGTCTGGAGGGGTCACGAACCGATCTGCACACTTGCGTTACTCTTCACAATTGTCTGGCCCTCGCGTAGCTCGGCGACGAGGTACTTCCTAGATCCCTTATTATTATTGTGGTTATTATAGATCTGATCTAATTCTTAGAGTCTTAATCAAGCATTCAATAGTTATAACTAGAGCGCACAACCATAAATCTTAAATATATTCATAAAACCATAACATAAGAATAAACATACAAATCTGCGACCAGATGTACAATAATTTAGAAACGCTTATCTCTATTAATCTTATGTTCAATATAATCCAATTCTACCCAGCGCACTTAGCTGCAGGGGTCCACGCACATAGCTGTGGACTCTACCAGGCCTCTACGCACATAGCTGTAGAGCCTTCTCTAACCACTATCAACCCTGACTCAGACTTATAGACTCAAATCGAATATTGCATTCATAAACCCATTATCCTCCCATCAGAACCAAAAAGATACCTTCTACCCTTAGAGCCTCACTCTATTTATACATTCCCATGGTCCATGGACCATGGGTAGGCCGACTCGCTTTCTATTATATTACATTTTTTTTGGGCGGACAACCCTTTGACTTGACCCATTACAATTCGAGATTCGCACACTTCGCAGAACTTTTACAATATCAATACCCAAAATTTTGGCCTTTAAGCCCCAAAATCGTTACACGGGGGATCCGCTACCCAACAGGCCCCCAACACAATCATTGTGACTTGTCCTGAGTCACTCGTTACTATGGTGAGATGCGCTGCCAAGGTGTCGTGGTCCACCATCCCTACGAGTGACGCACTACATTTTGTTGCTCCATCCTTGCCTCCTGCAAAACTTCTTCAAGCTCCTGCTCCATTGCCTCTACTAATTTTCTCAACCAATGATGCTCATTATACTCTACTCGGTTAACACAAAGCGACCCCTCATAGGATTTTAGCTCTAGCTGAGATGTCAAAGGCAGGAATTCGTTGTGCCAGAGCAGTAAGTTTCTGATCTCTGGTCCAGTATACGCACTGTCTGCTGAAGCTTGTGTTGCATTTTTGCAAGAGAGATGTTGCTGTCTATGAGGTCCCAATCTTCAAGGTGTGTCAGAGATGAATTGTTAACTGGAATTCCATCGTTTGTCTCAAGATTCACCATCTTTCCCTTATCTTTCATGGATCACCTTCCAGACCGTGGTTTAGGCAGTGGCATCTGGACCAGTCCTACTACTTGTCTGAGGATTTCCAGTACATCCCCTACCATCGGTATTGATCTTTGCAGCCATCGACATTACACTATCTGAAAGGTCCTGCATCTCTTTTGGCAGTGTTGAAAATCCCGGGCTTACTCCCCTATCGTCGAAGTTCATCAGTTCCATACCTATTGGAAGGCACAATAGCTTAATTCTCCAGATACCACAGTTTGTTCGGTGGATGCCCCACTATGATTTATAGGCCTGTTGAAATTCAAATTCAGTCGTTCCCTCCTTTTTTGGCTCATTAATGCTAGACCTACGGTAGATCATTCTGAATCTGGCTCGTACTTCGTATCTTAATTGCCTGTCGCCCATTCCTTTTCGCCATAACTCAGACATCTTTTCATGAACAGTGACAGCAATGATAACCTCCGTATTTATCCACGCAGTAGTGCAGCCCCTTCTACGCTACCATGACCCTTGTGACCTACCAATCATGTGTGCGCCGTTGTTGTCACGTAACTTCCTAACGGACTGCTTTACCGTCCCGTGCTCTCTTTCAACTGTCTGGAGTGGTGAGACCATGCTTCGGTCGGTTAGTCAGTTAGTTAGACCCCCTGTATAGGGCTTCAGGTGACTGCCATTTACTTTTCCTGGGAAGGGTTCCCCATTTAGTTTGACAAGTTGGACTGCGCCTCCGTCTATGACCTCTTTTACCACATAGGGTCCTAACCAATGCATTCTAAATTTTCCATGAAATTTTTCAAACTTACTATCATATAGTAATACTAAATCATTTATTTTGAATGTGCGCAACTTGATATGGCGATCGTGCCAAGCTTTCTTGCGTTGTTTCTATACCTGTTGATGGAATCTTGCCAGAAACCATTCTTCTTCAAGTTCTTCCAATTGCGTGAGCCTGTCTTATAGGGCTTTGCGATCTGCCATGCCTATCATCGCTACGATCCGTAGACTGGGTACAATGTATTCCATTGGCATAACTGCTTCCGTGCCATATACTAACAGGAATGGTGTCTGACCTATCAATTTCTTGCACGTGGTTCTGTAGGCCCATAATACGGCAGGTATACGCAAGTCCCAGTCATTTCGCTAAGCGTTACACACTTTAGTCAGCACATTCTCCAGAATTTTGTTAAAGGCTTCTACTATCCCATTGGCTTGTGAATGATATGGCATGCTCTGTTGATGATACACCTGGAACTCTTCGGTGAGTGCGCTGATAGTTTTGTTTAGGAAGTGCATTCTGTGGTCACTCATGAGAATTTTTGGACATCCAAACCGCGTCAGCACATTGTCGAACAAAAGTTTCACAGTCGTGGCCACTGTATAGTCCTTAACCAGTTGTGCTTCCACCCATCACGTCAGGTACTCAGTCGCGGTGATGATGTAGAGTGCACCCGTTTTCCCCTGAGGCTTGATCGGCCCTACAAAGTTTATTGCCCATTTTTCAAATGGTTGTAGCGTCATCTGTGGATTGAGTGGCATCTCATCCCTTCGCGATGGTTTCCCAGTCCATTGACATACGTCACAGGCGCGACAGTATGCTTTCGAGTCTTGATGTAGGGTTGGCCACCATAGTCTGGCGTGAAGAATCTTTTGTGCAGTCGCCCGTCCCACATAGTGTCCTCCTACAACCCCCCCATGTGCTTCTGTGAGGATCTATCCTCATTCAAATTCTGGTACATATCTTCATAATATCTCGTCATTTCCCATTTTATAGAGGTGCCCGACGATGACAGAAAAATCTACCGCTCGTATCACCAATTCTTTCTTCTATTAGACTGATATCCCTATGGTGCGATCCCTGTGGTTAAGAAATGGATGATATCTTCGAAGTGGTCGTTCACAACCTGCACTGCATAGAGTTGTGAATCAGGTAGTCCTTCCTCCAAATTTGTTGGCTCCTTGCCGGTCTCAATTCGTGTCTGGTGATCTGGCCCGGCATTTAAGTGTCCCGGTTTTACGATGACCTCGAAGTCATACTCTTGAAATAGGAGCAGCCATCGGCATATGCGCCCCCCCAACACAGGCTTATTCACTAAGTATTTCAACGTGGAATGATCAGTATACATCTTAAAGTGCCCACCCAGCAGATAGTGGCGGTATTTCTGAAGTGTGTATACCATCGCCAATCCTTCACGCTCAGTAGTAGAATAGTTCTTTTCAGCTTTGGACAGTCGTCGGCTTGCGAACGTGATCGGGTGATCGATGCCTTCTGCACCTTCCTGCGTAAGTACAGCACCCAGCGTGATACACGACGCATCAACATGTACATGAAATTCAATGTCCCATTTTGGAAAGACCAGAATGGGAGCAGATGCCATTTTTTCCTTGAGAACCTCTAGACTTTTCTTACATTCCTCATTCCAACAATATGTAGCATCCTTTTTCAACAACTATTCCATTGGTGTCGTAATTTGTGCGTAGCTCTTAATGAACTTCCGATAGTAACCAGTGTGTCCAACGTGGCACACAGTTGTTTGACACTTCGCGGCACTTCCAGATTGAGTATGACAACAATCTTCGTGGGATCCACCATCAAGCCTTGTCTGCAGACCACATGGCCGAGCAAATTTCCAAAGGGGACGAGGAAGGTGCACTTCTTAAGATTCAATGCAATTTGGTGTCGTCGGCAAGTATCCAGCATCAACCGTAAGCTCACTATATGTTTCTTGACTAGCCCAAATATAGTCCAATCGTCAAAATAAACCTCCAAAAACTTATGGATGAATTCCTTGAATGCGGCCACTACTACGCGCGAAAATATCACTGGCACATTCTTCAACCTAAAGGGCATAATGGTGTATTGAAACATCCCCATTCGGTTGTGAAGGTTGTCTTGCTTCTATCTTCCGGCGTGATCTTGATCTGAAGGTACCCTAAGAACCCATCCGTGAATGAGTACTCTTCCTGTCTGCCAACATTCTCTAGGACTTCATCTATAAATGGAGTCAGGAATGGATCATGAACACAGGCATCATTCAATTTTTGGATGTCCATGCAGATTCGAATTTCACCCTTCTGTTTTTTCTCTTGCACTATCAGAGGACTCACCTAGTCAGACTCTTGCACTGGTTCAATAATTCCATCTGCCAGCATTTTGTCCAATTCTTCGTGAACCTTTTCCTTATACTTCGGATCCAAACGGTAAGGACACTGCTTAACTAGCTTTGCATCCGGTTTCAGAGTTATCTTCATCATTCCTAGGTCACCGAGGATCCCTTTTAACTTCGTGATTTTGGTCAGGAATAAGTCTTTATATTCGCGAAGTAACTTGACGACCTTATCCACCATGGCATCATCCCAATAGTCCCCAAGCATTGCATACTTCGGCTCCTCATCTGCACCAATGTTTACCTACTTCGTTCTCAATGGCGTAGTGATTGGCGGTCCTCGAATTTCACGACTCCCTTCAGTCTCTAGAATAGAAATATTTTGGGGGTCATTATCCTCATCCTCCACTTGTACGTTGTAACATTCTAGGGCCTGGCTTAACTGATGAGACCATACTGGTTGAACTATTTCTCATGGTTCCTGCAGTATTTTGAAAATGGCGGCTTTCACAACTTGCAGTGCATCGTCAGCGATATCCGCCCACTAGTCTTCAAATAAGAATGTTAACAAAAATCCCTTGCACAAGATATCCCATTCACATGTACCATGTCAGAGTTCTCTCTCGGTATACCAGTTTCTTGGGATGACATCCAAGGTATGATAAAATAAGTGTACCCATTCAGGTTGGGGCTCTTCGCCATAGGCTTTGGTCCATTTTGTGAGGTGCATGCATGGGTCATCACGTCCATCGTACTTCTCAGTTATTCATAGTTCTAGCTTCCCAAACCTTAGTTGCATCATCCTTCTTCAGTTGCACCAGTTTTCAAAATTTCCTTCATGTGTTCCCCACCAACACGCAGGTGTTGCGCGCAGTACCCACTTTAATGCATCGAACCTTTGATGCTATGGTACTGCACTGTCAAACTTGTTCAAGAATTCATCCACCACTGTCAATCCATCATATGTTGGCAGATCTCAAGCCTAGGCAGTTACGCAACATAGTGATTTGGCCATCATATTGCAATTTAGAATCATCACTTCACTCAACTGATTGTGCCATTGTTCATCATCTTCATCTAAATCCAAAAGGCAGGATTCTGCGTGTTCCCATGAGACCCTTCCATCTACAGTCGGACTTATACAATCTTGGTTTCACCCGGTTATTTTGTAGATACAATCCAGCTCCTCATCTCCTCCATCATCGCGCACAGGTTCGGTGTAGTGCGCCCCTTCGGCTGGATCGAGCGGAACTACTACGCATAGGGAATTTTTCTGGAAAATGATTTCCGCTTCTTCAGGTTGATGACTCCATTCATTTCCATGGCCCAGTCTATCCCTAACAATGCAAGGTAAGGTTTACTATCATCCACAATCTCTATGACCTCAAAGTTCGTCTGCGTGCTCGCACCTTCGATATCCACTGTTACCCCTTGCAATCTTCCCATGGGCAAAATATTTTGTTAATTGTCCATGTGTAATTTAATGGGAGACCATTGTAACACGAGCCTCCCCATGCGTTCCCAGGTATGCTTTGGTAACACGTTCGCATCCGACCCCAAATCTAGGATTACCTGGTCCATCTCATATTCGCCAATTTGCGCTGTCAACCGCATTTCCATCCCAGTACGTAAAGCATGTTTTCCCATCTTTCTAACTATGCGTGGTTCACCCGGTCCTGCACACCTAGCGATCAACTCTTGTAGTCCTTTAACTACCTTATTTTCGCATAGCAGCTTCATGCATGTCTCTAAAAAGGTAGTAAGCATAGAAGGATCCATTCTCGGCTCTGGTTGATCCTTACTACCTGAAGTAGAGGCCTCCATGAAGCTCTTCTTAGCTTCCATAAACATTTCCTTTGCACGCTCCAAGTCAAACTCAGGTTCCTTCGTGGGAGCCTTGTGAACCCATGTATCATCCTCGGATTGCTTTCCTCTATCTTCCTCTGTGGCTGCACCACTCTTGAGCATCATGTTCACATTGGGGTCTTCCTCGCGTGGTTCGAACCTCATCATTTGGATATTCTGAGTCGGCGTAGGCTGTGCTACCCTTTTCTCACGTATCTGTGCTATCAATGTGGGACAATCTATCATTTCATGATCGAACTGCTCACAGTACGAACACGATATTCTAGTTGGGTTGGTACAGTCACGAGCGTAGTGCCCTAGTCCTCTACAGTTATAACAGATTAGCTGTCTACAGCGCCTTCCTGGCCCCATTCCCCCTCGTCCTCGACCTCGCCCTTGAAATCAAGCACACACCATCCCTGCAACTGGATCAAAGCCTTGCGTCTTCGTCTGCATCCTATAGGCAGGAGTTTGATCCATTGACAATTCATAACTTTGACAGTTTTGCTTATCGTGGCCTACTAATCTACAAAAATTGTAAAATAGTTGTTGGGGGTCTGTGTAAACTTCTGCAATAGATTATAGTTGTCCATCGTGTGCATTCCTCCCACCTGACAGATCGCGCACCAAAGCGCGGGTGCCGCACTTGGCCCTGTCTATGCCTCTAGTCTCAACAGCATTGGTCCCCCCCCCCCGCTAAATAGCTCGTGAATACTGGGCAATGATCCTTATCATGGCCCTGGCCTTTACATTTTATGCACCACACTTCTTTGTACGCTTCTAACCAAGATGCCCTATCCTGTTTCAAACTCTACATCTCCGAGTATAGGTTTTGTAGTTGCGCATGGATCTGTTGGACTCCAAACCTAGGATCCTGTATCAAAGTTTCATCCAACCTCATCGCTATTTCCAATGCTTCTGCGTGAGTTGAAAGCTTCTGCTGCGATAGTCTCATCCTCAGATGTGGTGTCAAAGATGCCACAAACCATGTGTGGTGTTGCGCATCCATTAGCCTCATATTAGCCTTGCGGATGGTACTCTTCAGTCTCTGATCTAGATCGCAGGGGGTTTCGCCTGGAAGCATCGCGATCTCCTTGAATTCGATGATCGAATGCGTCTCCGATTTCGGCCGGCTAAATTCTTCGTTTAATGCAATCTGGATTTCTGTTATTCCAGCATTTGGATGATCATTCGAGTGCTTGATATACCTGTCAGCGCGTGATCCTACAGCGCACTTACTAATGTGGCCTTATTAATGTTATCATCTGTTACTTTGTGCGCTTCCCACACTGCTCTTACCACAAACCAAAATTGATCTGGATCTTCACTCCCTACTCCTATGAATACAGGCAACTTGATCGCGCTCGCCATGCTAAACTGTTGGTTTGGTGGAGGTGGTGTGGGCGAAGATGGGGGTGAAGGAGGCGACGTGAGTGGTGGTGTTAGCGGAGATGATAGCTACGGGATGTGTTGCCTTATCAAACTGACCGCACTCCTTGGAGATGCCCAAGTGCGCTCTTCCTTGCCCACTCACAGAAGCGAAACTAAAGGACTATTTCCTAACCCTTCAATACCTTTGTAGGCCCTTCCACTCCGCATCGTTCCACTCATTAATGGATTCACATCACCCGTTTTTCACACAATAGCATCTTAATCCAGGTATTCAATGATTTAATGTACTTACCTCGCGGTCCCTTGAGAAAACATCTTTCTGCTTCGTTGTAGCTGACAATCGTGTCTATCGCGAATTTAGTGATAAACCCTCCTATTATCCGATCCAGCCAATGATCCACGGCCCGTGCGATCTTATCTTTAGATGCCTCTAGCCTGCGTACCAACTCTGGATTCCACACTATGGGTTGCTCGAGCTTGCACCTTTCTTGGCTGTCTGCTAGCCTTGCGATCCAATAATACATCTCTGAAGAGAAAGACTCGAAGATGATCTCGTGAATTTCCGTATATACGTAGCGATCCAACCACCTCTTCTCAAATACCTGTAGGGTTTTGTTTTCCTGTACCACGAGCTCGTGAAGCTTCTGATCCAACCAATCTTCAATCTCTTTCTTCGTAGGGTTCTAGTGTTCCGACATCAGACATCCCTTAGGCAAATCCCAGTCCCTGCAACAGAACCATTTGTTGGCTTATTAGGGCCTGACCTAGGTTCGAAAGTGTTTTAGCCAAACAAATCCCGCACTACCGACCCTTTTGGCAACAATCCATGAAGCACGGACTGAAGTCTCACCCGAGGTAGTATGGGAGGGTGTTGGAACCAGGTTTCTGCACCCTAGGGATGTCTTGATGAGGTTTGGAGGGGTCGCGAACCGATCTGCGCACTCACGTTACTCTGCACAGTTGTTTGGCCCTCGCGTAGCTCGGTGATGAGGTACTTCCTAGATCCCTTATTATTATTGTGGTTATTATAGATCTGATCTAATTCTTAGAGTCTTAATCAAGCATTCAATAGTTATAACCAGCACATGCAACCATAAATCTTAAAGATATGCATAAAACCATAACATAATAATAAACATACATATTTGCGACCAGATGCACAATAATTCAAAAACACTTATCTTTATTAATCTTCTGTTTAGTACAATCCAATTCTTCCCTGCGCACTCAGCTGCAGGGGTCTGCGCACACAGTTGCAAATTCTACCAGGCCTCTACGCACACAGTTGCAGGGCCTTCTCTAACCACTATCAACCCTGACTCGGACTTACAGACTCAAATCGAATATTGCATTCATAAACCCATTATCCTCCCATCATAACCAAAAGGATACCTTCTACCCTTAGAGCCTAGCTCTATTTATACATTCCCATGGTCCGCGGACCTCGGGCAGGCCGACTCGCTTTCTATTATCTTACATTATTTTTGGGTGAACAACCCTTTGACTTGACCCATTACAATTCGCACTTCGCGCACTTCATGGAACTTTACAATATCAATACCCAAAATTGTGGGCTTTAAGCCCCAAAATCGTTACGTGGGGGATCCACTGCCCAACAGTATATCACAGCTCATCCACATACCTTCAAGTATATAGGGTGGTGTTACAGTACATAAAGTATAAAGGAATGCTCTCACTGTGCGGTTTCGCATTAGACAGCACTAATACAGATTGGGCCTCAGCGTACTTTCGGGTATATAAGGGAGGACAACACTAGGTTGCTATCCATCCTTAGGTAACTGATTCAGCCGCCTTGTACACTATGATACACCAAACACAGCATTCGGGGAGATTGCCTGCCCGTACTTCTCAGTTTGTTGGGAGGTATTCTGCAGTTCACAGTTGCTTGGTAAACCTTTTGCCTAGCTTACCCCTTTTTGTTTATTTCTTTTTGTAATAAAATAAATCAGTAATTGTGGAGGAACATCAACCCTTACCCCGTCATTCACCGAGGACAGCGAGTAAATCACCTTTACCGCCCGAAGCTACACCTATCCGGTCAAGGCGATCTCGTTTGGCTGAATCCAGTACTTCACAAACTTCTAGTTCTTCATTTGAATTACCAAAAACACCTATATCGGTAAGTCTCCACTTGTCATTATTCATAAAAAGAATTGAAAATGGAGGATATGTGTGGATTACAGAGAGCTTAACAAATCCACTCAAAAGAACCATTTCCCTTTTGTCATTTATAGATCAATTCCTTGACACCTTATCTGGAAATAAATTATTTTCATTTCTAGACGGGTTTAGTGGCTATAATTACATACAGATTGCTCCAGAGGATCAAGATAAAACCACATTTACTTTCCTTTGGGGGAATTTTGCATACAGAGTTCTCCCTTTTGGACTTTGTGATGCACGAGCAACATTCCAGAGGGTGGTATTAGGAATATTTGTGGATTTGCTAAATGATTGTTTGGAAGTATTCATGGATGACTTTACACCTTATGGTGATGATTTTGAACTAGCATTAGCCAATCTCGAAAAAGTATTAGAGTGATGTGAGCAAACTAATCTTTCTTTAAGCATTGAAAAATGTCACATGATGATGAATGAAGGAATTGTGCTTAGGAATTATATCTTTGTTGAAGAATAAAGGTAGACCCTGCTAAGATAGAAATAATTGTGAAAATTCCAGCTCCCAAAACACAAAAAGAGGTACGTAGTTTTTTGGGACATGCAGGGTATTATAGAAGATTTATAGAAAAAAAAATTCAAAGATTGGATGCCCATTCTTTTCTCTGCTTAATAAAGATGTGAAATTTGTCTGGACATGGAAATGTGAACAGGCCTTTGTGGAATTAAAGCAGTGTGTATCAACAGCTCCTGTTTTGTGAGGACCAAATTGGGATTTTCCATTCCATATAGCAACAGATGCATTTGATACTGCTATAGGAGTTGTGTTAGGTCAACTAGAAGACAAGAAGCCATATGCCATCTACTACATTAGAAAGAATCTGACTCCAACAAAATTAAATTATACAGTTACAGAAAAAAAGTTTCTTAAAATAGTACACTCTATTAATAAATTTAGGCACTACATCACATGTTATCAAATACTTGTGCACAATGACCACTCTACCATTCATTTCTTAATGAATAAACATGTCACTAATGGTAGGGTTACACGTTGGTTTCTGTTGTTACAAGAGTATGATATAACAATCTTAGATAAACCTAGAAAAGATCATGTAGTGAATGATTTTCTTTCTAGGTTGAGTGTTAATAGTGATTGCATGCCTGTTGAAGATTCCTTTCCAGATGAATATCATTTTTCTATTTCAACTCAATCACTATGGTATGCAAACATATATAACTATCTTGTTGTAGGGAAATTTCCACAACATTTGTCCTCAAGAGAAACGGATAAGATTGTTCATCAGAGTGCAATATATTCTTGGGTAGAGGAATACCTTTATTACACAAGGCCAGATCATTAGATCGGGTGTTGTGTGAGAGAGGATGAGATTTTTGATATCCTCAAAGCCTTCCATGAGGAACCTTGTGGAGGAAACTTTGCTAACAAAAGGACAAGGTATAAAGTGCTTTCAGTTGGATATTATTGGCTTACCATATTCCAAGATGCAAAGAAATTTGTAAAGGGATGTGATAGTTGTCAGAGAATGGGTCAACCACTTCGGTTGGATGAAATGTCGTTACAACCTCAAGTAGTTTTGGAACCATTTGAGAAGTGAGCTTTAGACTCTGTAGGACCAATTAATCCTTCATCTCAGCAAAAATCGTACATTCTTGTATATACAGACTATGTCATAAAATGGGTTAAAGCAAAGGCACTAACTAGGGAAATTGAACAAGTTGTTTCAAACTTTTCATTTGAAGACATTTTTGCTCGCTTTGGAGTACCTCTGGAAATAGTGACAGATTGAGGACTGCAGTTTACATCTAATTTGATCCAAAAGTTGGTTGATAAATTCAACATCTTCCATAGAATTACTTCACCATATCATCCTCAGGCAAATGGTCAAGTAGAAAGCATTAATAAGGTTATACAAGGAATTCTCACTAATATTGTAGCCAGCCACCGAAGGAATTGCGCTGATAAACTTCGAGAAGCACTATGGGCATATAGAACTACATGGTGAAATACTATTAGATTTTCACCATATGAATTGGTGTATGGTAAAAAGCCATTATTTCCTATTGAGTTCGATGTAAAAACATTCAAAATAGCATTGCAAGTGAACATGAATTTGACTACAGCTCAGAAACATCGATTAAATCAGCTAAATAAACTTGATAAGAAGAGGTTGACTACCATTTAGAAAACAGACATCATCCAGCAACAGAGGGATACGTGGCATGACAAGTTTATAAAAAATATGTTTCATAAAGGGGATTGGGATCTACTATATGATTTATGATTCAAAGACTTCAAAAGGAAGCTCTGCACCATGTGGCTAGGTCCTTACGAGGTAGATACAATCTTTGACAATGGGGATGTGAGGTTAATTACCATAGAAAATTTTAAGGTTCCATTGTTTGCTAATGGGCATCATCTTCAATTATATCATAAACCTACCTCAAAGGATTCATTTGTTAACATTGTCACAGGATTTGATCTCCAACTTATGGAATCAAGGGAAAATTCTCTTCAGCTATCAAATTTTTGAAATCCAATACATGTAGTAGCTCAAAACCAACTTTTGTTGGCAACTGATACACCAAAAATTTATAATAATAATAATAATAAAATAATAGAAAAAAAGAATAATAATAAATAAATAATTTTTCCTGTGAAAACCTCTTATGGGGCGCAGGTAGATAATTGTGCCATCTAAAAACCACTTTGTGGTTGCTGACACACATTTTTATTTTTAAAAGCTATGTAACAACACGATATTTATGATGAAAATGTAACAGCATGCTTGTTACAAGCCCCTTTTTTTCATTTTATTGTACTGAGAATTCTTTGGTAGGCACAGAATTGCAATGTTGCAAAAGAATATGTTATTGTAATAAAATATTACAACAAACATTATTTAATTTGCATGCAGGAATTATTTTTTTGTTACATCTGTAACAGCCAGTCTGATGAATATAATTATTACACAAAACCAGTTGCAATTTTCTGCATGTTAGGTCCTGTTGTGCCCTACAACAACCCCCCATTTCATAACATTTTTATCACAAACAATTTACATATGAAATGGGTCCCTTTTAAAAATTTTAATTGGCATTAATAAACTTGTTCAGTTAAGGTATGATAATCAAATGAATTTGTGCATAAAACCCTTGTTGAACAAATAATGAGCAATTTTTGAGGTTAAGTCCGAAAAAAGGCAATCGCAAGATTGGCTGCCATCTTGGTTTTTCCCGATGCGATATCGCTATCGGTCATCGGCGATAACCAATGCACATAAAGAAGAAGCACATACCTTTTTCCCGATGTGACACGATATCGGCGATCGGCTATCGGCACGACACTATGTCTTGTGAAAAATGTTTTAACGCTCCGACCCGATGCGATATCGCTATCGGCAGTCGGTAGAATCCTATGCAGTTTCATAAGACGTTCATATCCTTTCCCCCGATGCGATATCGCTATCGGCATTCGGTAAATCAATTGGGAATTGTTTTCGCGTGCCGATATAATGTTGCAATCGGCGTTCGCTAAAGATCCTTCCCAAATGACAATGTCATTTTCACTTCCGATGCGATTTGATGACGCTTAATGATGACCTCAGTTTCCAAAAGGTGATTATTTCAAAACATTAAAGTTAGATTTAAATCCGATTTGACAACAACACAGATCTCAAGATACCGTTAAGTAAAGGGATAAGGTAATGCATGCGTATTTAAAGCTTTGCCCCTTCGAATTAACGAGCAATTACGATTAGACCTTTGAAAAAATCTATTACACGCTTTAAGAGGTCATTCGGTTTAATAACTTAAGTAATGGTCATTTATGAAGCTGCAGGCCGTAAAATCACCATCATTGCATCTACGATGCCTTCTCAAATCATTAGATCCGCAGCCTCTTTTAGGAATAATCTCGCCACGCTTCAAATCATATATTTATCCCGTTATGGATTGTCATTGTTATTTCTTTGTTACGATTTCTCTTGCACTTGTGTAGAATTCGACTACCGAGAGAAGTCTGAATATGATGGGAAAGAAGTTCAAGAAGGTGGCAGGTTCTACTGCGACACCTGCCTCAGGCCAAGCTGCTACAGCTTCAAGGAAAGGCTTAATCTCAGATACTACATGCACTGGTCTTACTAGTACTACATGGCAAGGGACATACAATTTGCTAGAAGGAGAACAACCAGAAGCGATAGTAACGGAGGCAAGTGTGGATGAACTAAGAAAGTCTGAGGCAACTCTTAAAGATTTGGCTGACTCCTTTCTGCACAGAATAGCAGCCAGGGAACAAGTCTTGCCTTATACTGATGTGGTACGTTGGGCAATTGAAGAAATTCCTCTCACTAATAGAACCTTCCTTACTAAGGATGGAAGGATTTTCGGCTCCTTCAAGCCTGACGACTTGAGACGAATGTATCATTTGCCCAATCCCGAGCAAGTCTATAACAGAGCATTTGTGGAGAAATTCGCCAGAGAGAATGAATCACCAGCCGAACCTCTCCGAGATTGGAGGCAAAATCCAGCAAAACACAAGCAGGATATGTCGGGTAAGTACTCCAATGCTTCTTTGGCTTCACCTTACTGCTATGCTGGAATTATGATGTGTAGATTGTGGGGATTTCATGATTCTGTAAATATCCATGTTGATATGGTTCCCTTAATGGAAGCGGCCGTCAATAGTATAATTATGGATTGGGCCACTATCCTGTCTGATAAGTTGGTCTTAGCTATTCGCGAGTTTAGGGCCAAAACCAGAGTCACTGAGAGAAAAATCCCACCTTTCTATTATTCTGCCTACATTATGGATGCCCTTTGTTTTAATTCTGAGTTTCCTGTCCTTGGTTGGAGATGGACAACCCATGACCCAACACCTATTCATTTGTATCATCGTAAATTGTGGAAACCCTCTCACAAAGACCATTTTTACCAAATCTGCAATGGTTTTATGGTTCCCGTTCACTATTCTATTTTTGACAGACCTATCCCTAGGATTTCCTATGAAGCCTCTTTTGACCTACCAGCCGTAGCCCATTGGTTCGGTGAAGAATGTTTTTCTTATATCAGAGTTTTTGGAAGCAAAGCCAGGCCACATGTTCTCCCCTTATACATGCCAGACAAATTGTTAGCCCGAGAAATCTCCTATCAGATCATGTCTGAAGGTGTCACCCAAACTCTCAAAGAGGAGAAGAAGAGAGGATGGCCATCTTTTCCTTTAAGAATTGGAGTTTATACGCTGCTAAATTATAAGCATGCAGAAAAGGAAGCAGCAAAGCTCCAAATGTTATCTCTAGTTTCTATTCCCAACAGACTCTATGACCCGAAAAAGACAGCGTTCATTGCCTTAGAACAGGCTAAGCTGACAAAGGTTGTTCATCAAGAAGACCAGTTCGACGACCTGTTCATGGGTGCTGATTCAATAAGCCAAGTCAGACAACTTGCTGCGATGAGATATGAAGATGTGGAATTAACTGAATTTAATAAACTTAGAAAGCAAAGGTTGCAAACTTTGCCTCTAAAGTTATTATCCACAACCCCAACTTCATCCTCAAGCGAGCCTGATCAGCCAGAAATAAATTCACCTCCCGTTACAATTAGAGAACAGGAGGAAAGTCAAAGAAAGCTGCAGGCAGAAAGGCACAGAAGAGAACAAATAGAAAGGCAGCAAAAAGCACAAATTGAACAAGAGTAAAGGAGACAAAGGGAGATAGAAGAACAGAGGAAAAAAGAGGAAGAAGAAAAAGTAAAGAAAGAACTGGAAGATAGGCAGAAAAAGGAATTGGAGGAACAGCAACGAAGAGCACAAGAGGATCAACAGCGGGAGGCATTCGAAGAACAGCAGAGGATTGAAAAAGAGAAAGAACAGAGTAAGCAAATCTCTGTTGATACTGAATTGATTAAAGAATGGAATCAATTTGATTCCATTATAAGTGGTAAAGAAGCCTCCAAAGACTCAGATGCCTTAAAGACTCCCGATACTACTCTTTCTCCGGTTCTTGAAAGAACCAGCGGCCCACCCATGGTACAAAGTGTTGAGGAAATTACTCAAAGCCCAGCCGATCAAATTGATCTTCAGGTAGAGGAAATTCCTCCCCTAGACATTTTCTACAGCCCTAAGCATAGAGCCGTTGTAAGATGCTCAAGGAAGAGACGAAGGATTGATCAACCTTCTGTTTCAAATGAGCAAACAGTCACGGGCAATGTCGTCTGGAAGGGAGAATTAAGTCCCTCTGAAGATCTGACAAAGCTGTCGCAATTTGCGGGAGCTTATTCAGCGGCAACCATTGACAAAGCATCCAAAGTGAGTCTTCTTTTGAAGACTAAAGAGCATGAGGTCTACGCATTGCAAGCAGAAGTGATAGAAGCAAGGAATAAGGCAGCACAGGCAGAAGAACAATTGCTGGTCCAACAACAAGAAAATCATTTGTTAACCCAGCAAATTGAAAAACTGAAAATAGATCAGAGTGACATTCAAAAGGCACAAGAATTGTCAGAAGCACTATCCCAGTTGGAGGCAGCAAATGAGCTGTTATTGAAATCTAAAGAGGAGCAGATAATTCAGCTGTCAGCACAGCTTGAAGGTATCAAAAGTGCCAAGAGTATTGATGATTTCAAAATAGAGGCAATTCTAATAAACGGCGCATTGATATCTCAGACCAGACTCTTGTGTCAACAACTAGTCGAAGCTGAGATACTCTGTGACACATCTACAGCAGTATGTGAGCAAATCGAGAAAGCCAAGAGTAACTTGGATCAGGCCGAGGAAGATATAACAGATTATATTGAATGGCAAGACACTCCAGAAGGTAAAGCGTCAAATTTTTCCCGAATATGTGTAACATATAAAGACATACTTTTTATGGAATGGAACACACAGGTAATGAAGGCGGAAAGGGCAGCATCCAGGTGCAAAACAATTTCCAAAAACATGATCAATCTAGTCAATGATACATTGTATCTGGCTAACATGATTTCACAATGCACACCTGGAAACATAACAACCGCGAATATGCTGGAGCACAAGAATTATTCTCAGCTGGAAGAACAAGGGCGGTTAATTGCTGGAGTGAATACCTTGACCGCCGACGCATACTGGCTTTTCCTGATTAAACCGCATTCTCAAAGGTCGGCTCTTAACTGCTTAACCGACGCTCTCCGATACCTGATTGCCGATTTCCAAGATGCCACATACGATGCACAGCTGACTTCGCGCCTCAATACTCCACCAGAAGTAGAGCCAATGCTGGCGATATGTCAGCGAAGGAGTAAAGGCAAAGAGACCTCTGCCTAAAGCATCATCGCCGACTGCCGAATCATCCAAATGGACAATGATATTTGTTAATGCCGATTTAGTTGTTTTTCAGTTTTAGATATTTAGATATTTTTAGATTAGTATAGTATTTATAGACCCTTTCATTGTTTTGGAAAGGGTCGTAAAATTTTGTAAAAGACTAAAAGGCTGAAGTTTGCACTATTGTGCTTCAGTCTATATTCTTTTTGAAACTCGACCATTGGTCCTTAATTTTACTTGGAATGTTGTTTTAAGTAAATTGTGCACTATTGTCGTTTGCTTGGGATGCTTTCTGGTTGGAAGGAAGGACCGCGACATAGCAATTAATATATTGGATTGATGAAACAGCTTGCATGGTACTATTATCTGTATCTGTTCTCTTTTCTGTTATATAAATTGCTGTGTTATTACTCTGCTATTATTGATTACATGTATGCGATATAACAACAAATTTACATTTCATATCACTATTGAATGTTTTGTGATTTGTTATTTCTTTCACTCATGTATGTAACAATGATATAAATGACTAAGTGCAGTAATTCACTATTATCGCTCTGCATAACTATTTATGCAGAGCAATCTTAAATGGTTTAAACATTTATGCTTACTGTTAGTGACATCTATATGCCTGCCATTAAGCATAGATTATCAAACGCTGCATTGTATGAATCGATAAGTCCCGGGATTAGCTTATAGTTATTATATTTCTTTCATAGTTTAGTTATTTGTTTATTATCACTTCATATCCTAAAATCATCCATCCATCCCGTTTACTTATAAAACTTTGGGAAACTGGTCCCATTATCCCCAGTCGGAGCCACTATTCCAAACGGAAAAGGAGCTGCACTAAGTTCCGGACCGGGTGGTTTCCCCGATGTTGTTGCAACGAATTTCGGGGCATCAACATTTTTGGCGCTAGAAGGAGGGCCATCAACTGTGAATGGAAAGTAGGTCCAAGTCCACAAACCATTCTAAGAGTAATTCCCCCTCCAAACCCTCTTCTCCTTCTCAATCACATGCTGGTTCTCCAGCACATGATCAAGAAAAATAAGAATCAATCACCACTGCTCACGCCCATAATATTTCAGAACATTTAAGTCTTGAATCCCCTGAAGTTCAGTCTCTTATCCATAAACTTCAGAGCTTCTCGATTTCACCTCAGAAATCTGAAGTATCACAAAGCAGTGTGACCTCGCAGTTAAACTTATCTCATCCACTTACCAGACTTCAGAGCGAAAAACTTGGTATTGAACCTACTGAGTTCCCTTTACCCAAAAAGAAAAGGGCTAAGAAGATCACTGAAGTATCTGATAGTGAAGATCTTTCTTCCATATCTTCCATCTCAACTCCTCCTCTGCGAAGTCAACCATCCACTCCTCCATTACACATTGTTGTTCATCAGGGAATAAGTACTACAGCATCTCAAGTTACTCTCTCTCTAACAACTTCTTCTCCTCAGTCATCTGGAATACCAATAGTAGTAACAACTAATATCACCAGCATAATGGCAGATCCATGGACTCAGCCAGGTGCAGTCAATATGCCCGGGCCATTACATGATCTACCTGACGCTCCCGAAAAATGGTTGTCTAAATTTAATCCAGATAATGGAACACAAGCTGAAGAACATATTAACAATTTCATGTTAGCAATTAACTTGAAAGGAGTGACAGAACAAGATGTTGTTGTAAGACTTTTTCCTTATACTCTGCAAGGATCGGCAGGATCTTGGTACTTCTCTTTACCCTCTGGTTCTATTACCAGCTGGACTACATGCCAAGAGCAGTTCCTTACCAAATATGGAGATGATAGGTCTCTGGCTACTTTAATAAATGACCTCTCCAATTTGAGAATAGAACATAGGGAACCAATAAAGGAGTTTAATGCTTGATTCAACAAACTCCTAAATAAAATCCCCACCGCTTCGAAGCCAAGTGAACAAATCAGGAGCGAATGGCATATTACTGCCCTCCCTTCCAACATAGCCATTTTTGTTGACAGGGCTGGCAAACCTACCTTAGCCGAGAACATGAAGGAAGCACTTGCCGTTGAAAAGCGTGTTAATGCTTTAGAGAAAAAAGCAGCCTTAGAAGATAGAAAATCCAAAAAAGTTTCATTTAATGAAGATTCTAAGAAAAAGACCCCAAAAGATCCATATGACATGGAAGGCTTACAAAAGGTCCTTAAAACATTGTCTAATGAAATGGTTGAGATAAAAAAACAGGTGGCTGAAACTTCAAACAAGAGACCATTTAGAACTTTCAAGAAAACTGAAACAAAGCCACCCAATGTTATATCTAATGCAGACTCTGAACAAGAAGATGAAGAAGAAGAATCAACCTCTCAAGAAGATGAAGAAGAAGAAGTAGTTGAGTGTCACGGTATGTGGGATTTTATACTCCCAAATTCTGACACCGAGAATCAAGAAGAAGCATTTCCTGTTACTACAAGGAGCAAAATCGCTTCTGAACCCACTCAAACAACTACGAAAAAGAGGAGTGCAGGTGCTGCCACACCAAAAGAAAAAGTTCTTCCAAAGAAATCTCCGGTAGCAGCCCCTCAAAACCAGCCTCCCATTTCTAACTCTCCTTCAACATCCAAGACACTAGTATTATCTGACTCCATGGAATACAATATTGTTGATGATATGAAAAAGACTAAGGCAAACATAACCATGTTTGAACTAAGTAAGTTAAAACATCAGCAGAAATTGCTCCTAAGAGAATATAACGCTGTCCCCTCTTCCTCTCTTCCTAGTTCAAAAGCTGCTAATGATTCAGGACAACCCCCTCCAGATATGGTCGAAGCTACCGATTCGGTTCTGATCGGAGATAGATCCAATTCACATACTCCACCTTTCTTGCTCACCTATGAAATCTATAATCGAAACCTGCATAACTGTTTAATTGATTCAGGGGCTTCATCCAATATTATGCCAGCTTCAGTTTGTTCCAAGCTGAACATAGAACCCCAGAAGTCCGCAATTCACATTGTACAGTTAGACAGAACCAAAGTGCAGGTTATAGGAGAAATTAATTCCGTGACTATCAGGTTGTCTGCAGATCCCAGAATAGTCCAAAGAATAGACATTTTGATAGCCGACATACCTGAATTCTACGGTTTGATTTTGAGCAGGGATTGGTCTGAGAAACTGCATGGATATATTTCCACGGATTGGTCACATATGTGGCTCCCCTACAAGGGTAAGCCAAATCAAATAAGGATCGACCGTGAGAAACACATGACTCACACAGTAACCGATTTTGAACAAGAAAACCAGCCTGTGGCCTTCAACAACAACATTTTGGGAAATTATTCTTCAGAATCATTCTTTGGCAACTTTGTTGCCCAATCTTCCCCTTTTTCAGTAAACCATTGTACATCTCAATTAGAAAATTTTTCACAATCAAATTTATCCAAATGCTTCAATGAAAATCAAAAGGATGTAAATATTTTTGTTGATTCTCCTTTATTTTGGTCTTTATATTTTGATGGCTCTAAGTCCAGTGAGGGCTCAGGAGCAGGTTGCATTTTGGTTAGTCTGCAAGGTGAAAGAACAATGCTATCCTGTCGATTAGAATTTGAATGCACCAATAACACGGCTGAATACGAAGCTTTAGTGCAGGGACTATATAAGGCAATTGACCTTAAAGTCCAATATATAAAGGTATTCGGCGATAGTGAGATCATTGTTAAACAGGTAAGAAATACAATTCATTGCCTGTCAAGTCACCTTAAGCATTATCAAACGCTAGTGCAAGATCTTACTTCACATTTCTCAGCATTCAACATTTCTTCAATCCCAAGATCACAAAATTCAGCAGCTGATTTACTAGCCAACGTGGCTTCCAAACTCCTCCCTTCCGAAGACTATAATCTTGATAGATTTTCTATAGAATTAATTTTTAGACCTTCAGTTCCTGATAACATCACTAACTGGAGGGTTTTCAATCATGACGAGGACATCTTGCAATTCTTAACCTCTGAAAAGTCCTATGACAATCAAATCATTGAAGAACATGACCATGATTCTCAAATGAAAGAAACATCTCAAGATAACGCGATTCCTAAGCCTGTAGTAAAGCTCGAAGACCTTTATGACATTAAAGATAGGTTCAAGCCTGTAATTAATGCAAAACTCCAAAGCTCTACTCTTAGGTTTGAATTGATCAATTTGGGAACAGATCAAGCTCCTCAAAATATTAATTTAGGACTAGGACTTTCTATAGAAGAAAAGGAAGCATTCATCAAACTTTTAAGAAAAAACAAACAAGTTTTTGCTTGGAAGTATGACGACCTTAAGACATATGATACATCTATCATACAACACACTATTCCAATGCTTCCCGATCAAAAACCGATCCAGCAGAAGTTAAGAAAAATACATCCAAATTTGGAGAGCCAGATAAAGTCGGAACTTAATAAGCTCTTAAAAGCTAAGATTATCTTCCCTGTCTGACACTCAAACTGGGTCTCCAATATGGTACCAGTCAGGAAGAAAAACGGCGACATTCGAATCTGTATTGATTTCAGAAACTTGAATAAGGCAAGCTTGAAAGATAACTTCCCTCTGCCTACCATGGAGCAAATCCTTCAATCGGTAGCAGGATCTGAATTAATGTCTTTTCTTGATGGCTTCTCAGGATATAATCAAGTGTTGGTTCATCCTGATGACCAATTAAAAACTACATTCAGAACAAAATGGGGAACTTACGCATACCAAAAGATGCCTTTGGGACTCATAAATGCAGGAGCGACATTCCAAAGAGCTATGGATACAGCCTTTAGAGGGTTAATTAACCGGACAGTAGTCATCTACCTTGATGATATTACAGTGTATTCTAAAAAGAGATATAACCACTTGCATGATTTAAATCAGATTTTTCAACGATGTAAAACATATGGTATCTCTCTTAACCCGAAAAAGTCTTTCTTCGCCCTTAATCAAGGTAAGCTCTTAGGGTTTATTGTTTCTAAAGATGGCATTTATGTAGATCCTGATCGAATTAAATAAATTTCTGAGATTCCTTTTCCACATAACAAAAAATCGATGCAGTCATTTTTAGGACAAATTAATTTCGTTAAGCGATTTGTTCCAGATTTTTCACAGATTGTACTACCACTGCAAACGATGATTAAAAAGAATTCAACCTTCAGATGGGGACTAGAAGAAAAGCAAGCTTTTCATGATATTAAGCAATCCATAATCAATGTCCCAGCTCTGAATACTCCAAATCTTTCTAATCATTTTACATTATACACTATCGCATCCGACTTATCTTACGCAGCAGTACTAACTCAGTTGAATGATGACAATTTGGAAGCGCCCATTTCGTTCTTCAGTTCAAACTTTCAAGGCGCCGAATTGAATTATTCCGAAATTGAGAAACAAGCTTTTGTTGTCTTTAAAGCAGTCAAACATTATCGACCCTTTCTTCTGAAAACCCATACTAAAGTAATAGTTCCTTTCTCAGCAGTTAGGCAATTATTAATCCAAAAAGAATTGGGAGAAAAGAGGGCAAACTGGGTCGCAGCCCTTCAAGAATATGACCTAGAAATAAAGCCAGCAAAGTTTGTTAAAGGTCAAGGTTTTTGCAGGACATTAGCAGGAGCATCAAACATTCCTGAATCAAGTGATACAGAGCAAACCCAAGAAGTTAATCAGCTAAGTATATCGGATTCCGAATCTCAATATTCAGATCTGATCTTTTATTTAAAGAATGGTTATACACCTACCAATTTGTCCTACAAGAACAAAAGGGCCATTAGATTGAAAGCTAAGAATTTTTCCCTTATTAATGATGTGCTCTTCAGGAGAAACTATGATTCTGTCCTATTAAGATGCCTTGAGAAACCTGAAGCTCAAAAGGTTTTGCAGGAGCTACACGATGGACCGGCAGGGGGACATTTTGGAGCTGATACAACAGCTCATAAAGTCATCCATGCTGGATATTATTGGCCTACTTTGTTTAAAGACGCTCATGAATATGTTAGGAAGTGCATCAAATGCCAAACTGCCAGTAGAAGACAACAAAAGCCAGCTTTCCCTTTGCAACCAATCAACATTGAACAACCTTTTGAACAATGGGGATTGGACATCATTGGGGAAATAAATCCTTCTTCTTCCAAGCAACACAAGTATATCCTTACAGCTACTGATTACTTTACAAAGTGGGTAGAAGCAATTCCGTTAAAGACAACAAACTCTGAGGCAATCATCGAATTTATAGATCAGTTCATCATTACCAGGTTTGGTGTTCCAAACGCTCTTGTCTTTGATAATGCTTCTTATTTCTCAGGCAATGCAATGATTGATTTCGCTATCAAAAGAGGATTTAAATTAAAGTATTCTGCTAACTACTACCCCCAGGGCAACGGCCTAGCAGAATCAACTAATAAAAATCTAATCAAAATCATTAAGCGGACAATTGAAGAGAATCATAAGAACTGGCATAAATCCTTAGTATTTGCATTATGGGCCGACATGATAACACAGAAAGCTTCCATAGGGACCTCTCCGTTTAATCTTGTATACGGAAAAGAAGCAGTCGTACCAACCAACCTTCTTCTTCCATCTCTAGCCTTAGTGCAATTTATCGATGAAACTCCTTCTTCTTCTATACAGTTTAGACATGATCAAATTCTCAAACTTGAAGAAGAAAGGGATAAAGCCCAGGTTACACATGCGAAACATCAACAAGTCATTAAAGCAGCTTTCGATCTAGCCTCATCCAGCCCTAGACAATTTCAAGTCGGAGATCTAGTCCTGAAATGGGACAAAGCCCATGAAGACAAAGGTAAACATTCCAAATTCCAAAAACTGTGGCTAGGACCATTTCAGATCTGTGAAAAGGTAGGCCATTCCACATTCATACTTCAAAATCTATCAGGGGTGAGAGATTCTCTCCCTGTCAATGGTCTAATCTTGAAGAAATTCTTTAATTGAGGAGGTAACCCCTTCTCTTTGTAGCTTGATAGTTTTTATATAGTTTGTAGGATTTGTAGAAATAAGAATGTGGGACATTTTCCATTGACCTTTCGCTGTAATTAAAAGCTGTCTCGCCATGACAATATTAGTATTTACTTTTGGATAATAGCGTCTTAAACCAAGAGAGATCATTTCTAGGAAATTAGATATCTTTTTATTCTGAACATCACAGTCTAACCTTTGTAAAACTTCACTCTGAACAAAGTTCTATGAGTCATCTTGAGAGTTCGAAATTAGTCCCCAAAGGTTATCTATATGAAAATAGGAGCTAATTCATCTTCAGCATCTTTAACTCTTAAACCTGTCATCCATTTATTCTCAAGAAGATAGTTGTTCATCCCATGCACCGAAAGTTTATGATTACTCAGAGTGTAATTCTAAAATATAAAAGATTAAAGATAAGAGGTCTTATTACAAGCCTGCTTACCATGTTCATAGGAAAATAATTTAACTGACATTACCAAAACTGCATATCAAACAGGGTAATGGCTTGTAAGTTCAAGACAAGGGGTCTCATCACGAGCCAGCTTGTTCAGTTTAAATTACTACCCGTGAATGGCATTGTCATTTATCTGGCCACCAAACCAGGACAATGGATTTTATCTTAAGTAAAAAAGAAAATGAAATTCAAAGAAAAAATACAAAATTATTTTTTGAATTCATTCTGTTTAGTCACACTCAAAGGTGAATGGAACAATGGACAACAACATGGTTAAAAGGTAACCCTGCCGAAACTATGAATGTTTGCTGGCAGCAGAGGCTCTACCTGTGACAGAGGGGTTTATTTTAAAAGCTGATATGGAAAAGTTTTCTATTTTTACTTTTACAAAACCAATAAGGACTTAGTTTGATACTCGAAGTGCATTTATAAAAAGAGGAAGTCAAATGAAGAAACCTGTTTTATTCAGAATCAATTGATATCTAGTTATATTAGAAATTTCCTTTCCTTTATAAAGATTCTATTTGAAAAGATGTAAGTATATTTATTAGTCCAGAGATAACTGGTTCTGCCAGCGAATAGCCAATTGTTGTGCCCTACAACAACCCCCCATTTCATAACATTTTTATCACAAACAATTTACATATGAAATGGGTCCCTTTTAAAATTTTTAATTGGCATTAATAAACTTGTTCAGTTAAGGTATGATAATCAAATGAATTTGTGCATAAAACCCTTGTTGAACAAATAATGAGCAATTTTTGAGGTTAAGTCCGAAAAAAGGCAATCGCAAGATTGGCTGCCATCTTCGTTTTTCCCGATGCGATATCGCTATCGGTCATCGGCGATAACCAATGCACATAAAGAAGAAGCACATACCTTTTTCCCGATGCGACACGATATCGGCGATCGGCTATCGGCACGACACTATGTCTTGTGAAAAAAAATTTAACGCTCCGACCCGATGCGATATCGCTCTCGGCAGTCGGTAGAATCCTACGCAGTTTCATAAGATGTTCATATCCTTTCCCCCGATGCGATATCGCTATCGGCATTCGGTAAATCAATTGGGAATTGTTTTCGCGCGACGATATAATGTCGCAATCGGCGTTCGCTAAAGATCCTTCCCAAATGACAATGTCATTTTCACTTCCGATGCGATTTGATGACGCTTAATGATGACCTCAGTTTCCAAAAGGTGATTATTTCAAAACATTAAAGTTAGATTTAAATCTGATTTGACAACAACACAGATCTCAAGATACCGTTAAGTAAAGGGATAAGGTAATGCATGCGTATTTAAAGCTTTGCCCCTTCGAATTAACGAGCAATTACGATTAGACCTTTGAAAAAATCTATTACACGCTTTAAGAGGTCATTCGGTTTAATAACTTAAGTAATGGTCATTTATGAAGCTGCAGGCCGTAAAATCACCATCATTGCATCTACGATGCCTTCTCAAATCATTAGATCCGCAGCCTCTTTTAGGAATAATCTCGCCACGCTTCAAATCATATATTTATCCCGTTATGGATTGTCATTGTTATTTCTTTGTTACGATTTCTCTTGCACTTGTGTAGAATTCGACTACCGAGAGAAGTCTGAATATGATGGGAAAGAAGTTCAAGAAGGTGGCAGGTTCTACTGTGACACCTGCCTCAGGCCAAGCTGCTACAGCTTCAAGGAAAGGCTTAATCTCAGATACTACATGCACTGGTCTTACTGGTACTACATGGCAAGGGACATACAATTTGCTAGAAGGAGAACAACCAGAAGCGATAGTAACGGAGGCAAGTGTGGATGAACTAAGAAAGTCTGAGGCAACTCTTAAAGATTTGGCTAACTCCTTTCTGCACAGAATAGCAGCCAGGGAACAAGTCTTGCCTTATACTGATGTGGTACGTTGGGCAATTGAAGAAATTCCTCTCACTAATAGAACCTTCCTTACTAAGGATGGAAGGATTTTCGGCTCCTTCAAGCCTGACGACTTGAGACGAATGTATCATTTGCCCAATCCCGAGCAAGTCTATAACAGAGCATTTGTGGAGAAATTCGCCAGAGAGAATGAATCACCAGCCGAACCTCTCCGAGATTGGAGGCAAAATCCAGCAAAACACAAGCAGGATATGTCGGTTAAGTACTCCAATGCTTCTTTGGCTTCACCTTACTGCTATGCTGGAATTATGATGTGTAGATTGTGGGGATTTCATGATTCTGCAAATATCCATGTTGATATGGTTCCCTTAATGGAAGCGGCCGTCAATAGTATAATTATGGATTGGGCCACTATCCTGTCTGATAAGTTGGTCTTAGCTATTCACGAGTTTAGGGCCAAAACCAGAGTCACTGAGAGAAAAATCCCACCTTTCTATTATTCTGCCTACATTATGGATGCCCTTTGTTTTAATTCTGAGTTTCCTGTCCTTGGTTGGAGATGGACAACCCATGACCCAACACCTATTCATTTGTATCATCGTAAATTGTGGAAACCCTCTCACAAAGACCATTTTTACCAAATCTGCAATGGTTTTATGGTTCCCGTTCACTATTCTATTTTTGACAGACCTATCCCTAGGATTTCCTATGAAGCCTCTTTTGACCTACCAGTCGTAGCCCATTGGTTCGGTGAAGAATGTTTTTCTTATATCAGAGTTTTTGGAAGCAAAGCCAGGCCACATGTTCTCCCCTTATACATGCCAGACAAATTGTTAGCCCGAGAAATCTCCTATCAGATCATGTCTAAAGGTGTCACCCAAACTCTCAAAGAGGAGAAGAAGAGAGGATGGCCATCTTTTCCTTTAAGAATTGGAGTTTATACGCTGCTAAATTATAAGCATGCAGAAAAGGAAGCAGCAAAGCTCCAAATGCTATCTCTAGTTTCTATTCCCAACAGACTCTATGACCCGAAAAAGACAGCTTTCATTGCCTTAGAACAGGCTAAGCTGACAAAGGTTGTTCATCAAGAAGACCAGTTCGACGACCTGTTCATGGGTGCTGATTCAATAAGCCAAGTCAGACAACTTGCTGCGATGAGATATGAAGATGTGGAATTAACTGAATTTAATAAACTTAGAAAGCAAAGGTTGCAAACTTTGCCTCTAAAGTTATTATCCACAACCCCAACTTCATCCTCAAGCGAGCCTGATCAGCCAGAAATAAATTCACCTCCCGTTACAATTAGAGAACAGGAGGAAAGTCAAAGAAAGCTGCAGGCAGAAAGGCACAGAAGAGAACAAATAGAAAGGCAGCAAAAAGCACAAATTGAACAAGAGTAAAGGAGACAAAGGGAGATAGAAGAACAGAGGAAAAAAGAGGAAGAAGAAAAAGTAAAGAAAGAACTGGAAGATAGGCAGAAAAAGGAATTGGAGGAACAGCAACGAAGAGCACAAGAGGATCAACAGCGGGAGGCATTCGAAGAACAGCAGAGGATTGAAAAAGAGAAAGAACAGAGTAAGCAAATCTCTGTTGATACTGAATTGATTAAAGAATGGAATCAATTTGATTCCATTATAAGTGGTAAAGAAGCCTCCAAAGACTCAGATGCCTTAAAGACTCCCGATACTACTCTTTCTCCGGTTCTTGAAAGAACCAACGGCCCACCCATGGTACAAAGTGTTGAGGAAATTACTCAAAGCCCAGTCGATCAAATTGATCTTCAGGTAGAGGAAATTCCTCCCCTAGACATTTTCTACAGCCCTAAGCATAGAGCCGTTGTAAGACGCTCAAGGAAGAGACGAAGGATTGATCAACCTTCTGTTTCAAATGAGCAAACAGTCACGGGCAATGTCGTCTGGAAGGGAGAATTAAGTCCCTCTAAAGATCTGACAAAGCTGTCGCAATTTGCGAGAGCTTATTCAGCGGCAACCATTGACAAAGCATCCGAAGTGAGTCTTCTTTTGAAGACTAAAGAGCATGAGGTCTACGCATTGCAAGCAGAAGTGATAGAAGCAAGGAATAAGGCAGCACAGGCAGAAGAACAATTTCTGGTCCAACAACAAGAAAATCATTTGTTAACCCAGCAAATTGAAAAACTGAAAATAGATCAGAGTGACATTCAAAAGGCACAAGAATTGTCAGAAGCACTATCCCAGTTGGAGGCAGCGAATGAGATGTTATTGAAATCTAAAGAGGAGCAGATAATTCAGCTGTCAGCACAGCTTGAAAGTATCAAAAGTGCCAAGAGTATTGATGATTTCAAAACAGAGGCAATTCTAATAAACGGCGCATTGATATCTCAGACCAGACTCTTGTGTCAACAACTAGTCGAAGCTGAGATACTCTGTGACACATCTACAGCAGTATGTGAGCAAATCGAGAAAGCCAAGAGTAACTTGGATCAGGCCGAGGAAGATATAACAGATTATATTGAATGGCAAGACACTCCAGAAGGTAAAGCGTCAAATTTTTCCCGAATCTGTGTAACATATAAAGACATACTTTTTATGGAATGGAACACACAGGTAATGAAGGCGGAAAGGGCAGCATCCAGGTGCAAAACAATTTCCAAAAACATGATCAATCTAGTCAATGATACATTGTATCTGGCTAACATGATTTCACAATGCACACCTGGAAACATAACAACCGCGAATATGCTGGAGCACAAGAATTATTCTCAGCTGGAAGAACAAGGGCGGTTAATTGCTGGAGTGAATTCCTTGACCGCCGACGCATACTGGCTTTTCCTGATTAAACCGCATTCTCAAAGGTCGGCTCTTAACTGCTTAACCGACGCTCTCCGATACCTGATTGCCGATTTCCAAGATGCCACATACGATGCACAGCTGACTTCGCGCCTCAATACTCCACCAGAAGTAGAGCCAATGCTGGCGATATGTCAGCGAAGGAGTAAAGGCAAAGAGACCTCTGCCTAAAGCATCATCGCCGACTGCCGAATCATCCAAATGGACAATGATATTTGTTAATGCCGATTTAGTTGTTTTTCAGTTTTAGATATTTAGATATTTTTAGATTAGTATAGTATTTATAGACCCTTTCATTGTTTTGGAAAGGGTCGTAAAATTTTGTAAAAGACTAAAAGGCTGAAGTTTGCACTATTGTGCTTCAGTCTATATTCTTTTTGAAACTCGACCACTGGTCCTTAATTTTACTTGGAATGCTGTTTTAAGTAAATTGTGCACTATTGTCGTTTTCTTGGGATGCTTTCTGGTTGGAAGGAAGGACCGCGACATAGCGATTAATATATTGGATTGATCAAACAGCTTGCATGGTACTATTATCTGTATCTGTTCTCTTTTCTGTTATATAAATTGTTGTGTTATTACTCTGCTATTATTGATTACATGTATGCGATATAACAACAAATTTACATTTCATATCACTATTGAATGTTTTGTGATTTGTTATTTCTTTCACTCATGTATGTAACAATGATATAAATGACTAAGTGCAGTAATTCGCTATTATCGCTCTGCATAACTATTTATGCAGAGCAATCTTAAATGGTTTAAACATTTATGCTTACTGTTAGTGACATCTATATGCCTGCCATTAAGCATAGATTATCAAACGCTGCATTGTCTGAATCGATAAGTCCCGGGATTAGCTTATAGTTATTATATTTCTTTCATAGTTTAGTTATTTGTTTATTATCACTTCATATCCTAAAATCATCCATCCATCCCGTTTACTTATAAAACTTTGGGAAACTGGTCCCATTATCCCCAGTCGGAGCCACTATTCCAAACGGAAAAGGCGCTGCACTAAGTTCCGGACCGGGTGGTTTCCCCGATGTTGTTGCAACGAATTTCGGGGCATCAACAGGTCCCTATACTGCTAGCGTAACCCTTTATTGTTATTAGTGAAACCCCCTTATTATATTGTTGTGCCCATGTAGTCCCCATATTGTTATTATTATGCCCCATAGAAGCCCACTATTGTTATTGTGTTGCCCTTACATTATTATTGTTATGTCGGCTCTGATTACAATATGACCCCTTAGACTCCTATATATAGAAAGGAGCTATTGTCATTTGTATCATCCAACAATTGTTCATTTGTGTAATGTAAAGGAGGTTTCCCCCTCGAAGAGGCTTATTTCTAAGGCGTTGATATTTCTTTCTATCTTTTTGTGAGCTGGTTTCATAGCATTTGGTATCAAAGCTTTGGATTCTAAGGTTTCGTTGCTCCAAACAGGACATTGTGGAATTTTCACAATAACTATTTCATTATGAATTCTCAGAAGCTAAAAAAAAAACCCATTTGAGAAGAAATCGGTCTGAAGCTCGGGTCCGAATTTCAGATCTTGTCTCACTATATCTTCGGAGATATGATCTAAGGAAGTTAGGGTTTTTGTAAGCTCCGGAATTTCATCTCAAACAGGTCATCGTGGAATTTGCACTATAAAGTTTTTTCTACGAAGGTTCAGACTCAGAAATTAAAACCCATTTGAGCCACAACCTTGGTGAAGCTCAGACCTAAATTTCAGATTTTTATTTTCTATATTTTCGGAGATACGGTCCAAGACATTTAGGGTTTTTGCAAGCCCCCAAATTACATCCCAAACAGGTGACCTTGGGAAAATCATCATAACTTTCTCCTTGAGAATCAAATTGAAATTTCGTACGTTACAGGAAGCGGATGGACTATAGTTTTCTTTTTATCGGGTGTCAAGTCCTAAGGTTGAAACAGTGACACACGACACTTCATACAAATTCGCTCTACTGAACTAGTCTATAATCAGGTCATCGTGGGAGATTTGACATAACTGTTCCTTGTAGAATTCAATCTTGATTAGACTTACAGGGTTAGAAAGAGGACACAGAGGGTTATTGGAAGATGAAATTTTAGAACGTAGAGATCTGAAATTACAGAGTTACAGGCATTTCAAGATCGAGCTCCTAAAATCAAGAAAGGGCGATATGATGAAGTTTGACGGCAAGGATCCGGTAAATTGGATACTACAGATGGAGAAATATTTTTGACCTACATGAGGTGCAATTGTTACAAAAGGTCTATATTGCATATTCATATTTAGAACCGGATCAATTTTTATGGTATAAAGGGCTTTGTTCTCGTAAACCACTTGTTACGTTGTCAATTTTCACGGAGGAAATGATAGCACATTATGAGGATACAAAGAGCAACACCTTCCTTAGCCAATTGATAGATCTCAAACAAAAGTGGTCAATGATAGAGCACATTGAGGACTTTCAAAATTTGAATATAAGGGAAAATGATATTCCAGAGAACCAGAGGATTGATGTCTCCATAGGGACTTTAAAGGATAACATTCAACATGAGGTTCGTCTTTGGGAACCTGATTCACTGGAGAAGACATTTAGGTTGGAAAGAAAAGTGGAAAGAAAAATTATGGCAACAAGGATGTCTACCCCTCACAACTATAAATATGGAAGTGTTGTTTCTCCTAGTCTTCCACAACCTACAAGGTTGACGCCACAACAATTGGAAGAAAAAATGGCAGAAGGGCTTTGTTACAATTGTGATAAAAACTATATTAAAGGTCATAAGTGTGTTGAGAAGAAATTATTTTACATTGATTGTGAAGAGGAGGAATAAAAGAATCTAGAAACGTCAAAAGAAAAGGATATACACCAGGAACCAACCCCAGAGAAAGAAGAAATGAATCCGACCATATCTTGTAAATCATTGGCAAGAATTACCACTCCTCAAACTCTCAAGATAGAAGGACATATCAAGAAGAAAAAGGTTCAAGAAGTGAAAGATCACATCAAGCATCAATAAATTAATCTGAAAATATCTTTAAATGCATTGTCCAAAAGTACCACTCCTCAAACTATCAATATAGAATGACATATCAAGAAGAAAAAGGTAATAATGTTGATTGATTCGGGCAGTACCCATAATTTTATTCATTCTAAGATAGCCAAGGAATTGAATTGCTTCCTATATCCAACATCAGAGTTTCAAGTGATGATTGCAAGTGGAGGAACCATAAATTTCTCTGGAAAGTTCCATAATATCAAGTTATCCATGGGAGAATATGTATTGAATAGCCCAATGCTTTCCATTCCAATGGGTGGTGCTGATGTTGTACTAGGAGTCCAATGGCTACAATCCTTGGGTACACTAGCTTTTAACTTTCAAGAACTTTTCGTTAAATTTTCTTCGGAAGGAAAGGAATTTGAATTAAGGGGTATCACAGGGAAACTGAGAAAGATAATCATCTCTAACAGAATGACAAAGAGAAAGAACAAAGAGGCGTAATTGTACAATTATGTTCGCTAGAGGTTCCCACGTCGAAAACATCTATTTCTCCAGATCTCCAAAAAGTCTTGGACAATCATTCCAAGGTATTTGAGACTCCCAAAGGCCTCACACCTATTTATGATCATGATCATGCTATTCATTTTCCAGGAAGTGTTCCTCCAATCATCAGGCCTTACAGATATCCCTTTACACAAAACAGTGAAATTGAACGTATGGTTGCAGAAATGCTAGAGGTTGGTATAATTCAACCTAGTCAAATTTATTTCTCTGCTCTAGTAGTATTGGTGCACAAGAAGGATGGATCATGGTGCAAGTTTCTGGATTATAGAGAGCTCAACAAGCTCACTATTAAAGATAAATTTTCCATTCCCCTCATTGATGAATTATTGGATGAATTGCATGAAGAAATTTACTTCAGCAAGTTGGACCTTCATGCAGGATATCATCAAATCATAATGAAGATTGAAGACATTTTGAAAACAACATTTAGAACTCATGAGGATCATTATGAATTTTTGGTCATGCCTTTTGGCCTTACCAATGCACCTTCTACATTCCAAGGTTTGATGAATTCCATTTTCAAACCCTTAGAAAATTTGTGTTAGTATTTTTTGATGTTATTTTAATATACAATAAATCTTGGTAGGATCATGTTCAACATGTTGATAGAGTGCTCAGACTATTGGATGAGAAACAATTATATGCAAAAACCTCCAAATGTTTCTTTGGAGTACAAGAGGTGGAATACTTGGGTCATATTGTATCTCATGAAGGTGTTAAGGTAGACACTCAACAACAAAAAGTTCTCCAACTCTTAAAGGATAACCTCACTTTGGCACAGAATCGAACGAAACAACAGGAAAATCAACATCACAGCGAAAGAAGTTTTGATATAGGCGACTGGGTATTTTTACGAATACAATCATACAAACAAATTTCCTTCAAGCAAGCTAATAAGGATAATAAATTATCACCAAAGTACTATGGTCTTTACAACGTGCTGCAAAAGATTGGTACTATGGCATACAAATTGGAGCTTCCTGCATCTTCCTGAGTACCCCCAGTTTTCCATGTTTCATGCTTAAATAAGTTTATAAGTGACAAGCTCCCAATTCAAACAATATTTTCATTACTTGATGAGGAAGGAAAAATCATATTGGAACCTGAAGCAGTCACGAAAATAAGAACCCGAAAACTACGAAATCGATCAATATCAGACTATCTCGTTAAGTGGAAGAACTTACCCCCTGAAGATTCCAGATGGGAGGACGAGAATTTTATACAGAAGCGTCCAGAACTACTCAAGCGTTCAGGACAACACTTTTTGAAGGAGGGGCATGTTAGGTCTCTATACTACTAGTGTGACCCCTTATTTTTATTAGTGCAACCCCCTTATTATATTGTTGTGCCTATGTAGTCCCCATATTGTTATTATTATGCCCCATAGAAGCCCATTATTGTTCTTGTTGTGCCCTTACATTATTATTGTTATGTTGGCTATGATTACATTATGACCCCTTAGACTCCTATATATAGAAAGGAGGTATTGTCATTTGTATCATCCAAGAATTGTTCATTTATGTAATGTAAAGGAGGTTGCCCCCTCGAAGAGGCTTATTTCTAAGGCGTTGATGTTTCTTTTCTATCTTTTTGTGAGTTGTTTTCATAACACCACGTCATTAATTATCATCATCAATACTCTATCGTCAATGTTAGTCAAATCACCCTCTAGTTCATCATTCGAAAAAGGAATATTGTTTTTCTTTATTTGGCAATCATAAGCAGTTAATACGTGATTTTGTTTTGGCACCCGAGGATGGCCTTTGCATTTAAGTTGGGGGGGTGACAAATCATTTCGTGATCCCTAAAATGACTCGGTTTAAAGTGACATTATCCATTAATCATTACCACTCTGCATGATTGATCACCCCATTAATTCAAACGGTATCTAGGTCAGATTTCCATACCCTTCAAATTAATGATGAATTGATACCCCATGTTGTGTAACTTTCTGATTTAATATCCTTTCTTGTCACCTTGATATCTGCCCCGACATAAGCTATGCACCCTCACTGCACATTCTTCGGGAATTGTGACGGTAAGCATTCAAAAATTCACGGGTGTTGGTGGCAGAAATTAGTGTGTGGTTGGAAACAGTGAAGGATGGGGGGAGCAGCAGTAAGACATGAACCAAATTCCACTAAAGCTTTGGATAAATTCCCTGAAGCACATCAAATCTTTAGGGAAGAAGGATGGATTGAATTTTTCGAGCAACTCAGGGGGTCAGATGAAAATTTTTCCCTGGAATTCGCTTAAAATTTAAACAGGAATCAAACAAAGGTTAGAGGCCTGCGACTGAAGGTCACAAAAGAAGTAATTGCTAGAATAATAGCACTTCGACCTGAGGGGAACAGGTGGTTCAATCGGAAATTTAATGACCCTGGTCTTAAAATTGAATTTCGCAGGGGGGAGAACAATTGGTTAAGAAAGGAAGAGGAATTGACCGCCTTTCCCTTCCTCAGCCATGGATTGATGTTGCCTTGTTTATCATTAAGTACATTACATGTGAGGGGTGCTCGATGATAGTCTTCAACTATCATTTTCCGTTGCTGAGCCATCTTCGGCATGGGAAATTGGTAAATCTCCCCTATTTCTTGTTGGAAAATTTGAGACATATGGTTGCAGTGGTAAAGGTAGCCTCTCATCTAAAGAGTTGCATTACCAACCACAGACTTATAAAGTTGATCATGATGGATGCTCTAGAGCGCCAAGGAAGAAGTTGGGAAAATTTCATTGGTGAAACTAAAGAAGCCCCACGACAAGAACAAGTTGAAACTCCCACATATGCTTCAAGGGAATCTAAAATAGCTAAGGAGCAGGGATAGTCTTCGAGAGTTAGAATCAAGAAAAGGTCACTTGAGAGACCGATGGGTGGTAGAACACCAAAGAGAAGGGTTAAGGTTGTCACTCAACCAGCACCCTTGCCACCAAAGAAGAAACCAGCACCCTCGCCACCAAAGAAGAAATCAAAACCCTCACCACCAAAGAAGAAATTAGAGCCCTCACTGTCAAGGGAGAAGCCATAACCCTCACCTTCATCTAGGAAGAGGCCAGGCGAGAAAGAAGAGAAAAAGAGAAGCAGAAGGAGAGGAGGGAAACTAAACAGGAATACGCTTCTTCACCTGGTAAGGACGAAACTCAAAACCTACTGCTTAAAATTGAGGAATTAGAAGCAGAAAATGAGAAATTAAAGTAGCAATTAGGGGGAAGAAAATTGAAAATGAAGGTTTGGATCTTGAGACATTAACTGAGGCAGTTGATAAGTTAGGATCTGGAATCACCCAAGTATTTGTATGTATAGCATGTGCAAAAGGTTTGGAAACAACAGGGTATAAGATCTGAGTTGCAAACAATATTTCTGAAGGAACCCAAACATAACCATGGGAGGCTAACACACAAGAACCCATTGATGATGTTGTTGTTACACAAGAACCAGTAGTTGAAACGAAGCACCCCATGAGTTTTGACCCAATAACTGACACACAAGAACCTGTCAACGATGTTTTTGTTACACAAGAACCAACAGTTGAGACAGAGGTTTTTGGGGAAGAAGAATTGAGATTTGTTCCAGAAGAACCTGTGAATGAAGCTATTTTTACACAAGAACCAGCAACTGAGGCAGAACAACTCAAAACACAGGATGTTGTTACACCCTCCACCGCTATCACACATGAAATTGTACAAGACCCTAACGTAGGGTGGTGGTCAGAAAAACTTTTGTTGATATCAAAACTATAGAATTGGAAACAAATGGCACTTTCCCTTAAAAAGGGAATGATCTCTTTAGAAGAACACCAGAAGGTTATTCATAACCTCAAATATCAATGGGTTGAATAATTATTGACAGAAGAATGGGTAAAGTGGGAAACAAGGAAGGCTGAAATGGAGAAAGAAAAATCAAGACAGAAACTTCAACAAGAGGTTGTGATGTTGACTAAGGAGAAAGGTCAAATGTATGAGTTAGACCTAAACCTTTTAGGTTGCAGGTCACCATCTCCATCCTATCTGATCTTCTTGTGGGAAATTCTTTATTTTTTCCAATTGAAATCTATTTATGAGAAAATACCCTACAAGAGTAATTCCAATAAAACCTTTTTGGAGGTATTTCGTTCAAGTGATTTTGATGAGCATAGTTTTCTATGCGAACTCTTTTTCAATAATATGTTTGTTGAGTATTCTAGTTTACAGATGGTTATAAATATTGCTCCTTATGTTTGAGATTTGTAGCTTTGGGCCTTCATATCTTTTTTGAAGGCAGGTATTTCGTTCAAGTGATTTTGATGAGCATAGTTTTCTATGCGAACTCTTTTTCAATAATATGTTTGTTGAGTATTCTAGTTTACAGATGGTTATAAATATTGCTCCTTATGTTTGAGATTTGTAGCTTTGGGCCTTCATATCTTTTTTGAGGAATCAAATCGACTCGCACCTTGCCACAAAATCATCTACTATTAATGAAAATAAGGAAAACTTGATGGTAAGATCAGAACCGGGCATGGCCTCTACTATGAGGCATGAATTTAAGAAATTTCTCAATAACCCTGGCATGATAGAACAAATATCCCTCTACAGAAGAAGGATTGTTGGATTTTTTTTTAATATTCATGAACATTTGAAAATTCGGACATTAGTTGGGAACTTGAAACAGTGGGAAGCTTGCAGTGAGACATTACAAGCAGGGGATCCCTTTGGATACCCCAATTTCATAATTGTTGTTACTCGAGTCCTTGAATATGTGCGAATTGTTAAAATGATGGGAGATTTTTGGATGGGGCTCAGATTCAAGTTTCCTTTGATTTGGCTTCCAATTGAAAAATATCAGCCTCACTTCCACCTAAATATATATGATGAGCGTTCATGGACACACCATCTTGTGTCTACTCAAGGGTATAGAAAAGATGATGAAGACACTGTTGGTGCTTATGATTTAACAAGACTGCATCAGCAACATGCTAGTGTCATAATGGCCGAGGACCCTGAAGATTCTGAAGAATTTGCATGAGGACATGCAATGGCTTCAGTTGGGGGGAGATGTTGGGTGCAATATTTAAGGATATTTCAGGCATCCTTTTCCCCATTTTTTGACATTTTTCCTTATTTGAACATGCAATATCCTTAGTCTAATGTCACTCCCTCCGATAAAGAAGTAATATTTTCTTTAACTTATTATTATGTTTTTTTCTGCCAAATATTGAATGAAACAATGTTTTCTTTGGGATGACTAACTAGGGTGTCTTTGGAAGAGTTCTTCAGAATTTTTTTCTTTCAGGTACTGCCATAGCTACTGATTGCCATGGATGAATGATTGATGTTATTCCTTGCTGCTACACCATGAAGTTGTTGTTACACCGCACATTGTTAGGACCATAGTTGTTACTTTCAAAGAGAGTTGTCAAAGAGTCGTATAAAATAACGAAAATCTGGGTGGTTATAACTATGTGTCTAGACAGGAGTGGTGTAACCACAATGATCTTTATTAAACGTCTTGTAACAATTTATATATTTATAAATTACTTATGTTAGTGTAATCAGCATGAGAATCTGCTAGTGTAATCAGCATGAGAATCGCAGATTCTCATGACGGATTTATTTTTCCAATTTAGGGACTCTGTAAAAGGCTTTATAAAAGGATATTAGTCTCATGTAACGATATAGACAAGTAGCAGGATAGATATATCGATATTCTAATTTGTGTACTCTTTAACCATTCTTAATACAAAGTATATATGGTGATGTTACAGAAATTCTTGTGTTGAGTTTTTAAGTAAGTTTCCATTTTCTTCCTGCACCCTGCTAGGGAGGAAGGGCCCTCCTCTTTAGCAGGGATTGCAGTATTCATAGAATATTTATTTCTTTTATGTGTTAAGTGTGGATTTCTTATTATTGTTGTACATGTTCAGTGTGGGATAGATATGCTTCTACTTTCAGATTTATTGTATGTGATGTTACACAGGTTAATTAATTTTATGTTATATCATTCTTGATAGTGTATGGCACAATCTTTGTTTTGAAGCTTTCATGAAGTGTAGATTATTTCCTTGACAAGTGTATTTCATTTTTGCAATGTTCTTTTCTATTTCTGCAAGTTCAATTTCCATTCTACAAGAGTATTTTAATCCCTGCAAGTGTGTTCTGATCTAAATTTGAAACTACTTGAAATTTGTTTGCAAGGTATTCAATTCAGAATTAAACATGTTTAAAAGACTTCCATGTCTTGCAGAAAGAAAACACATGAAATTTTCAGTTGTTTATGACCCATCTAAGCATAGCAGAATTATTTCCTTTTACTGTTTAACACATTAAAATGAATTTGTTCTGCAAAATAAACCAACCACAGATGCAAAAGAAGTTGATAAAGCAGTTCACCCCCTCCAGGGCTACGTTTGTTGGGTCCAAAGCCCCCAAATGGGCTTGTCCTTGTTTTTATAAAATGATCAAATTGAAAATACAGCTGAATAGAAGCATCTACAGGAGAAATAGATGGTATAAATGGATTCAGAACACTTGAATCCTTCAAGATTGACTATTGGATCACCTCCAATGGATACCTGCAACCCTGTACAGTCTTCCCAATACTGGCCCCTAGTGGCTCCTAGAACTTTCACGGCTTCAAAACATATGCAAATGAACTCTGATGGCTGTAAGACCTGACCCAATGGCTTCAGAAGGTCGAAAATACCCAAAATCAAAAAAAAAATCGTCCAAAACCGACTTTATGGGCCAAAGTTATGGCCATTTACTCCTGATTGCCAGTTTGGCCTAAAAAAACCCCAGTTACATTTAGTGACGGCCAGTTAAACCCGCCAAATCCGCCGCTAACTAACTGCTGTTAAATTAAATGCTGGCCTCGGATTGCGTGCTGGCTGTTTGGCTGGCGGTTGGGTTTAGCCCACGGTCTCAGGCTCACGGTCACATGGAGGGCGGGGCTGGCCCTTAGGGGCTGGCCCCCTTCTTTCCCGCCCTTAGCCAATTTCAAAGTTTATTAAATATTCGTTCTGCCCATTAAACAAATCCACAGTGGGTGGCGCGTTGGTAAGCCCTTTGGTTGGTGAGCGTGAGGTCTCGTGTTCTAAACCCGATGATGCCCAAACAATTTTACATTCGCCCAAAAAAAAATTCGCTGATGTCATTTGGGGCCACGTGGCGGCCTGTGATTGGCTGTCGAAAGAGAATATTCCTTGGAATATTCTAAAGAATATTCTGCGGAATATTTTTTTTTTTATTTTTTTTTTTAAATTCAAATTTTATAATGTTTTGGGCAAAATATTCTTTTGGCCATATCTTCCTCATACGGCGACCGTTTTTCGAACCGTTTGCGGCGCCGGAATCGGGAGGACGAGCACTTTCCATTCGTTCAGCTTTGAACAAGTTCTGAGCACTTTTAATTTTGAGCATTTTTACGACACTTAGGACATGAACACCTGATCACGCCTCCCCATTGGGAAGCTTTTGGACCCCAAAAGCCTTCAACTACCTGTTAAAGAGGTGAGGGTACAGCTCCCTCACTCTATCCACTTCCATACACTTTGCCTTGTTCGGTTTGCTGCCTTTGAAACCAACCCGAACATAATCGACACTGCCCCTTCTTGAAGTGCGTGTCCTTCTGTCAAGGATTGTATCTTCTTTCAGCTCATCTAAGAATTCTGGCGAGAAATCTTCTATAGATGGCAGCTGAACAGCACTTTCATGATCAGCAATCAAAGGAGGTTCATACAAACGTAAATTCTCCACATTGACAACAGAATGCATTTGCATGTAGGAAGGCAAATCTAATTGAAAAGCATTATTTCCAACCTTCTTGAGGATTTTGAATGGACCATAACGAATAGGCTTCAGCTTTTTACCTTCTCCTTGCATCCTTTCCTTACTAATGTACAGCCATACCTCATCCCCTTCTTGAAACTTGTGATCGACTCTATGCTTGTCGTGTCTTTCCTTGTACTTGCCTTGACTCTTCTCAAGCTGTTCTTGAATTTGCTGATGTATTCGCTGAATTCTTTCAATGAATGAACGAGCTTTGTCAATATCACTATGTCCCTCAATGGCGACATCTTTCTCAAGAATGAAATCAAGAGGTGATTTTGGCAAGTAACCAAAACAAGCTTCAAACGGTGAGGTGTTTGTGGAAGAGTGCTTGGCACGGTTGTAAGCATGTTGTATGTAGTGCAAATGTTCATCCCAAAGCTTGGGATGCTTGCTGCAATAACCTCTCAAGAGGTGCACAATGGTTCTGTTCACAACTTCGGTTTGTCCATCTGTTTGCGGATGGAAAGCAGTGCTTTTCTTCAACTTTGTGTCCATCATCTCCCATAAGTTGGACCAAAAATTCCCCACAAATCTGGAATCCCTGTCACTAATAATGGAAGTAGGCAAACCAAAGTGAATCCATACATGATGAAAAAATAATTCAGCAGTTTGTTCAGCAGTTATAGTTTTCTTACAAGGCATAAGTATACACATTTTGCTGAAACGATCAACTACTACATATAAATAATCATGTTGCTTTCTAGATTTTGGCAAACCTCCTACAAAATCCATAGAGATGCTCTCCCATGGTCTAGAAGGTACCGGCAAAGGAGTATACAAACCAAGCTTCCTATTGCTAGGCTTGCTTGTAGCACATAATGAACAACCTCTGATGAACCTTGAAACAGAATCTACCATGCGAGGCCAATAGCAATACCTCTGTAGATGTGCAACTGTTTTGCTCACACCAAAATGGCCAGCAATAAGAGAAGAATGAGCTTCTCTTATGACATTTATCCTCTCCCCCTGTGGTATACACAACTTGCCCAAATGAAACAGCGAATTGTTATGCATGTGATAATCATTTTCCTCTACATGATTCCCTTTACTCAAGTTAGCATACACATCTTTAAAGTCATCATCAGATGCATATTGTTCTATGTAACTATCATGTACAATGGAAGCATTCTTAAGTAAAGTAACAACACCAGTAATAGGCCTTGAAAGCATATCAGCAACCTTATTCAATGTACCTTTCTTGTACCTTATTACCAAATGGAACTGTTGCAAGAAGCCCATCCATCTGAAGTGTCGTGACTGTTGTAACTTGCTTTGTGATTGCAAGTACTGTAAGGGCTGATGGTCGGTATGTATAATAGTTTCTTTGCCCATCAAATAGTGTTTCCACTTTTTGACGCTTTGTACCAACGCATACAATTCCTTATCATATGTAGGATAATTTACAACAGCACCAATAAAAGTTTCAGAATGAAATGCAATAGGCTTACCATGTTGTAGAAGAACTGCACCCATAGCATAATCACTAGCATCAGTTTGTATCTCAAATGGCTGTCTCAAATCCGGTAATGCAAGGACTGGAGCTGAACTAATCTTCTCTTTCAAAGATTCGAAAGCTTTTTGCTGCTTGCCTCCCCATTGGAAAGCATGCTTCACACTTGTCACTGCATGCATAGGAGCTGCTATAGAAGAGAAGTTAGAGATGAACTTCCTCCAATATTGAGCTGCAACCAAAAAACTTCTTACCTCTATTATGGATTTGGGAGTAGGCCACTTCACAATAGCCTCAATCTTAGCAGGATCAATTCTCAAAGCACCTCCTCCTACTATGTGTCCCAAATAAACCAAAGAAGTCTTTCCAAATTCACACTTTGACATTTTAAGAAATAATTGATTCTTCTTCAAAACATTAAGTACTTTTCTAACATGCATGACATGATCTTCTCTAGACTTTCTGAAAATTAAGATGTCATCTAAGTAGACAATAACGAAATCATCAAGAAAAGGACGCAAGACATCATCCATTACCCGCATGAAAGTTGCAGGTGCATTGCACAAACCAAATGGCATCACAAGCCACTCAAAGAGTCCTTGTTTGGTTTTAAACGCTGTCTTCCAAATGTCACTTTCTTCAATTCTTACTTGATGATATCCACTACGCAAGTCTAACTTAGTGAAATATCGAGCATCTTTTAGCTGGTCTATCAAATCATCTATCCTTGGGAGTGGGTAACGATTCTTTACAGTTATCTTGTTCAAGGCCCTGAAATCAACACACATACGCCAAGTGCCATCTTTTCTTGGAATCAATACAATCGGTGACCCACATGGCAAAGTACTTGGCCTTATGAAACCCTTGTCCAACAAGTTCTTGATTTGCTTCTTTATTTCAGCATTCTCCATAATAGACATGCGGTACATGCCTATGTTTGGAAGAGGACAATCTGGATGCAAATGGATTTCATGCTGAATCTCCCTCTTAGGAGGCAAACCTGTTGGCTCCTGAAACATCTCATGATATGCATCAACTACATCATACAGATCTGATTTAAGTTTTGGATCACAATTGTCAAATGACTAATGATTCACATCAACCTTGGGCTTAATCATAAGAAGAACAAAATTCTTACTTGAATTGACCAGCCTTTTTACCTATCCTGCATTCACCATCGCTATATTTGTCTTCTTGCGATGAGCTCTAACAATGAACTCCTTGCCATCTTTGAACAGATGATATTTGTTTTCATGGCGTTGAAAGATAGTTTTCCTGTCAAACAAATAAGGACTTCCCAAAACAATTCCTGCTATATCAAAAGGTACCACATCAAGTTCAACTGTGTCAATAAAATGTGCAGTAATTGCAAAGCGCGATGTGCACTTTCTTGAAACTTGTAAATTTGCATCCTTGCAAATCCATCCAAGTGGATATGGCTTTAGATGTGGAACGGTCTCAAGTTTAAGCTGCTTGACCAAGTCCTCTGATATAAGGTTTGCTTGTGACCCAATATCAAAAAGTGTGTCAATCTTAGTATGTTTTGAAATCACCCTCACATGAAACAGTTCAATTCTTTCTTCCTCATTAGGAGCTTGTACATGGTAGTTTGAGGTACTAGTGCTGGCTTGAGTTTCAATTTCTTTTCCCTTCAAGTTTTTCAAACCCATGGCTGTAATTTTGGTTTCATCACCTGAATCTTCCCCTAAATCTTGTGGTGTAGATGTAGTAGCAGCAGTTTTCTGTTTCCCTTTGGATTTGTTAGATTGAGGTCTTTTTTCAGGATGTAATTTCCAACAGTTTTTCTCCTCATGGCCTGGTTTAGAACAGTGTTTACATATCACTTTATCACTCTCCTGTTTGACAGATGCATTCTTTTTTCCTTTTCCCTTGGAGGTTTTCTCTTTGCTTTTCCCCTTGGGAGGCTTGTTTCTACCCTCTTCAAATGTGTTTTTTCCCCTTGCCTCTAAATGGGTAGCTTGGACACAAACCTCGTCCAAGCTAGTAGGGTTAAACATCAAGATGGTGTTTCTAAGGTAGCTATGCAAGCCACCGATGTATTTCAGCAGGGTTTCTTGGGTCTGTAAATCTACCCCTAACAAGAGAGCCCTTCTCCTGAATTCTTGGGTGTAGTCTTGGACACTCTGACCCTTAAGTTGTCTGAAATTTTGCCAGTTCATAATGGCCTTCTGCATGTGAGCAAGAGGATAAAACTGTTTTTTAATGGCTAACAGAAATTCAGGCCATGTTAAGGTAACCTTACCAAATTTCTTGATCTCCTCTTTAGTCTTGGCCTCCCAACAGACCAAGGCTGCTCCATCCATTCTCAAAGAAGCCAACTGAATCTTTGTGGCATCATCATGCATATTTTGGATCCTCAAGTAAACTTCCAACTGCCTAATCCAGTTGTCAAGCTTTTCTGCATTCACTTCACCATTAAACATAGGTAATTCGAATTTTACATCAAGCTTCAAAAAAGGACTTTTTCCAGAGGATCTATGCTTATGAACAGAAGAAGACGAGGATGAAGAGGAAGAAGGTGAAGATGGGGGTGGTGGATCACCATTACCTCCATGTCCTTTCTTGGAATGATCATCATCCTTCTTACCTCCTAAAGAGCCCTCTCCTTCATGTGGATATTTGGACCCTTCTCCAGCCAATTTCTCATTTCTTTCTTGGTACAATATCCTCACCATTTCAGTGAGATCTAAGAAATCCTTTCTGAAGACTCTTTCTTCTTCTCTTGGATCTGTCTCTATAGGAATTTCTCCTTCATGTTCAGACATCCTTGAAGCTTCTGCTGAGACTCTTGAGGGTGAAATTGAAGGTGGAGGTGATGGCTCTCTGGCCTTCCTTGACTGAGGATTCTCTCGTTCTCTAGTCAACTTTCCTTCCCCTCTTTTAAGTTTCAACCTGGTAAGCATCAATACTTGCAAGACAATTAGAAGATCTTTGCACAAAAACAATCAAAAGACAACTACACCAGAGATTGACTGAAAAGAGCATTTATCTACTTTTCAATTGTATAACAAGAGCATTTCGAAGGCTTCCTGGCTCATTTCAGGCTCTGTCTATAGCTTATTTGACTGATTTTGATACAAAGAAGCAACAATCTAGCTCTGATACCAACTTGATCTGAATTTGAAACTACTTGAAATTTGTTTGCAAGGTATTCAATTCAGAATTAAACATGTTTAAAAGACTTCCATGTCTTGCAGAAAGAAAACACATGAAATTTTCAGTTGTTTATGACCCATCTAAGCATAGCAGAATTATTTCCTTTTACTGTTTAACACATTAGAATGAATTTGTTCTGCAAAATAAACCAACCACAGATGCAAAAGAAGTTGATAAAGCAGTTCACCCCGTCCAGGGCTACGTCTGCTAGGTCCAAAGCCCCCAAATGGGCTTGTCCTTGTTTTTATAAAATGCTCAAATTGAAAATACAGCTGAATAGAAGCATCTACATGAGAAATATATGGTATAAATGGATTCAAAACACTTGAATCCTTCAGGATTGACTATTGGATCACCTCCAATGGATACCTGCAACCCTGTACAGTCTTCCCAAAACTAGCCCCTGGTGGCTCCTAGAACTTTCACGGCTTCAAAACGTATGCAAATGACCTTTGATGGCTGTAAGACCTGCACCAATGGCTTCAGAAGGTCGAAAATACCTAAAATCAAAAAAAAAAATCATCCAAAACCAACTTTTTGGGCCAACGTTATGGCCATTTACTCCTGACTGCCAGTTTGGCCTAACAAAACCCCAGTTACATTTAGTGATGGCCAGTTAAGCCCACCAAATCTACCGCTAACTAACTGCTGTTAAATTAAATGCTGGCCTCGGATTGCGTGCTGGCTGTTTGGCTGGCGGTTGGGTTTAGCCCACGGTCCCGGGCTCACGGTCACATGGAGGGCGGGGCTGGCCCCCTTCTTTCCCGCCCTTAGCCAAATTCAAAGTTTATTAAATATTTGTTCAGCCCATTAAACAAATCCATAGTGGGTGGCGCGTTGGTAAGCCTGTTGGTTGGTGAACGGGAGGTCTTGTGTTCAAAACCCGACAATGCCCAAACAATTTTACATGCGCCCAAAAAAAAATTCGCTGATGTCATCTGGGGCCATGTGGCGCCCTCCGGGCCTGCCACGTGGCGGCCTGTGATTGGCTGCTGAAAGGGAATATTCCCTGGAATATTCTAAAGAATATTCTGTGAAATATTCCTTTTTTAATTTTTTTTTTTTTAAATTCAAATTTTCTAATGTTTTGGGCAAAATATTCTTTTGGCCATATCTTCCTCATACGGCGACCGTTTTTCGAACCGTTTGCGGCACCGAAATCGGGAGGACGAGCATTTCCAGTTGTTCAGCTTTGAACCAGTTCTGAGCACTTTGAATTTTGAGCAATTTTACGACACTTAGGACATGAACACCTGATCATGTTCAACGACATATTTTCTTTCTTGTTTTGTCTAGTTGTTACATGTATCAACACAGATAGTGAAGACACCTTTGAAATAAAAATACTTACCTTGGTTGATAATTAATGGTTGTGGAAGTAGTAAAATTGACCAAACACCAACCTTCTCCTTTGCTCCTTTGTTTTCCTTTGCTTCCCTTTGATTTTCCGTTGCTTTCCTTATCCAAATCCAAGTGAATGATAGAGTGCTCCAAGAATGCTATAAGTGTGCAAGAATGTATGAGAGTGTAAAGAGAGAACCAACACTGAACTGAAAAAAGTTGTGAATTATTTCTCTGATGCCTTTTTATCATTAATTCCTAGACTTTTCCTTTCCTTTTCCTTCATTTTCTCTCTAATTTCCCTTACATGCAGATTTGTGTCTTGTCACCTTCCTTTTCTCCTATTTTCCTTTATTTTAATAATTTAAATGCCAATTAATTCCTCTTTTCCTTTTACAATTTCCATATCCATTAATAAACCGCAAGTGATTCTCACTATAGTGTTTCCCCAACATGCAACTTGGAATACATGTCCCAAGACCTTGGTCTTATTTTTTTTTGCCTTTAATATCCTTTATTACATGAAACTTTAACCTAGGTTTGTTACACTCCACCATTGAACCATTTTGTTTGAGATTTATCAATTGGCTAAAGAAGGTATTGTTCTTTGTATCCTCATAATGTGCTACCAATTATTCCATTAAAATTGTCCAAGTGACAATTTATTTACAAGAACAAAGCCATTGATACCACACAGACTGATTTTGTTCTAAATATAAATATGCAATGTGTACCTTTTGTATGTGTAGCACATCATGTGGATCAAATAATTGCTCCATCTATAGTATCCATGTTACCATATCTTTTCCATCAAAATTCATCAAATCTATATTTGGAATGTAGTGGGTCTTAAACCCAACATTAGATTCTCTAAAATAATAATTCATATTCCTTTTGTCCTCATCATGATTTTCATGGATTACCTTGTCAACACTAGGAATATTTTCTTCCAACAACTTTGTCAACCCTTCCACTTGACATTCATCATGTCCATGTCTACTTTAAAAACTCCCATGTTTGCTTTTAAACCATCCTTCAAGCCTTCCCTGTTGTCTTTTATTTTTTTCTTCTAAACCATCCATCTTAAATTCAGTTCATTTTCAGTGACTCTTTGCGAGAGCGAAATTTTTTGCGCTTGGTCTCGTAATTTTGATATATGATGTTGCATTTCTTCCTCTTCTTCATGCATCATAGTAGAGATTTCTGGTTGCTTACTAGGTGTATCCAATTTTGTGTTTCAATTTATTTTGGAATCAAACAATGATATTTAAGCTTCGTTATGCCCTTTGAATCACTTCAAGCTGATTTTTCAAACAAAAGTTTTGCAAAATTTAAAAAAAATAATAATAATAATAATAATAATACACAAATTTTTCTTGCTTTTAGGAGATCAATCTTGAAACTATTGTATCTATGTAATTTTGGCCCTCCTATGGTAGCCCTCTCGGTCTTCTTTCCAATTCCAAAAGTTACAACCATATTGGATTCCTCAAAATAAAGTTATGCCAAATATCCCATGATGACCTGAATATGGACAAGTTCAATAGATCGAAGTTTTACAGGATACCACGTGTCACTATTTCAGCCTTCGGCCCTGAAATTGATACACAAGAAACTACAGTCTCTTCACTTTCATTCAATTCTTATAAAATTTAAATCCAATGCTCTAAGAGAAAGTTATGATTATTTTCCCTAGGTCACTTGTTTGATACTGAATTCTGGAGCATGCAAAAAACATAACTTCTTCGGACCATATCTCATTAAAATTTTACACGAAGTTTGCCAAGATTTCAGCTCGATGTGGTCAAAATTTCAGCTTTTGAAGCCTCATAGAAAAAAAATTATAGTGAAAATTCCATGATGACCTATTTGAAATAGTGAAACCCTAGAATCCAAAGATTTGATACCAAATGTTATGCAACCATATTACAAATAAGAAGAAAAAGTATATCAATGACTTGAAAATTAGCCTCTTCGAGGGGCAAACCTCCTTTACATCACATAAAAGAACAATTCTTGGATTATACAAATGACAAGGCCTTCTTGGTATATATAGGAGTCTAAGGGGTCACAATATAATCAGAGCCTACATAAAAATAATAATGTGAGGGCATAACGATAACAATAGTGGGCTTCTATGGGGCACAACAATAACAATAGTGGGCTTCTATTGAGCACAACAATAACAATATGGGGGCTACAGGGGCACAAAAATAACAATAAGGGGGCTACACTAACAATAACAATAAGTGGACTACACTAATATTATAGGGACCTAACAATTTGCTAGATGAAATAAAGCAGTACATGGCCAGGAATATTACTAAGAGGATTGGAACAATTTTTAACTATGAGAAGTAGCCACAAGTTCATCCAATATATTCATTATAAATTTTCCCTAGTTGAATACTTGAAAAAGGCCTTTGAAAATGATGAGATGTTTTATAAATACACCTTAACCACATTTATTATGAATTTGTCAGACATAAATGACGCGTGAAGGAAAAAATAAAATATTCCTTCCCAAGGAAGAATTAAATGATTAAAGGATTATTTGAAAGAAGGAATTAAGATGCTTCAGGAATTAATTTCCAAGTGTGACAATAGTAAAACAATGTGAAGTGATTTATTATTTAAGTTAATCAAGGTAGAAAAGGAATTAGAGGGCCCCATTTTAATCATGGATGTGGTTTTATTAGACCAAGAACAAACTTAGGATCGTATGTATGTATTAATGATTACATGGGGGAATGAATTCAATAAACTTGTTGATTTCCCTAAAGAGAAAATCGAAAAGTGGTTAATTCATTTTGTCAACAAGAATAAATATCAATCTGACATAGTATATCAAATCAGTTATGATTTAAAGGATGTTGAAAAAGAGTTATGTGAATTTCTAGAGAAAATAGAAGTCATTGTTGCACCTTTACAATATTACATTGAATAGTGACTCTAGGATATATTAGAAAAGGTAACAAATTCAAGATGACTCGTCAATGGTTACAATGGTTAGGTTTTCAGCTCACATCCAACATTTTAAATTGGGAGAAGTATTCAAAGAAGAGGGATTTTTTTCCCACACTATAAGTAGACTATCTAATTTGTCCTTACCTTTCTTCTTCTCACATAATAAACATTCAACCTTCTTCACTGTGGAGTTTTCCAAGTATCAAGGTCAATTCCTAATTGTTGTTTCTCTTCTCGTCAAGGTATTTTCCTTAAGTGAGAGCCTAATCCTTGTCCTTAAATGGACCAATGCATTTTAAATTTCTGAGATATTACATACTTTCATTTAAACAATTGTATTTTAAATTTTTGAGATATCACATACTTGCATTTAAACAATAGTATACTATATAACAAAAAAATGGGTTCCACAGAGAATTATAAAAGTTCATGTCTAGTGTAATCTTTGGAATAAAGCTTGAGATAACAAGGATGTAACTCTTTTCATCCCAGCGAATTTGAATGCAATGATATATTAAAGTTATCTTCAAATGTGTTCCATAATTATTTTTGCTTGCCCAAATGTTGGATTCTTTCTCTATACTTGTGCTAGGAATTCATGATTGGTAATTTATCAATGTATATGATATCCCTATGAATATCTAAGGCCTAGTCCTATCTCACGCCCTTTTTTTCCTCTATTTTTCTCTATTTTACTTAAGTTGATGATTTTTTGTTAAAGAGGAGTGCCACCTCTATAATGATGGGGGGTGAGTTGTTCCCTCAAACGTTATCTTTAAGATTTGGCCAATCCCAATGATAAACATCTACATAGATTGTGAAGATGAAAAATATCAAGAATGAGAATTATCACAAGATCTAGAGCTAGAAGAGACTACTATAATAATATATTGTCATGCATTGAGTGGCATCAAAACTTCAAAAACCCTCAATATAGAAGGATATATAAAAAGAAAATGGTAACAGTGTTGATTGATTCAAGTAGCACCCATAACTTCATTAATTATAAAATGGAAAACCTTCTTTACTGCTTTGGATATCTAACACCAGAATTTCAAGTAATGATTGTGGATGGAGGTATCGTAAATTTTTCAATGAAGTGCCACAGTGTTAAGTTGAATATGGGGGAGTATTTATTAAATATTCATGTGATTGCAATCCAAATGGATGGTGCTAATATTGTATTTCGGGTCTAATGGTTATGATCATTGGAAATAGTGACCCTTAATTTTCAATGTCTTTTCGTGATATTTTCCTCAAAAGGAAAGGAAATTGAGCTTATAGGTATCCAAGGGAAACCCTATAAAGTGATAAGCTCTAAAAGCATGAAACTTTTGCTAAAATTGGGATACCATAGTGTAATTATATAATTATGTTCTTTATATGTCCAAACATCTATCATCTACTCCATTGGATCTCTAAAAAGTTATCAACAATCATTCCAAGGTATTTGGAGAGATGTTTAAGTGTCTTCCACCTATTGAGATCATGACCATGATTTTCATTTGCAACCTAGAAATATACCACCCAACAATAGGATTTACAGGTATCCATATGCACAAAAGAGTGATATTGAGAGTATGGTTCAATATATGATAGATGATGGATTCATTTAACCTAGACAGAGTGCTTTCTTTTCATAGTATATGTGTCCATATTACAAACAGCTCGACAAAATGACAATCAAAGATAAGTTTCTTATTCGTGTCATTGATGAATTATTAGATGAACTGCATGGTGCGATTTTCTTTACTAAGTTGGATCACCATTCTGGATATCATCAAACTATAATGAAGCAAGAAGACATTCCCAAAATAACCTTTAGAACACATGAAGTTCATTATGAGTTTTAGGTTATGTCATTTGGACTTACTAATGCACCTTCAACATTTTAAAGCTTGATGAATTATATTTTCAATGCATTCCTTAGAAAATTTGTCCTAGTATTTTTTGATGACATTAATCTACAACAAATATTGGGAAGAGCACGAGTAACATGTTGATAGGGCCTTAAATTTATTGGAAGAGAAACAACTATAAGAAAAATTTTCCAAGTGTAAGAATGTTACTAACTTAACAAGAATTTTATCGATTTCTCTTTTTTTTTAAGATTACATCTGATCATGTTTTTTCATGTTGATTTTGAAAAGTGGTGATGCAACATCACCATTTTTTCACTTCATGGTTAAAATTTCAACATATTTCAACCATGTCATTTAAAATAAAATATCATGATTACGAAAGATGTGAAAAACCATGTTGAAATACAAAAGTGGCAATGCAACATCACCTTCTTTTTTTCTAGGGTTAAAATTCAAACATTTTTCAAACATGGCATTAAAAACCAAGCATCGTGACTACAAAGACATGAAAAAACACATTGAAATTCAAAAGTGATGATGCAGCACCAACACCCCCTTTTGAAGGGTTAAAATTCAAACACCTTTCAACCATATCATTAAAGATTAAATATCATGACTATGAAAAAACATAATAATTAGCACTTAATGTTTGTCTACATTTCTGTTTTTTTTTTCTTTTTCTTTTTAAATACTCATTTTTTAAGTGTTTTTCAAATTACATCACAACCTTGATCATTGATACCATAAAAAATAAAAACATAAAGTTGACTATAAATTTAAAAGTGTCATTATATAGCTTTTGTTTAATTATTAATTATTTCTTTTTAATAATTTACATTACAAAATCGAGGAAAACAGATTTTTTATATATATATAAAGGGTGGAAAATAATTTTAAAAAAATAAATAAATAATCACATCTTTATTCTTAAAAAATTAAGAAATATTATTTTTTCTTTTTAAATTAAGGGAAAATTTTATTTTTTATTTTTTGTAAATTGAAGCTTTTATATTATTCACCAAAACATGGATACATAGATTTTCCAAATGTTGGACACAAATTGTCATTGATGTCAATATGGCAATATTCAATAGGAGGAGACAGAGCCATCAGAGGAGCAGACGGAGCCAAGAGGAGCAAATGGAGCCAAGAGGATCAGACCAAGCGAGAGGAGCTATAGGAGGAGCCACATATATATATGCCATATATATGCCAAAGAAGAGGAGCTATTGGAGCATATCAGAGCAAGAGGAGCCATCGGAGGAGCAAATGAAGCAAACAGAGCCATATATGCCTCAGATAACAGATATCGGGAGCATACACAGCTATCGGGAGCCATCGGGAGCAGAACTCATATAGATATGTTATCGGGCTTGTAAAACCCGTGTATGCATGCTTTAACATTATCGGTGGTTAAAACCCATATATATGCGTTATACAATAATATATGCATGCATCAACATTATCGGGAGTTGTTCGGGCGATCAAAACCCATATATGCCTTCATTAATACTATCGGGAGTTGTTCGGGCAATGAAAACCCACATATGCATGTATTAACGTTATCGGGAGTGTTTGAGCGCCCAAAATCTACATATATGCATTTACAATAATCAAAGGCCTTTTTCCTTTTTGGCGGAAACAACACAAGTTAAATGTGTTTCGGCACATATGGACCCGATGGCATATATATATATATATATATATATATATATATATATATATATATATATATATATATATATATATATATATATATATATATATTTCGCCATATCGGCGCATCGGGGTTTCGGCTAAGTGACCCGATGGCATATCACAATGGACCCGATGGCATTTCATATTTGGTTTATAATATATCGCATCCGCAGCATAAAGGGTCGCCCACCCCAAATCCTCTGATTGCGATAACTCCGCGGACCCGATGGTGGCATTAAAACTGGTTTATAATAATATCGCATCCGCTGTATGTCGCAATGTATATAGGGCCGTCCACCCCAATCCTCCGATTGCGATAAGTGGTGGCGGACCCGATGGAAGCTTTAAAGGGAATATATATTAACATCGCATCCGCATTAATTTCCCATCCTATAAAGGTTTCCCATATCTAATTGTCGATTGCAATTACAAGGCAGACCCGATAAATTATAGTTGCGGGTGAATTAAATTTGAAGTCCGCCTTTAAGTGTTTTTCGCCTGTTTTTCATATATTTCCTATGTAACTCAAAAATGGCTTGCGCGGGGTGTTTTAAGCCGAAAGGCTTACGATCGCTGTTTCGATGGTTCAGAAGGTTGAACGACAGTTGAATGGGGTGATTCATGGCGAAATCTATTGCGATTGGGACGTGGCTGTCTGTTAAGCTATGTTGACTTGTATATACCTACAATCAATGGCAAAGCAGCGCTGTTACAGTCTTATGAATATGGTCCTCTGCGTTGACTCAGTGCTTGCCATTGATACAACGCATCCTGCGAATATTGGAACACTTGTATAGACAGAAGAAGCAAAGGAATGGGAAGCCGAAGTGTCAAGCGAACATAGAAGATCAAGCGAGTCAGAGGAAACGATAGCGACTGAGGAGGAAGCCAAAGAGCCAGCATGTAAGAGGAAACGAATGGACAGAGGCATGGAATGTATAAAAACAGAAAACACAGAGGACTGTGTTGTTGTTGTTGTTGTGGTGAAAAAAAACCAGAGAAGAGGCAACAGAACCAGCGGAGGGTGCAGAGGCAACTGAACCAGCGGAGGGTACAGAGGCAACAGAAGCAGCAGAGACTGTAGAGGCAGCAGAACCAGTTTATACCAAGGTTGGGTTGGAACCCAAGAGGTTGGAGCCTCAGAACTGAACAGGATTGAAGTCCTTGGGAGTTGGTGCTCCTAAAATCCAAGATTGGTGTCTTGGCAAAACAGAGTTGGTGCTCTGGAGGTTGGAGCCTCACTGAAGTCCAAGTTGGAGCTTGGCAACCATTCATAGTCAGATATACTTATATTGTATTTATTTCATTGCATTGTATTGAGTCTTAATAAAAGCATTTATTCCAGCTGTCGATTTTTGTGTTCTGTGTATACATATACATATCTATATATGCTTTTGACAATCACTAGAACAAAAAATAATAAATACTGATTCACCCCCCCTCTCAGTATTTCCAACAATTGGTATCAGAGCAGGCTTCTTCATACTAGCCTAACAGCTTGAAGAAGGATCAGCAGCCATGATGAGAAATCATGAAGCATCAGGAAAACCTCCTCTGTTCGATGGCACTAACTTTGGGTTCTAGAAGAAAATAATGACTTACTACTTAATGTCCCTTGGACTTGAAGTCTGGCATTTTTGTCAAACTGAATACCAAACGAATTCCACTCTTCCAACAGACCAAGACGAGAGGAAAGCCTACATTGCAAATCCAAACGCCATGAACTCTATCACTAGTGGAATCATTGATTCCGAATTTACAAAAATCATGCACTATAACTCTGCCAAAGAAATGTGGGAGAAGCTAGTTGGCTTGTACGATGGAGACTAAAAAGTCAAAAAGGCAAAGCTTCAAACTCACAGAAGACAGTTTGAAAGTTTGAAGATGGAAGATGAAGAAGACATTGCAGCATACCTCCTCCAAGTAGCTGAAGTGGTAAATTCCCTGAAAGGATTGGACGAAAAAGTTGAAGAAAGTACCATTGTTCAAAAGGTATTAAGGTCTCTTCCAGACAGATTTGACTCCAAAATAAGTGTTATAGAAGAAGCAAAGGATATAGATACCCTCAAAATGGATGAACTCCATGGAATTCTCACTGCTTATGAAATGAGGAAAGGTGGCCCTAGCTCCAAAGATGCAGCATTCAAGGCCTCAAAGTCAAAGGAAGGGAAAGAAAGGAATGACTGTAGTGATGATTCAGATGTGGAATCCGAATTGGCCCAATATGTATGAAAGCTAAAGAAAGGATCTAAGCTTAAGGCAAGTATCCTCTTATCTGTTTTAAATGTGGTAAAATAGGTCATTATGCAGCAAAATGTCCACATAAACATGACAGTGATGATGAAGGAAATTCTAAAAGAATGGCACACAAAAAGAAAGGGCTCAATAAGAAAAACTTCTTCTCCAATCAAGATGAGTCTGATGAGGATGAGTTTATGGTCATCAAAAAGAAATCAGATAAGGAAAGTGATCATGATGAAAGCCAAGAAGCATTATTCATGGCACTCACAGATGATGATGACTCGGGGCTAGAAGGAAATGTGGATGAACTGTTAATAAGTGCCATTGAAGAAAACGAGAAACTACGGAACAAAATCATTTCTCTCAAAGTGGAAAACGAGGAAATAAGAAGGAGAGAAGATCTCTTGGAAGCAAAGCTTAAAGAAAAAGAAGAGACTTGTGAAGAACGCGAGGCCGAAGTAGTGTCTCTGAGAAAGGAGTTGGAGAAAATTAAAAAGGGTTGTAAAAGCTCTCAAATACTTGAGACTATTCTGAAAAATCAAAAACCTCAGCATGATAAGTCTGGAATAGGTTTCAAAGGAGAATCCTCAAGCACTAAGAATATTGCGAAAAGCTATGCCGATGCACTTTCCTGCAATCTAAAAGATGAAAAAGTATGTTATCAAAAGTGCATCCCAGATTCCAAGAATGAAGAAAGAATTACTGCAAAGAAGAATGTGGAGTCGAATCATGGACACTACAACAAATACAAACCTGTACTCCACCAAGGGCCCATCAAAAATCCAAATAACGAGGGAGGAGTAATTCCCAGGAACGAAATCGACTCAAACCGTGGTTGCTTCAAAACCATCTTTCTTGGACACTGCTTTCACTGTAAAAACTTCAGTCACCAAGCTAGACACTGTATGGCTCGCAGAAGTGAAAAGACAACGCAAAAGGACAGAGTAATCAACTCATATGCCCCCAAAAGGCAGGGACAAATCAAAACCTTCAATTCATTTAATCCCTTAACCAAATTTGATCTGATTTGCTCTTTTTGCTACAATAATGGACACTATGAACAAGACTGCCCACTCAAAGGAAGAAAGACGAGTAGCAAGAACTCCAGCGGGACAAATGCGGCCTGGCTCTATGTGCTCAAAGAAATGGAAACCAGTGGTTTGTAGATAGTGGATGCTCCAGACACATGACAGGGGACAGAGGGAAGTTTGTCTCACTGAGCAAAAAGGAAGGGAATGTGTCTTTTGGAAGCGGATCTGGCAGAATTGCAGGAAAAGGAACAGTTACTCTGATAAATGGAAAAGGAAAAGCTTAAGATGCTTTGCTAGTTGACGGACTCAAACACAACCTTCTGAGTGTCAGCCAAATCTGTGATCAAGGACATAAGGTTGTTTTCAGCACCAAATACTGTGAGATAAGGAACTCTGCCTCAGGGAAACTTGTGGCAAAAGGGGTGAGAACACCAGACAACATTTACATTCTGAACAAGATTCAGGAAAATAAATGCTAGTTGAGTCAGACAGTTGAGATTTGGTTGTGGCACAAGCGACTTGGACATACAAGCTTCGAAAATCTGATCAATATCAGCAAGATCAAAGTTGTACAAGATATCCCAAGGCTGTTCAAACCAAATCAAGCAGTGTGTGGTCCATGTCAACATGGAAAGCAAACCAGAACCAGCCACAAGACAAAGGAACACTGTACATCGAAGCCCTTGGAGATCATCCATGCTGATGTGTGTGGGCCAACTAGAAATCAAGCACTCCAAGGAGAAAGGTACTTTGTGTTATTTGTTGATGATTATACTAGAATGATGTGGATATATTTCATAAAGTATAAATCTGAAACTTTTGAGTGCTTTAAGAATCTAAAAGCCCTTGTAGAAAATGAAAAAGATTCAAAAATTAAGTGCCTCAGAACAGACAGAGGAGGAGAATTCACATCAAACGAGTTTAGTGAGTTCTGTAATATTCATGGAATTAAAAGGGAATTCTCGGCTACTAGAACACCTCAGCAAAATGGGGTAGTTGAAAGACGAAACCGAACAGTTCAAGAGATGGCAAGAACCATGCTATTAGCAGCAGACCTACAGCCTAAATTCTGGAGAGAAGCAGTAGGGACAGCTGTCTATACACTGAATCGGACTCAATTAAGACCAAATTGTGACAAAACTCCTTATGAGCTATGGAAAGGAAGACCTGCTTCGGTGAAGTACTTCAAGATATTTGGAAGCAAGTGCTTCATAAAAATAAATGATGGCTCACCTGGAAAGTTTGATTCTCGGGTTGATGAAGGGATATTTCTTGGATACTCTCCACGGAGCAAGGCTTACAAGTGCTACAATTATCGACTGAAGAAAATAGTGGAAAGCATTGATGTAAAGGTTGATGAAGATCTTCCAGAAAAGGAAATTGAAGAACATGAAGATGACTTTCTCCTTGAAGAAGAAGAACCTAAAGAAGAAAATATAGATGATGAAGAAGAAGAAGAGAAAAGAGAACCACCTCATACGCCTTCAAAGATGAAGTATATTGAAAGATATCATCCAGAAGAGCAGATCATTGGCGATAAAGATGAAGGTGTGTAGACCCGAAGAAGGATATCAATTACACCCAAGAGAAAAGTCATTGCCCTCCTATCTATGATAGAACCAGAAACATTTGCAGAAGCAAGTAAGGATCCTCACTGGGTAAAAGCAATGGAAGAAGAAATGTCCCAAATTGAGAAGAACAAGACATGGGAGCTGGTACCTCGTCCAAAGGACAAAAACATAATAGGAACAAAATGGGTGTTCAAAAATAAAATGAATGAGGAAGGACAGGTTATCAGAAACAAGGCAAGACTTGTCTGCAAAGGCTATTCACAAATTGAAGGAGTTGACTTTGAAGAGAAATTTTCACCCGTGGCCCGTATGGAAGCTATCAGGATGTTCTTAGCATTTGCTTGCTCAAAAGGATTCAAAATCTATCAAATGGACCTGAAATCAGCATTTCTAAATGGGGAACTCAAGGAGGAAGTCTACATGGAGCAGCCAGAAGGTTTTGATCTGACAGCAGGAAAGGACCTAGTCTGTAAGTTGAAAAAGGCTTTGTATGGATTGAAACAAGCTCCTAGAGCTTGGTATGCAAGACTGGATAACTATCTCTAACAACAAGGCTTCAAAAAGGGAGTGGCTGGAAGCAATCTATACATAAAGATAGATCAACGTAAGTTACTAATTGCTCTTGTTTATGTCGATGATCTGATTTTTGCTAGTAATAATGATGAAATGAGCCATGAATTTTCTCAAAGCATGGCAAAAGAGTTTGAGATGTCAATGATAGGAGAGTTGTCCCACTTCCTTGGACTTCAAGTATCTCAAACCAGAGCAGGATTGTGTATATCTCAAGCCAAATATCTAAAAGACGTGCTCAAAAAATATGGAATGGAGGATTGTGCACCCGTGAGTACACCTATGACCACAAACTGCAAATTGAGCAAAGATGATGACTCCCCTCTAGTAGATGCAACTCATTACAGGTCAATGGTTGGAGCCCTTCTATACTTAACAGCTACACGACCAGACATAATGCAAGCAGTAGGAATGGTGGGAAGATTTCAATCTGCTCCCAAACAATCTCATTTATTAGCTGTAAAAAGAATTCTCAGATATTTGAAGGGAACTTCTGATTTTGGTCTTTGGTACCCAAAGGACTCAACACTGATGATAACTGCATACACCGATGCTGATTGGGCTGGAAGTATAGATGATTGGAAAAGTAATATTGGAAATGCATTCTTCCTAGGAGACTGTTTAGTATCCTGGCTCAGCAAAAAACAGTGATCCATATCATTATCCACAGCCGAAGCTGAGTATATTGCTGCAGCAGACTGTTGTTCTCAAATACTATGGATGAAGGAAGCTCTAAAATATCTCGACATATGTACATATCAACCGATTACCGTCTATTGTGACAACACAAGCGCTATCGGTCTCAGCAAAAATCCAGTGATACACTCAAGAACCAAACACATACCAATCAAGTATCATTTCCTCCGTGAGCAAGTAGCTGAACAAAACATCGTCCTGGAATATATCAATACTAAGGAGCAGATAGCTGATATTTTCACAAAACCTCTTCCTCGAGAAGCATTCGAACATCTGCGTCAAAAGATGGGGGTTATTTCTTTATCATCACTCAAGTTCATTCATAAAGATGCAGCAGGACAAGGGGAGTTCGTATGCATTCCTTTGCCATTGATGTCAAAGGGGGAGAGAGCAGAAGAATATTTCCATCAATAACAAAGGGGGAGATTGTTGGACACAGATTGTCATTGATGTCAATATGGCAATATTCAAGAGGAGGAGACAGAGCCATCAGAGGAGCAGATGGAGCCAAGAGGAGCAAATGGAGCCAAGAGGAGCAGACCAAGCCAGAGGAGCCACATTGGAGCAAAGAGGAGCTATAGGAGGAGCCACATATGTATATGCCATATATATGCCAAAGAAGAGGAGCTATCGGAGCAAGAGGAGCCATCGGGGGAGAAAATGAAGCAAACAGAGCCATATATGCCTCAGATAACAGATATCGGGAGCATACACAGCTATCGAGAGCCATCGGGAGCAGAACTCATATAGATATGTTATCAGGCTTGTAAAACCCGTGTATGCATGCTTTAACATTATCGGCGGTTAAAACCCATATATATGCGTTATACAATAATATATGCATGCATCAACATTATCGGGAGCTGTTCGGGCGATCAAAACCCATATATGCCTTCATTAATACTATCGGGAGTTGTTCGGGCAATGAAAACCCACATATGCATGTATTAACGTTATCGGGAGTGTTTGAGCGCCCAAAATCTACATATATGCATTTACAATAATCAAAGGCCTTTTTCCTTTTTGGTGGAAACAACACAAGTTAAATGTGTTTCGGCACATATGGACCCGATGGCATATATATCTATATATATATATATATTTCGCCATATCGGCGCATCGGGGTTTCGGCTAAGTGACCCAATGGCATATCGCAATGGACCCGATGGCATTCCATATTTGGTTTATAATATATCGCATCCGCAGCATAAAGGGTCGCCCACCCCAAATCCTTCGATTGTGATAACTCCAAGGACCCGATGGTGGCATTAAAACTGGTTTATAATAATATCGCATCCGCTGTATGTCGCAATGTATATAGGGCCATCCACCCCAATCCTTTGATTGCGATAAGTGGTGGCGGACCCGATGGAAGCTTTAAAGGGAATATATATTAACATCGCATCCGTAGTAATTGCCCATCCTATAAAGGCTTCCCATATCTATTTGCCGATTGCGATTACAAGGCGGACTCGATAAATTATGGTTGCAGGTGAAGTAAATTTGAAGTCCGCCTTTAAGTGTTTTTCACCTATTTTTCATATATTTCCTATGTAACTCAAAAATGGCTTGCGCGAGGTGTTTTGAGCCGAAAGGCTTACGATCACTGTTTCGATGGTTCAGAAGGTTGAACGACAGTTGAATGGGGTGATTCATGGCGAAATCGATTGCGATTGGGACTTGGCTGTCTGTTAAGCTATGTTGTGCAATCAGTGGCAAAGCAGCGCTGTTACAGTCTTATGAATATGGTCCTCTGCGTTGACTCAGTGCTTGTCATTGATACAACGCATCCTGAGAATATTGGAACACTTGTATAGATAGAAGAAGCAAAGGAATGGGAAGTCGAAGTGTCAAGCGAACATAGAAGATCAAGCGAGTCAGAGGAAACGATAGCGACTGAGGAGGAAGCCAAAGAGCCAGCATGTAAGAGGAAACGAATGGACAGAGGCATGGAATGTATAAAAACAGAAAACGCAGAGGACTGTGTTGTTGTTGTTGTTGTGGTGAAAAAAACCAGAGAAGAGGCAACAGAACCAGCGGAGGGTGCAGAGGCAACTGAACCAGTGGAGGGTACAGAGGCAACAGAAGCAGCAGAGACTGTAGAGGCAGCAGAAGCAGCATAACCAGTTTATACCAAGGTTGGGTTGGAGCCTCAGAACTGAACAGGTTGAAGTCCTTGGGAGTTGGTGCTCCTAAAATCCAAGATTGGTGTCTTGGCAAAACAGAGTTGGTGCTCTGGAGGTTGGAGCCTCACTGAAGTCCAAGTTGGAGCTTGGCAACCATTCATAGTCAGATATACTTATATTGTATTTATTTCATTGCACTGTATTGAGTCTTAATAAAAGCATTTATTCCAGCTGTTGATTTTTCTGTTCTGTGTATACATATACATATCTATATATGCTTTTGACAATCACTAGAACAAAAAATAATAAATACCGATTCACCCCCCTCTCAGTATTTCCAACACCAAACTACTCCCTTGGGAGTTCGTTTCTCTTTTCCCAACATCTACAATCTAAAAACCAGACTCTAAAGCCTTCATCAAAAACCTCACTACAAAGGGGACCCAACATAACTAAGCGCCCAGGTCGATGACAAGATCTTTTTCCCCCACCCCACTATGTTATCAACAAACAAAAATATCACAAAATATCCATATGATCTCATAGCGAACACCTTACAATTACAGACCATAAACTCCCAGGTCAGAAACATAGGCATTTAGCCACCATACATTGAGATTCCCTTAGCCACATAATTAACCAAGCAGAATTGCACATATGCCAGATAAGGCACCAGGATAAACCATTAAAAAAAAAATTATATATATATATATATAATAAAATAAATAAATAAAAAATTCCCCCATGATAAACAGACCCAAAGAGATAGGCCAAGACAAGCCATAACAACATCAATATTGAGGGCATTCAAAAAACCATACGCCTGCCACAAGATGAGTCAGAAACATGCCACCAAAAGTCATACAAACACGCCCTAAATCTCAGGCCAAACACTAAAGCAAAAAACTTCCACACTGATAAACCATCTTATTTAATAATTGATCATTATCCGAAAAAAAGACTGTTAATTAAGAGGAAAAAAAACAAAAAACAAAAAAAACATTAAAATACAAAATTATTAATACAAAATAATAATAATAATAATAAATACCTTTAAAAAAATTATAACAAATAATTAAAATTAAAAAACCCAAAAACTAATAAACTACTTAAAAAAATTAAACAATTATTAATATATTTAAAAAGAATATATTTAAAATAAAAATAAAATATTATTTTTTATTAAAATATTGAAAATATATATATTATAAAATTAAAATTAAAAATATAATTAAATTTTAAATTAATATATATAATCAACAAAACTTAAAAACGTCGAATACAAAAAAAATAAAAAAAATCAAATCAAACAAAAAAAAGAAAGTGTGTATATATATATATATATATATATACACCATTGTGGGAGAGGGTGATGCTCGTAATAGCCCTTCCGATGAGTGTTGTAGATGTTGTACAGCAATTGCAAGACGTCAATGTGTGTAGACAGCAATTGCAAGACGTCAATGTGTGTAGAGGGGCAATCCCCCACAATGAATTCTCTTTTGTTGGTTTTTTTTATGTTTTTTAAATTAAATTTTATTTATTTTATATAAAAAAATTGGGATTTTAATGTATTTTATTTTTTTAATTAAATGTGTTATTTAAAAAAAATATTAATATTTATTATTTAATGAGTTCGTTTAACTTTCATTTTCACGAGAACAAATTTTTTTTATTTTTTTAGTATTTGTTTTTTCCAAAATTTGAAAAAAAAACATATATTTTTTATTTTACTTTCTTTTATATATATATATATATATATATATATATATATATACTATGTTTTGAAAAAAAATATTATGTTACAAGTGGATGTAGATTTTTACAGTTACTCATGTTGTCAAAACTTTTAGAAGAAAATTGTTTACCCTGATGTTGATTTTGTAAGCCATAGTTAAAATAATATCACAAATTTAATGCCCCATTGAAAAGGGGTCAAGTTGTCTTGAGCTAAGATTTTAAAAGAGTTGCCCCATTGAAAAGGGGATCAAGTTGTCTTGAGCTAAGATTTTAAAAGAGTTGCCCCATTGAAAAGGGGATCAAGTTGTCTTGAGCTAAGATTTTAAAATTGCTGTACTTTTAGCCCTTAAACAAAACAAAACAAAACAAAAAAATTGCTCTTGGTAGAGTGACTCTTTGATTTAGGTGTTGATTTTTAAGGTTGGATAATTGGTTTATAATCTCATGGTTGAATATTATTAAAATTTTAAGGTTTTTTCTACTCTTGTTTTATTTTCATGGTTGAAAAGTGTGAGAATTTTAAGGTTTTCTGAATCATTCTATTTGATCTTCAATGCCATGTGTTATCGCTTAAGAAATAATTTCTAAATTGTTCACATCAGTTTTATTTTAAAGGTTAGGTGTTAGTCCGGGTTTAATTTTTCCATGTTTGCTTTAGTATCTAAATCCTAGGAGTCTTGTTGGTATGTCCAAATAAAGGTCAACACTCCGTTTTCATCCATCATCGGTCTCACATCACACCTAAACTCCATATTTCAATCCTATTTCAAAGTTATTACGCGCTGCGAAACCCAGTCTAGGTGATTTCATAGCGCAAAACCCAGTCTAGGTGATTTCGTAGCGCAAAACCCAATCTAGGAGTTTTCGTAGCACAAAACACAGATTTTGTACTGGCTGCGCTACGAAATCGGGGATTCCTGCCAGATCTTGTCTAGTTGTCTTTTTCATCAAAATCTGTTAATGTTTCAACACCACGTGTCAGTCCTTGAACCATGCCTATCACATGCAGCCATTCCTTCTCATCATTAGATTCGTTAGGTGTCTTGGTACGCTCAAGTTTCAAATTTCAAAAAAGGAGCCAAGTATTTTCAGTTATGATTATGTATGGGTTCATGTATGAGAAGCAAATTGATAGGTATTTAATCAGAATTCTTTGAAGTCCATGTGAAGTAGCTTCCCTTTTCATTTCAAGCGAGGCAATGATCGAGATTAAGATGGTGCAAGCTCTTTCAATTTTCATCTTGCAGGAATTGGAGATGTCTACAAAAAAGAAGGATCATAGATTAGGCGGGTGTCTAATATTGAACAAGCTTTCAAACAGGTTCGTTGTTGGAGATTCTGTGAAAAACTAAGTCAAAGTTTTGGCCTTAAACTGTGGTTTTTGTAATTACACAGCAGTTTCGTAACGCGCTATGAAACTGTTGTAGCTACATATTATTTCGGTTGACCAATTTTGAAAGAAAAAGGTGAAATATTTTTGAAAAGGATCATTTACAAAGTGTGAGTATACAGCAAGGGCAAAACAAGTAGAGGAAAGACATTTATGAACTCCAAATTTTATCAGTCAAATTGTCTTCTTCTTTTTACCAGTCAACTTCTAGAAGAGTTTCTGAGCAGTTGAAAACTCGTCTCTGAAAATTGAAAGAGGTTTCATTCCTAAGATAATGAAGTACAAAAACCTCTTCCACTTTCTTCAAATGCATTATGATATGGGAGAAATTAAGGACCAAACTTGCACTACGAAACTGTTGTAGGTGTCGTTTTTCACAAGCATATTTCTCCTATTTTACACCTGTTTTTCAAAGACACATTCTGGGTGGTAGGAAAGGTGTTTCAAAAAACCAAGAGAGGTTTTTGTTCATCATGGATTGGTTCACAAAAGCCTCCTTCAGTTTTTCTAAATAAATTTTTTATGGGAAGATATGAGCTCTGTCCCAAGACCTATTTTTCAGCCAGAACGGAGATAGAAACAGTCTCCTAGTTTCTAGGAACAGTAAAAGGATGAGTCATCAAGAGCCAGCTGGAGGGTTATGAGCGCCATAAAATTCAAATTCATGGAGTTATAGGTGTCAAAAGGAGTGTTTAATTCTTAGATAAGGTCGTTTTAATCATAATGAGGAGTTACACTCCTAATTGTTTTAGGTCTCTAAAACTGCCAGTTAACAGTCAGTTACATTAATTAGTTAGTTTTAAGTGTCAATAGGTGTCAGATCAGGTAGAATTCGAATTCTCCTCATCCTAGAGGAAGGAATTTCAGTTATGTAAAGATCTCTATATATAGGAGAAGATCTAATGTACAAAGGGTTGAAGATTTTTCAGAGAAACTCTCTTATTGTGCTTTGGTGTAATACTTCGTTTCTAGTAATACAATACTTGGCTTTGCTTCTCAGGAATCAGAAGGGATTCAATGTTCAAAATGTCTTGTGTTTTTCTTCTCTCTTTACCTACAGTGGTATGAATGTGTGATTACTTAGAAATCACTGATAGTGCTCTAACTTCCTTTACACATTTATAAACTGTGTGGTCCTATGCTTTTCTGATATATTTTCCATATGTTGAATTCCTATGCCCTGACTTCTATGTAAAGCTAACATTATTGTCAATACTGAAGCATATTTGACTCCATAAGCCCAATGGATATTTTCTAATTGTGTTTCAACCTTCTTCACTGGTTCATTGGTTTTATAGAGTTAGCCATCTAATCCTTTATCAATATCATTAGTCCTTTCAGAGAGCCCTCTCAGGTTGAGGAGGCTAAGCCTCAGCCAAAAGTAGGTTTGAAAGAGTTACACAAGGCCTTCCTAATCATCAGCCTATCAAGCCAAGGTTTTGTGATAACACCATGATTGAAAATTATTGGAATTTTAAGATTTTTCATTATCAGTATTTTAGTTTTTAATGCCATGGCTAAAAAATGTTGAAATTTTAACCCTTAAAAAAAGGATGATGCAGCATCACCACTTTTCTATTTTGGGGTGTAATTTCATGGTTTTTTGCATAAAAATAGGGATTTTTTGAGCCGGAGTCCTCATTTTGAGGTTAAAGTTCTCATTAAATTGGTAACAATGTTGTGTGCCTTTGGGGTTCAAGAAGTGAAATATTTGGATCATATTATATCCCATGAAGGCATGAAAGTGGACCTTAACAAAGTCAAAGCTATGAGGGAATGGCCAATCCCAAAGACCTTGAAGGAACTTAGAGGATTCTTAAGATTAACATAATATTACTGCAAGTTTGACAAGAATTATGGACAAATAGTAGCACCTTTAACAAAATTATTGAAGAAGGAAGCATTTTCTTGGACTAAGCAACCAAATCTATTGAAAAACTTAAAGAAACTAGGTGTAAAACTCTCATCCTTGCCACTCCTAACTGCACAAAAACCTTCATTGTGGAGTGTGATTCCTCATGCCGTAGTGTTAGTGCAAATTTGATGCAAGAAGTAAGTCTCTCTCCTTTTAAAGTAGCAAACTTCAATGAATGAAGTTATTTGGATTCATCTATGAAAAAAAATCGTGACTATATTGTTGAAGAAAGTGTAACTAGGTTCGGAATTTACAAATGTAATTTTGATCTTTGTACTTGTCAAGAAAAAGAAATATTATTTTTTATGAATCATAAGAATGAGTTTTTTTTTTCTGATTCCATAGGTCTATTCAAAGAGTCAAAATCATGAGCTCTTATTGAGCATATTTGTAATGTGTATGAAGCCACCTAGCGTCTAAGAATAGCCCTCCAACACCAACATAATCCTCCTAAAGACAAGCAAGCAAATCGATGAAAAACTTTGTCATGTTGGCAGCAAAAATAACTCAAAATGAAGTCATGTCGGCTAGCTAAAAGGACACAATGGATCACTTGGTTATGTCATCTCATTATGGAGGCATGACCACTATATACCCACCTAGGGTCACCGCATATAGGAGGAACAGGATCTCGCATTCTTCTGAAGCAACTCGGATAAGAACTAGGTCTGCAACTCCGCATACAAAGAAGAAGTATATTCTCGGATGGGATAATCTAGAACAGGATTTTGGTGACAAGGTATAGTAATACCTTCACATTCCACTTTGAGATATCAGATATATTCAAAGTGCTGGAACTTGGATGGGTATAGAACTATGTCTCTTCGCATAAGGATAAGTCTTCGGACAATATCTTTGTGATCTCAGATAAGAACTATTATAATGATCACCTTCTCGACATAAGTCTAAAGACAAGGATCTCAGTGCTACTCTCTGCGGTCACAACCTTAAGCACAGTGATGATCTCAATGGTGACTCTGTCTCAAATATATAATCTCAATAAAGGGGAATCTATGGTGAAAACATTGAAGATCGCGATGGTGCAGACACAGTGATGATCTCGGAAAAGGCACACTGATGATGATGATTTAAACAGTATGAAGAAGAGAATTGATGTCTTGGTCTTAGAGTGGCTCAGTCAGTCAAGGGTCATGGTCTTGGTTTTCATCAATGAGAATCTCTATAAGAAAAATTATGTGCGGGTTTTCCTCTCCAAGAGGGAGAGGTTTTGGCCCTGGCAGAATGCGACTTCTTGTGTTCTTGTCTATTTGTTTTGATAGCAGTTTGATGTGTGAAAATTCTATCACTAAAACAACAGATGTATTTTACCTACTTATTTTTCAATAAGTTATTTACGAAAACCCTTCAATAAACATTAAAATTAATTCTGCTGCAGATATCACACCATAATACAAAAACAAACACATGCACAAGAATCAACACATCAACACATATTTTGGACAATTGTCCTAGGAAAAACCCAATGTGGGAAAACCGGTGCAGCAGAGGAGGATTTTATTATTCAGCAATTCTTCAGTACAAATGGGTGCCAAACTGGCTTACCCAACAAAGAAAAAATTCTCCAGCACTTCTCCCAGTCTCAGTGGCAGGCTTGCTAGCCTCTGCGCATCTCCCAGAGCCTCTATGTTAGCTCCTGCCTCTTTGCGTCACCCACGTAGGCCCTCTAGTGACTATGCAGTCTATTGCCTTTGCATCTACTTAAGAGGCTCTGCGTCTAATGAGCGCGAGTACTGCAGCAAGGATGATGCAACTCCTGGGCTACCATCTTTACTTATCAACCCGGGGTTCGTACAAACTTGGAGGTGACAGTGTTGTATGCACAAGTAAAAGTGATGGTTTTGTCTGTTGTCATTATTTTGTTGGCGAGAGACCACTGGGGTTCCAAGACGGACTTCTATGGAGTCAGAAGAAGCTTGATTCTTTGATGGAAAAAAGGTAAATCTACTCTAAGAGAGAGTTACTCTACTGCAATAATGGAGAAGGTTGACATGTAATGCTAAATCACACCATTCCCTAATTAACCATTTAAGAAGCTATGCTAGGTAGAAATGCTAAATCAACATGAAACAAATTCTACTATCTAAGTTGTAGGAGTAAGAAGCATCAAACAACACTAATGTGCAAGTAAAGAGACTGAACTAAATTTGTTTTTGCTTTTTTGTCTTTTTATGCAAAATCAAGTATGCAACTAATTGCTTTTGTGGATGTGGCAGGTGAATTAAGGATGTTTGAGGATGGCTGGAAGGGCTATGAGATGTTTGGATGGTGTGGAGGGCCCCTGGGAGGTTTTTGGTGACTTCCTAGAAGTTTTCCATCAATTCGGCCTCAAAACAGGCTATTTCAAGAAAACCTATAGGATGTACTAGAAACCTATAGGATGATCCTGTAGGAATTACAGGAAACCTACAGGATACAGCCGAGAGAAAAATGTGAGGTGTTGAAGGTAATGGGAGGCTTAGGAAAGGTGTGTGATGGGTGGAATGGAGTGGCTGAAGATCTAGGATCAAAGAGGAGTCAATATCCAAGATAGTAGATGGTTGGATTCACTCAATGTGCTTGGAAGAATTTCTATGAAAAATGATGAAAAATTAGTGAAGGTGATGGTGGAAACAAGGGATGGCTAAGGTGGATGGAGTGGAAGGTGGCTTCTAGATATGAAGTGTTAGTCTCCTCCCGAAGCACCTCCACTGCATAAAACATGTGTATCTTCCAAAAAGATATGCAACAAGATACATTTTCATAAACTAGAAAAGCAGAATTAATGAATCAACTGCCTATACTATGCATGAAGAAATTTGTTGAAAGGAATGAAAGCATGGATGAGATATATTGTAGAAATGGAGATGAAAAATATGACAATCGAAATATACCTTGCAAAACTAACCAACTACTAAATTAAAGACCGTGAACTCCAAAGCTCATAAAAGAACTAGACATATGTGTTTTTGGGGCTGCTTAAGGGTCCCTTCCTCAAGTCATGATCCCGGAATGAGGAAGTGAGGCTGAGACACCTACTGAAAACCTTGTGGTGGTCCTTCCTCTCCTTGCTAACCTGTTGCTTGAAGTAAGGCGCAAATGGAAGCAAACTAATAAACAACCAATCTAATCTACACTACTTGTAATGGAAATGCATCTAAAGAGCAAATTAACAATGAAGCTATGAATCTACACTAAACATACATGTACAATAAAGAGGAGCCTTGGCTACTAGGGTTGGGCCCTAATCCAAGAGCTTTAGCCCTCTGAGTTAACTCAGTGTTGGCTCAAAACTAAACTCATTCTTATTACCAAAACAGCAAATTACATCAATAGAACTTTCACAAGTATTGCAGCTCGAAAATAGCCTAGAGTTTTACATTAAAAATCTGAATCCTACTAAGGTCCTAGGCCTCTCTACTTATACAACTGAAGTCCCCAATAACTTCCTTAAAATTAGGGAGGTTCGGCTCCCAAACTCGAGATAAACTGGTGCTTTGTCTCTCACTTGCTTGGCTGCCTTCTAATCCTCATGATTTGGTTGTTTGCACTTCGAGCTGATGTCATGAATGGAGGAATATTCGAATTGAGGAGTAGTAAATGAGGAGGATTTACCTCCTACAATCCCTATCCCTTGTCCCATTCGAGTTTTTACCTTAGTCTTTGCCAAAATTCCTTGATTTTCTCCTTTAATCCTCCATTCAATGCATATTAGTCCACTAAGCATAATATCCAACTCTAACTCACCTCATAAAAAAAATATAATCAAAAAGATGTAATAAGTTATGAGAAAAGTTGGTTTGACTAAGCTAGGAGGTGAATTAAGGCCCATATAATTACCCAATGATGAGGCTTATCATCACCCCCCTACTGAAAGTGTTGCTCATCCTTTGAGCAACTTAATCAATATCCATATCCTTCATGGCTCTAGTGGCCTTTCTAACATCCCATGCCTCTGTTGTGGTATCCTCCTCTTGTTCATAGAAGCCTGCTTTCTTTTCTACCTCCTCCCACTGCCTCTTTTCTTCTTCTTCCTTTCTCCCCTCTAGCATCCCTAAGAGTAGTGGTGGACTGAGTCTTAGGCCAATCCAATTGACTTTCAACCTTTTCATAGATTGCTTATACATAGGTGTCCTATTTAGTACCTCTCTCAACCTTTGAGGAGAGTGATACTCTCTTATATTTAAGTTGTATGGCAGTGTGTTCCATCTCCTCAGGCAAGCATGTATGCTATCATCTCCTAGCAACCTAAACATGTCCTCAAAATGTGGAATTGCTTGCTCTTGGGCAGCAATATATATAGGTGCCAGCTGAGGATCATTTGCAATCAAATTATGGGTACTGATGAGGGCCAAGGGATTTGATTGTTCAGCTCTGATCACAAGAGGTTTAGTTTGCTCTCTTGCCAATATCCTTTTCATCTCTACAGCCCTTGACTCCTCATGGTTCATCCATGATGCCAAAGCCATTAATTGTAAATCTCCTAGCTTGGCATTAGGGTCCCATACATTCATGTTTGTTAGGGCCACATTGTGCAAATAAAACTCAGCCATTTTGGCCCTATCTTCTAGTGTACTTTGATCACAAAGATCAATGAACTACATGTAGTCCTGAAATGGCATGGTGCCTCTCTCTGCTAGGATCATAATCTAGAACCATGGAAAATTTTAGGGGCTAATGTTCGCCCAGTGGGCTAATTTTCCATGATTTTTCCACAAAAAAGATTCGCCAATTTCCAATTTTATAAAAGACGATTCGCCCAAATTTTAGAATATAAAATTATTTTACCTTAAAAATCGCCAACATTATATAGAGACTATATATAAAATAATTATAAATTTGATTAATTTTACAAATATATCAATAAACATTTATAATTTGCATATTAGGTATTAGTGAGATTCGCCAATGTTTTAAACTTCAAGAAAATTTTCCATCCTTAAAATTTTCCTTGTCTAGAACTGCAGCCATTGTTCTTTGAGGTATAGAGCATAGGATTTAGCTGGAATCCTACACTGGATTGCTTCCAAAGAGAGACTGGCCATACATGCTAATTGATTCTCTCTTTCCTGCAGATGTCCCCTCAACCATGCATTTTCTGTCTATAGTTTATTTCTCATTATGGCCTCTCTATCTCTCAAGCCACTTACCTCTTTTCCTATTTCCTTGAGTTTCTCCTCCATGTGCCCAATGTCTTCCACCCCTTTTGATTTGGAAATTTGCATCCTTCGGTGAGTTCTAGCCCTCTCCTTCTCAAGCTTGAAGAACAGTGGGATAGCAAATTTTTTAGGTATGACCCTGCCTCCTTCAATAAACCTGTAATAGGATTCCAGGTTAGGTCGGGGGTTGGGTTCTTTTGTCTCTGGGTCCTCTTCTTTAGTTTCTTGTTGCTCCCCTACCTCCCTTTCCAATTTCTGTGCCTCCTGTAGGTTCAGTAGAGTATCCTATAGGACTGTTTTTTCTTCCTGTAGATTTTGTTGTGTATCCTGTAGGATTGCCTTTCCCTTGGAGGAGGTTGATCTAGTACTAGGCCTTCTTACATAGGTGATAAGAGACTGAGGGGAAGGCATTTTCTCTTTTTATGTAGGGGAGTCTTCAATCACAATAGGAATTTTAGTTGATGTTTGGGGTTTCCCCTGTCTTATTCTTGTGCTTTTTCTTGTCCTGAAATATAATGGGGTTTGCCTCTGTCTTTTTCCTTTTTGCTTGATGGGGGTGCTAAGAGCAATGAGGGCAGTTGTTGCCTCTCTCTCAATGGCTTCTGGAGACACCCTAGGTGACTCCTCCTTGTTTTTTGTCCCCTCTTTTCCATTGCCTTCTTCCTCTTTGTCCTTCCTGTCTTCTTCTTCTTGTAGATATTCATCATCTTTATCATTTTCCTCCTTAACATCCTCCTCTGTTTCTTCATCATCCCCCTTATCTTTCTCCTCTTCTTCTTCATCTTCCTCATTTTCTTCTATTTCATCTCCTTCTTCATCCATCTCATCCTCATCTCCTTCTGTTTCTTCCTCTTCCTTCTTTACTTCTTCTTCCTCTGCTTCAGTCTTTATCTCTTCCTCTTCCTGCTTTACTTCTTCTTCCTCTACTTCAATCTTTATATCTTCCTCTTCACTGATAGTAGGACTAACATCATACGTGAGAGATTTTATGTCATCCTCTGCTGGCATGTCTATGAAAACTGACCATGTTATAGGAATTCTAAGGTTTTGGAGGGAATATTCTATAAGGATCCTAATTAACCCATGGTGAGCTAAATGTTGGGAATTTCCCTCCTTCACTTTGATGCTTGAGTCTATTAGTGATTGCAACAGGAAGTATGGTATGTTGAGCCTTTGGTGAGGGGGTGTTTCTACTCCAAATCTCAATTCTTCAAGGATCCTAAAATGATATCCATAGACCACACTACACCTACCCTCACATGAAATGTATTTTATTAGTTGGTATCTTACCTCATTCCATGGATATGATAGACTTTCCCTCCTTACTCCATTTTTGTCCTCAGTGGGTTCCTCACCTTCTAAAAAGAATTTCCTTTTGGCAACCTGGCTATCTGCTTTGTCTTCTTTCCTCCATGGTATTCCTAGGGGTAGTGTGGTGACTCTGCTGATGAGCTCAGGGGTGAGTTCTATAGAGAGGCCCCTTATCACAACAGTGGCATGGATTCTGGTGAGTTGAATGAGGGAGAGAGAAAATTCTCAAGCCACCTCGTCATCATAGCCTCTGAATTTTTCGAAAAACCCCATCCAATTATGTCTTGTGAAGATTTCGAGCACTTGGGGTGTTAATGGATTCTGACAGTGTTGATGGGCTCCCTCCTATTGAACCATCATGTCATCTTGGTTGGTGAAGTTTGAGGAGATGAGAGGATTGAGACAATTTCAAATGCAGAACCAAGACAGAAATGATTGGGTATGTAATTCCCTTACACAATTGCTAAATTCACTCAAACTTAGAGGATTTCTGGTTCAATTACTCATAAAGAGGGATGTAATTACATAACCTACCTCTTTATATTGTTTGTAGTGGCCAAATCTCGTGTTATCCCCTCTGAAACTCTTCTCGACCAATCCTGTAGACAGTCTTTGTGTATCCTGTAGGAATTCTTGTGCATGATCCCGTAGGAATTCCTTTGCAGTAAAACGATGGAGTTTTGCTTCCAGTGGGTTGCCTGGGTATGAGAGCGACCTGAGAGAGTGATTTTCGAGGAAGTGAAAGGCATGAATGCATGGGAACAATGTTTATTTCCTCTTATGGTGATTTAGGGTGAGGTGGTGTGCTGGCAGCAAAGGTACATTTTCATTTTTGGACCATTGGTCCCCACTACCACCTCATCATTCCCCACTCCTCATAATCAGCTCCCACCTTATGCATACATAGTTAACCGCTTTTGTCCTACTCCTTCTCTGTCTTTGAGTTGACTGCAGCCACGTGTGAGAGGACACCCTATTGTGTATGTGTTGACTGAATGAAGGTGGCCAAGTTAACTGGCCACCTTTTCGCTTATAAACCAAATATCTTGTAACCCTTACAGTTTTTTACTACATGATGCATATGAGAGAGCGAGTGGGATACTTACCTATGATTCCAATGCTATGTTGCAGTTGTCGAAGACCAGAGGTGTTGTTGTGTGTATTTTCTGCATGTTATTCTTCTTCCTCCTCTTGTTGTTTGCTAATGACTTCTTTATTTGTGCAGGTACATGTGGTTGAAGATGGTGTTGTTGTTGTTTTGGAGATCCTGGATCATCATGTTGGATGCTTTTTGCTGGTATGATTGGTATTTTGTGGGATAGGCTGCTACAGGATTTCCTACAGGATGTCTTGTAGATGTTTCTCCCTCATAACTCTTGATCATTCTTTTTGTTGGGATTGTGAGGATGGTGACATGAATGGAAAGAAATAATGGGAGTGTGTAGAGCAAGGAATATTCAGGTGATGCTCTTTATTCCTCCCCGTTTCCCTTTTTCTGAAGACTGGAAAGAAAATACTCTTGAAACTGATTTGTTTCCTTTTAATGGTGAGTGCAGAGGTGATGGTGGTGGACAAGATATGGTGATTGAATGATGAAGAGGTGAAATTTATTTGCCTAGAAATTCATTCATTTTCCTTAGGACTGCTTCATGTAGGATTTCCGGTTCACTGTAATTCCTACAGGATCATCCTGTAGGAATACAGGGGATCCTGTAGGTTTTTACGGGATCTTGTAGGAATACAGGGGACCCTGTAGGTTTTCAGGGAATCATGTATAAAACACAATCCCTTTGTAAATTAAAGCAATGGAGTGGAAAAAATGACCGAAATGGTGGAGGAATGAATGGTAATGAGCGGAAAAATAAATATGTGAGTGAAATGGGTCTCTTTGTGATCCTCCTTTGCTCCTTGACCGTCCTTCTTGCTGACCTACAAATGGAAATTTCATGATTTAAACTTTTTTTTTTTTTTGAAAAACAACTAGGCTGCCTCTGAGAGGTTTTCACCCTAGTTGTTTGCCCTGGGCGCCTCAAGAGAGGTTTTCACCCAGGGATCTTTCTTATTCTCTTTTTTCCTCTCTCTTTTTTTTTGTTTTGACACCACTAAGCCACCTCAAGAGGTTTTCAACCCAATGATGGGACTCAAGTGCCTCATGGAGGTTTTCACCTGAGTCCTTATTCTTTTTTCCTTTTTCTCAGTGATTTGATGAGGGAGGAGCTGGAACTTGCTCCAATATCATCACTATTTTATTGATATCATCAATGAACTCTTGTTTTGATAAAGGTCTCTTGTAAATTTTCAATCAGTGTCCATTAACAAGCAAAGGAATGGCCTCTTCATCTATGGTTCTGATTTGCACTGAACCATTATCATGGCATCTTTCCACAACATAAGGTCCTAGCCATCTTGTCCTTAACTTGCCCTTGAAGTCTTTATACCTCGAATCATATAGCAACGCCCAATCGCCTTCCTGAAATTGCTTCTCCTTGATGCTTTTATCATGCCAGATCTTCCTCTGAAGTTGAACTACCTCTGTTTTTAGGAGGGCCTGCATTCTGAATTCATCCAAACCATTCAACTGGAACAATCTCTTTTTATGTGCACTGCTAAGATCTAGATCTAGCTGGGCTGCCATCCTTAATTTGTTATACTCAAATTCAATGGACAAGGCCTTTTTCCCATAGACCAACTCATAGGGTGTGAATCCAGTGGTGGTCTTCCATGTGGTATTATAGGCCCAGGTGGCCTCAACTAGTCTATCTACCCAATCCTTCCTATTGTTGCTTACCACTTTGGTCAATATGCCCTGCAATGCTCTGTTGGTCACCTCCACTTGCCCATTAGCTTGTCGATGACAGGGAGTGGAGTTCCTATGCTTGATCTTGTGATGGCTGAGCAGGTCTTCAATCATGTTGGAGGTAAACTGACTACCTTGGTCTGTGACCATCTCTCTAGGGTACCCAAATTTGTAGAATACATTCTCCCTTAGGAACTCAGCCACCTTCTCCTCTGTTGCTGCCTTAATTTCCTTGGTTTCAGCCCACTTAGTCAAATAATCATTTCACACAATAGCATATTTTTTTTGCTTGGAATGAGGGTCAATAGGCCCAATGAATTCCATGCCCCACTTGTCAAATGGCTCGAAAGTCACTTGAGGCTGCATATGCATTTCATCTCTTGGAGTAGGCATTCCCATCCTTTAGCACTGATCACACTGACTAGTGTAATTTTTCACATCCTAATAAAGAGTGGGCCAATAATAGCATGCTTGTAACATTTTGAATGTTGTCCTCTTTGCTGCAAAGTGACCTGCACAAGGGGCATCATGACAGGTCAGAAGGATGTCAAAGACTTCCTCCTCCCTAACACACCTTCTCAAGATTTTATCTGGACCAAGTTTGAAGAGATTAACCCCAAACCAAGTGAAGGGGGCGCTTTTCCTAACTATCTTACTCTTTTCTTTGGAGGACAAGTTTGGTGGGAACTATGCTGATACCAAATAGTTTGTTATATCAGCAAACCATGAAGAGAGAACTGAAATAGAAAATAAGTGCTCATCTGGTAACTGGTCATCAACCATTCCTTCTTCACCTGCAAGAAAATTTACTCTAGAAAAAAAGTATGCAACAACATTTTCCTTACTAGGCTTATCAACAATGGTTAGATCAAACTGTTGTAATAAAAGAAACCATCTTATAATTCGAGCATTCTCATCTGGTTTTTTCATTAAATATTTGATTGCAGCATGGTCAGTATGCACAAATGTTTGATAGCCTATAATATAATGCATGAATTTGTTCAATGAATGCACAACAACCAGGAGTTCCTTTTCGGTCACTGTGTAATTTAGTTCAACCTTTGACAAATTCTTACTGATAAAATAGATAGCATAAGGCAGTTTTTCATATATCTAACCTAGGGCTACTTCTATGGCTTTGTGTGAGGCATCAGCACGTATATGTAAGGGGAGGGCCCAATTTGGGCCTTGGAGAATCGTTTCAGTGGTTAACTTGTCATTTAGGATGTCTAAGGCCTCTTGACAACTTTCTGACCATATAAACTCAGAGTCCTTGGCCAACAAACCAAATAAAGGAGAGGCCAACTTGCTGAAGTCCTTTATAAACCTTTGGTAGTATCCAGCTAACCCTAGGAAACTTCTGACATCTCTCTACTTTTGAGGAGGTGGGACCCTTTGGATGATAGCTATTTTGTTTGGGTCCACCTGCAGTCCTTGATGAGATATTGAATGACCTAGCACGGTCCCTACATTCATCAAGAATTCACATTTTTTGAGACTGAGAGATAGGTTCATTTCAATGAATTTGTGCAGTACTTTGCTGAGGTTAGACAGAGCTTCCTGAAAATCACAGCCATGAGGTGTAAAATCATCCATATAAATCTCCATCACATCATGGACTAATTCGGCGAAAATACTCAGGAGTGCTCTTTGGAAAGTGGCACGAGCATTGTATAGGCCAAAAGGAAGGACCCTATAGGACATAGTACCCCACGGACAAGTGAATATGATTTTATCCTGGTCTTCTGGGTAGATTTGGATTTGGTTGTACCCATTGAATCCATCTAGGAAGGAGAAAAACCTTTTCCCTGCTAGGCCATCTAGCACTTGGTCAATGAAGGATAGAGGGAAATGGCCCTTCTTTGTGGCTTTGTTCAACTCCCTGTAATCCAAACAAATTCTCCACTTACCATTTTTCTTTGGAACTAACACCAAAGGAGAGACCCGCTCACTGTCGGAGATAGGGTAGATGAATCCTGCATCCTACAGTTTTTGCAGTTCTCCTTTGACTATATCTTTAAGACTTGGATTCATCCTCCTTTGGGGTTGTCGGACCGGCTTGCAACCTTCTTTGATGTATATGTGGTGAGTACACACTGAGGGGTGTACTCCATTCATTTATTTGTAACTCTAAGCGAAGGCTTTTATATTTTCGTTTAGCGTGTTACATAACTTCTCTTCTTGGAGAGAAGAAAGAGATGGATTGATTTTAAAGGTTCTCTCTTGGTCGAATTCTATGGTTTTGACATGGAGTGGGTTGGAATCGGCCAAGCATAAGTCAATTGGATGATTGTTATGGGTTTCCTTTACTGTTTCTTCTAAGGGAAATGAACTGGGAGTTGGACTTTGGAGTAGGTGTTAAATCAAGTCATCCTCATCCTGCTATCCTCCTCCCATGGTTGCTTCTAAAGTATAAAGTTCGGCAGAATAAACTTCATCTTCTCCTCCTCCTCCACCCATAAAGGTAATTCATGCTCTAGAGAAGGATGAGCATGAGGGTATAGGACTAACTGCTTGGACATATGCCCATTCTTGATGGTCATATTCCCAGCTCTACAGCTAATGTAAGCATCGGCAGTGGCCAACCATGGCCTCCCAAGGATGAGAAGGTAACCAGTAAGCTTAGCCTTAGACTGGAGAACTAGGAAATCTGAAGGGTACTCGCAAGAGTTAATGGAGACCATCACATCCTCCACAATCCCCTCAGGGGTTACTGTGGAACGGTCTGCAAGTTGCAGAAATTTTGTGGTCTTCCTCAATGCACCTTGGAGGTTGAGCTTAAGCATTGTGTCCTTGGTCATCACATTAATGGCAGCCCCAAGATCGATTAGAGTGTGTGGGACAATGGTGCCATTGATGTTCACATCTACTACAGGGCTTCCAGGGTCCAAATATTTTGGACAAATTACATGTCCCAACATTAAGTCGGACAGCTACCCAATAACATTAATGGTAGGGGCATCCCTTCTTAACCTCCCTGGATGCTTGAAGCACTTCTGCTTAATCAAATTATCGTAAATAGGAACATCTTTTACTTCCTGGAGAAGTGGAACCTTTACACATAGATTTTTCAATTCTTCTAGAAGTTCAGTCTCTTCTGTGGTAGGTTGGAGTAGTTGGGCTAATCTCTCAGGAAAGGGTGGATTTACTTTAAGATTTCTTTCCTCTCTCTCTCTTCCTCAACCTCCCTAGGTGGAGGTGGAGGTTCATTGTCCGGGAGAACTCTCCCAGATCTCAGGTTAATCTCCTGGATTTCCACAGCATAAGTTGGATATGATGTCTCTCCATTGTATACTTGTTAAGCCTACCTATTGTTCGGGTTCGGATTTGGTTGGGCAGGCATCAGGGGTTGCTTGGGTGGAGCAGAGTGTAGGAGTTGTGGTTGGGCAGGTGGTGGAGGCAATAGTTTTGGAGCATTGTTTTATTGGCGGCTCCACCCCTAGGGTGGTGCATTCCACTGAGGTTGTGGTGGAGCATAAGGTTGAAATGATTGGTTGGCTAGCTGGGAGTGATATTGAGGTGCAAAGGACCAAGGAGCGAGTGTATACTAGGGAGGATGAGTAGGTGGTCCCCAAGAAGGTATGGTTGTGGTTTGGTTGGGGTTGTAATATGCATGGGACGACCCTTGCATGCCCTACTGGTATGGTCTAGGCCCATGAGGTCTCCTTTGGTTAATGTAGTAGAGCTGCTCAGTGACCCCTTCAGCTCCTTGATATACAGCTTTGAGTCCAGGCAAAGAAGGGCACTTGTCTATGGAGTGGTTTTCTTCACAGGCTAAGAAAATTTCAATAGAGTTCAATGGACATTCATTCCTAGGATGCCTCCTAGTGCATCTAGGACAAAAAATGGCCAAGGCTCTCTCTACTTCCTCCTGCTTCCTCTTAATGTGCAGGGTGTCCATTTTCAAAGAAAGGGTTTGCAGCATCTCACTTTTGAAATCTTCCAAGATGTTTTCAATTTCACCCTTGATGGATGAGTTGGAATATGATGTACTAACCATAGGTTGACTACCCCTACCCTTTTTCCTAGCTACCCTAGAATGGTTTCTAAAGATAGTCTTGATATATTTATAGGGTAATTGGTAGATATCTCCGCCTGCTAACAAATGTAGGGTATCTGGAAGATCTTCCCTTACTCCCCTAAGCAGGACTAGCTTTAGTGACTCAGATTCAAGTGTGCACCTGGCCCTTTTGTAACTAAGCTGGAATATTTCTTCGTAATCCTCTAGGGATTCATCATTGCCTATGGTCATCCTGAAATTTTCTTCTTTAGTATCCTTTGACCGAAAGTAGTCCCGATATTTATTGTGAAAGGCCTGTTGCATCTAAGCCCAAGTTGTGATGCTATCTCCAAGTAAACCCATGAACCAGCGCAATGCTACATCCTTGAGGGTATATGGAAATAGTTTTAGCTTTTGCTCATCATCTGTATAGTCTTAGGTTTGGCATATAACATCAAACTCAAATAGGAAAGTGTCAGGGTCCTCTGTGGTCAGGCCATGGAAATGAGGTAGGGCAAAGGGGCTTCTATTTTTCATCTTATTGTCCCCATTGGTTTCCCTGATGGGGAAGGCACCCTCAACTCTCTCTATATATTCCCTCTGTCATTTCGGTTTTCAGCCATTGGTTCAGTAGGAACGGGTTCTTCAGTAGGTATGGGTTCTTCTTCTTCTTCTTCCCCTGTAGGTTCTTCAAATATGTCAGGTTGCTCACCTAAGGGTTCCTCCAGTTCAAAACCACCAAAGAAGAGGGAAGGTTGTCTATTTGATGCAGTAGGAGTATTTGGCGAAAATTTCCCTAAGTTGTCCCTATTCCTACGAGGCATGAAAGGAAATATTTTTGGTTTGGTTTTGTATTTTTTTTAATCTTGGAAAGTACTTGCAGAATTGAAATTGATGATTGAATGAAAATTACTAACAGAATTAAAAATCTACTTGCTGAATTGAAATCTTGCTTGTGAAATGGAAAGGAAAGCAGAAAATGCAAAATGGAAGAAAGGAAACAACTAGATTACTTTTGTAGAAATAAACTAATGGCAGAATATTGAAGACAAGAAATAGAATAAAATAAAGTAATAATCACATTCTACTCAGACACCTCCCCGGAAACGGCTCCAAAAAGTGATGAATGCTAGTATTGCAGCAAGGATGTTGCAACTCCTGGGCTACCAGCTTTACTTATCAACCTGGGGTTCGTACAAACTTGGAGGTGACAACGTTGTATGCACAAGTAAAGGTGATGGTTCTTCCTGTTGTCATTGTTCAGCTGGCGAGAGACCACTGGGTTTCCAAGCCAGACTTCTATGGAGTCAGAAGAAGCTTGATTCTTTTATGGAAGAAAGGTAAATCTACTCTAACAGAGAGTTACTCTACTGCAATAATGGAGAAGGTCAACATGTAATGCTAAATCACAACATTCCCTAATTAACCATTTAAGAAGCTATGCTAGGTAGAAATGCTAAATAAACATGAAACAAGTGTTACTATCTAAGTTTTAGGAGTAAGAAGAATCAAACAACACTAATCTACAAGTAAAGAGATTGAACTAAATCTGTTTTTGCTTTTTTGTCTTTTTATGCAAAATCAAGTATGCAACTAATTGTTTTTGTGGATGTGGAAGGTGAATTAAGTATGTTTGAGGATGGATGGAAGGGATATGAGATGGTTGTATGGTGTGGAGGACCCCTGGGAGGCTTTTGGTGACTTCCTAGAGGTTTTCCAGCAATTTGGCCTCAAAACAGACCATTTTAGAAAAACCTATATGATGTACTAGAAACCTACAAGATGATCCTGTAGGAATTACAGGAAACCTAGAGGATACAACCAAGAGAAAAATGTGAGGTGTTGGAGGTGATGGGAGGCTTAAGAAAGGTGTTTATTGGGTGGAATGGAGTGGGAGAAGGTATAGGATCACTTAGGAGTCAATATCCAAGATAGTAGATGGCTAGATTTGCTCAATGTGCTTGGAAGAATTTCTATGAAAAATGATGAAAAACTAGTGAAGGTGATGGTGAAAACAAGGGATGGATAAGGTGGATGGAGTGGAAGGTGGCTGCCAGCTATGAAGTCTTAGTCTCCTCCTGAAGCACCGGCTCTGCATAAAACATGTGTGTCTTCCAAAAGGCTATGCAACAAGATACATTTTCATAAACTAGAAAAGTAGAATTAATGAATAACTACCTATACTATGCATGAAGAAAGTTGTTGAAAGGAATGAAAGCATGGATGAGATCTACTGTAGAAATGGAGATGAAAAGTATGACAATGGAAATATACCTTGCAAAACTAACCAAATACTAAATTAAAGACACCGAACTCCAAAGCTCATAAAAGAACTAGAAATTTGTGTTTTTGGGGCTACTTAAGGGTCCATTCCTCAAGTCATGATCCCAGAGGGAGGAAGTGAGGCTGAGACACCTACTAAAAACCTTGTGGTGATCCCTTCTTTCCTTGCTAACCTGTTGCTTGAAGTAAGGTGAAAATGTAAGAAAACTAATAAACAACCAATCTAATCTACACTACTTGTAATGGAAATGCATCTAAAGAGAAAATTAACAATGAAGCTATGAATCTACACTGAACATACATGTAAAATAAATAGGATCTTGGCTGCTAGGGTTGGGCCCTAACCCAAGAGCTTCAGCCCTCTGATTTAACTCATTTTTGGCTCAAAACAAAACTCATTCTTGTTACCAAAATAGCAAATTACATCAATAGAACTTTCACAAGTATTTCAGCTCGAAAATAGCTTAGATTTTTACAATAAAAATCCAAATCCTACTAAGGTCCTAGGCCTCTCTACTTATACAACTGAAGTCCCCAACGACTTCCTTAAAATTAGGGAGGCTTGACTCCCAAACTCGAGATAAACTGGTGCTTTGTCTCTCACTTGCTCGGCTACCTTTTAATCCTCATGATTTGGCTATTTCACTCTGAGCTGATGTGATGAATGGAGGAATATTTGAATGGAGGAGTAGTAAATGAGGAGGATTTACCTCCTACAATCCCTCTCCCTTGTCCCATTCGAGTTTTGACCTTAGTCTTTGCCAAAATTCCTTGATTTTCTCCTTTATTCCTGCATTCAATGCATATTAGTCCACTAAGCATAATATCCAACTCTAACTCACCTCATAAAAAGAATATAAGAAAAAAGATGTAATAAGTTATGAGAAAAGTTGGTTTGACTAAGCTAGGAGGTGAATTAAGGCCCATATAATTACCCAATGATGAGGCTTATCAGCGTCTACCTGAGAGGCTCTACATCTGCCTTTCCAACCTCTGCGCTAGTCTTCTGGTGTTGTTCCCGACTCTCTGTTTTGTACCCTCTTCGTCTTGCTGCTCTCCAAACCACTAGTTTGAATTTCTCAGCTAACCCCGGTCCAGAAATCCAACTGACTGGTCTCTCTCAGTGTGTTCTCCAACTGACCCTCAAGCCTCTTCTTATACTCTTCCTGTTGGTCCTTCAATGACCGAGATTAAATCTCTGATCAATGCCTAAAATTAGATTTGGCTTGATCCATGACTTTTGGAACCTTCTAACCTAGTTTTATATTAATATCCATTAATATTTTATTTTTCCTAAGTTTAGACTTAGGAACTCCATTAAAAATATTAATTATTTTAATATCTCCCAAACTATTTATAATCTTCCCAAACCATTTATGGGTCTTGGAGACTTTATGTGCATTAGCCTCTCCACCAATTCTCATGGCTAGAGAACATCTGATGCTAACCCAAATCAACACTTCCTCTTAGCGAGGATTGTGCTCTAGTAATACTCCATACTAAGCATCACTCTGACTATACGGCACCAGTACCTGTGCTGATGCTAGGCCTCCCTGCCCAACATCATCTGCACTATTGCATCTTGTACTTCTGCCCATGTCTCTGCCTCTGCCACTGCTGCATTCGTACGGCAGCTCTCTCTACATCCGTGCTACTGCTGGTCCTTTCTCCCAACACTGCATCTGCACTACGACTCCCTCTGCATCCATGTTGTTGTTGGTCCTTCTTCCCAACACTGCATCTGCACTACAATCTCTTCTTGTCATGCTGAATCATGCTACTATTGACTGTTACTGCACTGCAACATGAACCCCATTTCTACTACTAAAATGGATTCTTTATCATCCCCATCTTTTCCCTAAAATAATCAAACTTTGTTCTTCCAAGGGCCTTGGTGAGGATGTCTTCCACCTGTTCTCCTATAGGAATGTGGCTCAATTGTACAACTCCTCGTTGGACACAGTCTCTGAAAAAGTGACACCGGATATCAATATGCTTTGACCAATCGTGAAACACTGGATTCTCGGAGAGCTTGATGTGACTCTGATTATCACACATGATCTTGGTCACCTCCATCTTTCTTTTGAATAGGTTCACAAGTAGTTTTCTAAGCCATATGGCATCGCACGAAGCTGTGCTTGTAGCCATATATTCTTCCTCAGTTGAGATCAGAGCTACGAACTTCTATTTCCTACTACACCAAGAGGTCATTCCTGATCCAATGTTGAAACAATATCCAGAGGTACTTTTCCGATCTACTGAACTTCAAGCCCAATCTGCATCAGTGAATCCACTCAATCTGATATCCTTACTCCTAGTGTACAAGAGTCCATAATCGATTGTTCCCTATATATATCTGAGAACATGTTTGGTTGCTGCCCAGTGCGCCCTCTTCGGCTCCACCATGAACTGATTGAGGGTGTTGACAGCGTATCAAATGTTTTGCCTGGTATTAACCAGATACATCATGGACCCTATGATTTTCCTGTATAAGGTGGGATCAACATCCGTCTCTTCTAATGCATCAATTTTCTTCTAGTTGGTGATCATTGGAGTAGCCATGGGTCTACAATATCCTGAATCTCTTCAGAATTTATGTGGAATATCTCCCTTGTTTAAGGAAGATCTCCCCCTTTTGCTACCAAACTTCCAACCCCCAGAAATAATGCATCTGTCTTAAATCCTTCATGTCAAATGTTGTGGCTAGATTGTTCTTGCAGTCCCCGATGAGCCTGGATGATCCTGTCAGGAAGATATCATCCACATATAATACTAGGATTAGATGCTCATTCTCTACAACCATATAGTAGAAATTTGGATCTGTGTCACTCTTAACAAATCCCATCTTCTGCAAGTAGCCATCAATTTGACCATACCATGCTCTAGGTGCATTTTTCAGCCCATACAAAGCTTTCTTCAATCTACATACATGAGACTTCTTCTCATGTGTCTCAAATCCTTTTGTTTGTTCAGTGTATACTTCTTCTTCTATCACCTCGTTCAGAAATGTCGTTTTTACATCCATCTGATGAATCTCCCATCCCATCTATGTTGTAAGAGATATCACGGTTTTAATATATGTATACCTAGCTACTGGGGCGAAGGTCTCTTCATAGTCAATTCCTTCCTTCTAAGCATACCCCTTAGCCACAAACCTGCCTTTGTATTTTTCCACACTATTATCTGCAACATATTTAATATTGTATATACCATCTTCAGGCCTTGGCACTACCTCCCAGACATCGTTCACCATTATGGAGTTGTACTCCTCTACCATCGCATCCAACCAAACTTGATGTCGAGAGGCCTCCTGAAAATTGGTAGGTTCCCCATCCTGAGCTACTAATGCATGATATCTATTTGGTTGTTTTCACTCCCTCTTACTGTTCCTTGGTGCACCGATGAAATCCTCTGCATCTCGCAGAATCTGACGAAGTTCCCTGTTCATTCTTCCTCTGCCAACAGGTGATTTTGTCAGCTCCTCCTACTCCTATGATTCTTCCTAATCCGAGGAAGAATTCTTTACTTCCATTCGTTAAAGAGGTTTTACCAACGGCTCCTCTTTTGACTGCTCCTCGAAAGGCATTTCTTGAGATTTTCTGAAATCCCTGTCCTCCATGAACTTCACATCTCGTTGAACTACTACCTTCCTGCTCCCTGGAAGATAGATTATGTATGCCTTAACGTTCTTGCTATATCCCACTAGATATCCTTTCTCTGCAGTTTGATCGAACTTCGTCCTCTTTTCCTTGGGTATGCGGCAATATGCTAAGCTCCCAAATATCCTGAAATGACTGACTTCAAGCGTCTTCCCTGTGAAGACTTTCTCTGGAGTAATCTTGCCTCTTGCCTGATGAGGAGTTCTATTCTGAACATAGATTTTCATGTTGCATGCTTCTGCCCACAGGAATTTTGATGGCCCTAATTGCTTCTATGATAGTCTTGTTCTCCTTTCTGCTACTCCATTCTGATCTGGATTATAAGGAGTTGTCCACTCGCTTTTGATGCCATCCTTAGTGCAAAAATCAGTGAAGTCCTTATCGACATACTCTCCACCATTATCTGAGCGCAAAAATTTTATTTTCTTCCCAGTCAGATTCTCCACCAGAGCCTTGATCTCTTTGAATCAATAGAAAACCTTGTCCTTGGTTTTCAGAAAATAAATCCAAGTTTTCCTTGAATTGTCGTCAATTAAGGTGAGGAATTACTCTGCACCACTAAGAGCTTTAGTGGACATAGGTCCGCAGATATCTGAGTGTATCAATCCTAGTACACTCTTGGCCCTATTTTTACTTCTAGGAAATGTTGCGTTAGCATACTTTCCCAGAGCACATCCTCTGCATACATCATCTCGTTTCGTACTAAGATTTGAAACTCCTGTTACAGTGTTCCTGAAATTATCAGATCCCCATGGTGAAAATGTCCCATTCTTCTATGCCATAGTTTGTTCAAATCCTTGTATTCATAACTACCTATTAGTGTCATTGGTGATTCTAGTTGTAGTCTGTACAACCTGTTACTTTTGATCCCGATCTGCACTTTCTTTTTCCACCTCGGGTGTTTGACGTATACTTTCTCCTTGATGAAGAAAACGTCATATCCTTTGCCTTGAATTTGTGACACATAAATTAAGTTCATCCCCAATCTTGGTACATGCAACACATTGGAGCACGGAACGGCTCTCTCGTTTCTATTTGAAAAACTATGGTACCCCTCCCTATAGGGGTACACTTTGCCTTGTTCCCTGTGGTGATTTGAAAATTCATCCTCTCCTCCTGATAATCTGAGAAAGATTCCCGGATTCCTGTCATATGCCAAGAGGCTCCACTGTCTATATACCATACCTCTGATGATGCAAAGCTCGTCACACAAGCCACTTCTTCTTCTAGCCTGGAAGCCAACATAGAGAAATCGAAATCACTGTCTCTTGTGCAATTTCTTGAAAATATGTGCGAGTCTCCTGACGTAGAAGCCTCTGCATATAATGCCCTACTTAATCTTATCATGCAAATTTTATTTACCTGAAAAATATTTGACTTATAATTATCAAGAAATATTGGTATAAACTTACATTTGTGAAACTGAAATTTTTATTTATTGATATAAATTTTATTATTGTTATTATTCAATTTCCAACTTGTCTTCTCAAATTTAATTTTGGATAAGATATGGTCTCCTTCCATTTATTCTAAATTAAATATTCATATCCCAAGGTGTCTTCTAAAAATATACTTTGGAGAAGATATGGTCTTCTCCAATTAATTTCCAAATTAAATATTCATATCTTATCCCCAAAATTCCTTCTCAAATCTACTTGAACAATATATGGTAAGAAAAGTCAAGGATACTAAATGAAAGGATGAGGGGTTAGCCATGACATTAATGATAGTTGGTTTAGGTGGATGGGAGGATGTTACCGGGAAAAGTGTCTATTTAGAACTGCTCTATCCCACTAAGGTGTGACAGCTGCCTTAGAAACAAACAGAGAAAAACTACTTTTGTATTTCCTTTATGAACTATAGACAGAGAAGAATAGAAAGAACCAACATGTGTCTTGTGCTAATCCTTTGATCCAATCTCTCTCTTCTTTGACAGTCTCCAGCTACCTGCTCCCTTACTTGCCCAGCTTCACCAAGTACCTGTAAGATCACAGAAGAAGAAAACTATACAAAGACATGGATCTATATTCATAAACAACTTAGGATCAGATTTAAGTTAACCATACAAATGTAACAAGCATCAATGATACAAAAGCATGGAGGAAAAACTCAAATAGTTTTTATTGATAAACAAGAAGATCCAGGAGGAGTTACAACCGATAGTTCCTGACCCATCAACCTCCAAGCAAAGAAGCCCCTCTTCACCTCCAACAAAGCATAGATCACCCAATACTCTGATGTTTGTCTCAAAACCAACAGCAATTCCTTACAATGTGCAAAATTCCAGCCCCCCTGGATCTCTGGGATGAGGAATCCATATATAGATGTGTGTAAGGAGGATGAGTCAGCTTGTGATTTGATTAGTGTCTTCTCTCTGTCAGTTCTTGCTTCCACTTGGAGACTGAAGGCCTCTTACTCATCCTTGGTCGAATTCAGTGAGGCAAGTGTCATAGGAGAAGATTCTGGAAGCTTCCATTGTCTCTCCACCTCGCGGAATGACACTGCCATTTGTCATTTCTCGCCCAACTCACCCTCATAGTGAATTTAGGTGCATTGCAACGCACCTAGCTAATGTGTTTAGGTGCTATGCAACGCACCTAGCCAGTGGAGCAGCTGAAATGATCCTGTTTTGACTTATTCTGAGCAGTTTCTGGTGGAGAACTTCTGGGAGAAGCTGTAATTTGTTGACCTTGTTCCTTTAGGGGTTAGAACAACACTTTTAGGGACTTAGGAGCCCTTGGTTTATAGACATTTCATGCTTGGATCTGTAAGGCACAAAAATGTCTATAACAGTTGCCCCCTAAAGTATGAGGCCGTTAACCTTTTGGTGTCGGGTGAAATGCTTTATTATGAGGATCTGAAGTTCTTTCAATGTTGGGAGGAGACCTGTAATAAGATACAATACAATACATTATCTTCATACTGTTTTTCATGATCTAGCTGAGGCAGGCATTCCCATGCTCAGCTTTATAAATTAATTTTCATGTACATAGGACAGACAATCGTCTGATTGTAGACTGATGATTCTAATAGAGCCAACATCTTTTTGGTAGGATGATTATCTGTGCTGCAATGTTGTACATTTAATGTCTTTATTTCCCTGAATATATATCGCAGCCCGGATGGATGAAACTAGATCCGGGGTCTTCAATCTCGTCCGATCTTCACTCGAAGTACAAGTCGATCCATGTGAGAAATGTTTTGAAGTCGAACATGGAAAGACATCGCTTGATTACCAGTCAATGATGTAAACTGTTAACAAGCGCGAGAGGAATCACCGATAATGATAATGATCCTCAAGGTACTGCAGTACAATTCACGTGGTGTGAATAAAGGACTTGGCGTCAAACACCACGCAAAATCTTTCGGTCGAAGGTCATTTATGTAAACCTGTCGCCGGAAGTGAGAAACTTGCCATTGAGGCATGCAAGTTTCAAAGTACTGAATGGGGTGTTCCTAGACCAACTTCTTGGATAATGAGCTGATGTCGATGAGAATTGATCCGTCAAAGGAGGGCCTTAATGAATCCCACATCAATGACACGGAACGGAGCAAATTATTTTGATGGAGGTGAAAATGATCTGATGATATACGGTTCAGGGTGGCGTTCATGAAAGAAAGGAGTATAATGTATGGTAGTGGGTGGGACACAGGTGGCTTCTCTGGATGACTTCTCTTGAACATGTCGGCGACACTGATGTGATGGATTGGTAGCATTAACCCCAAATCTGGATGGTATGGTGTGACCATGGCGATGTGGCCGGTGAATGAAACAACCCAACCCGACTCGGACACGGAGTGGAAGTGTCATGTTCAAGAGCGACTTGCTACCAATAAAGATTCTTTGAGTTTTCTTCCCAATTTTTCCCCAGTCATTGCTGACCAGTACCTCTTTATTTTTGTCAAGCTTGAGGAGGATAACATATGCTTGTTCTATAATTTTCCCTTCGGGCAAACCCATCGCTATGTTTTAACGAGCCTAGCGATAGTGAAACTCGTTCTCGTCTAAAGACAAGTTTGTCGCTATTAATCTTTTTAACGAGTTTAACGACAAAGATAACTCGGTCCTTTTCATTTTTAGAGAGTCTGAAAAGGTACGTAAAGGTAACTCCAAAATTCCTTTTTCGTCATCTAATCCCTTAAGTCCAAAAAAGTATAAAAAAATACAGAAGGGATGAATTTTTGATAGTTTTAACGAGCCGAACAAAACAAGCGCTCGATCTTTTTGTGCAATAATCCCTCAGGTCCAAAAAGATTAAAATCAAGAGGAAGGATAGCACTTCCTGTCCCTTTAACGAGCTGGAAGGCCAAGGACTCGACAATCTTTTCATATTTTACGAGTCAGTTGAAAAGAGCTTAAAGAAGACTCGTCTTTTGAGGAACGAGTGATAAAACGGGTAGCAGCTGATTCCAGGTAAGGTTTGGAATTTTCCAATCACGGCAGTGTCACAAGGATGGCTAGTGAAATCACTCTTCGCAGCTGTTCCTCAAAATGGGTAAACAATCAAGTGGAGGTGAATGATCGGCCAATGAAAAAGTGGAGGTGACGGTGCAAACACGACCAAGGCTTTAATGGCTGAAGTACTACATTCACGGTGGTTATTTACCGGGGAATAGTTCATTTTTTAACGAGCTTAAACGCGGGTGGAAACATTTGCTCGGTGCGGGTTTATTTTTTAACGAGCTTGAACCTTGCGGTAACACTGCTCGATGCGGGTTTATTTTTTAACGAGCTTGAACCTTGCGGTAACACTGCTCGATTAATCCAGTCGTATGATAAGAATGTCTCATATAAAAATGGCAACTTTTAGAGTTTTGCCCCACATCCTTTCTTTATGCAAGTTAGGAAACGACTAATCCAAAAAACAGATAAATAATCGCTCTTTGCTTGCACTCCAAAAGGTTTGCATGCCCCCAGGTATAAAACAGAGCTTCAAGGTCACCCTCTATTCGAGCTGACAAAACATTTGTTTTATCAGGAAGGGTATACCTCTTACAGGTTACCCAAAGATTGTTCTATTCACAGCGCAAACAAAACACTTCTTTGGCAATGTCTACCGAAATAAACAAAGGTGAACGGATAGTATAGTGTGACCATCCCTGGCATAACTTTGACAAGAGAATCTTGTTCTAGAATAACCCTCTTTTCCACTCACGGACGGGGTACAGACTAGTCATATTCTCCCGCGGAAACCTACCCTATACCCGAAGTTTTCCTGCGGAAGCAGACCAGGATGCATGCCCCCTGGGTTTCAGTCATATCCCTCCAAATTACTCGCGCTCATCGGGAGGACGGACTGGAGATTGAGACATTTCTTGCGTGAAAAGACCATTCAGGGATGGTATATGACTATTTGCTTTCTATGATCCGGGAAATGAAAGTTGGTCCACGAGCTTGACCACTCTTCCTTCGTGCGGAAAACACATTACTCTAAAGAGTGAGGAGACAATGGCTCCCATGCAATAAATATAGTCTCGTCCAAGGAGTAGATTGTAATCCAGGGGTCATTGAACTACCATTACGTTCATGTGAACTGTTTTCCTTCTCAATGTTATGGGCACATCGGGAAGGATCCCTAAAGGTCGACTGGTTCCTTTATCAAATCCTGTCAGATTTCTCATCTCAGGCAAAAGCGATGGTGAACCAAGCAGTTGAGGAAAGGATACTCACAGAAGCCCCCTCATCTATGATGGTACCAGCCATAACCATTCTATATATTTGAACGATAATTCGGAATGGTATGCTTGCTGGTAAACGGGGTCTGCCTAGTTGATTCCAGTCGAAGGAGACAACTAGGTTGCTTGGAGGTGGGACCGAATAGATAACCGGGTACGGCTCTGACGAACTTCCTTCCTGCGGTAAAGGAACGGGTAAATTGCCCCCTTGTTCATCAGAGTCTGTGTTTATGAAGAGAATTTGGACGGTGTCATCCTTGTTCTCTTCAGTGACTGTATCATCTGAAGCTGAAACCTCTGAAGGCAAGACCGGGTCAACTGTTGCCTCGACCTTTTGACTTTCATCTGGTATGGATCCAGATGGTTTATCTTCAATGATAGGTGCTTCAGCTGACCACCTGAGCGGGCCAGCCGGATTTTCAACTAGTGACGGACTCGGCAAGAGTTTTTTATATCCAGGAGGAAGTCGTAACGGTGAAACCGGACGATCATCCAAAACTCTTTTAGCTTCGTCTAAGAAGGGACAACGGTGGACGGCATGATCGCCTTCGCACAGTTTACAAGGAAACCTACGTTTCCCTTTTTGTCCTGGGGCTTCACTTTCACTAGTTGATGGTGTGCTTTCAACATGATCATCAGAGGTTGACGACACCGGGTTGTGCAAACGAGGAGACCAGTCCCTTAATATCCGAGGGATGCAAGGACAATCTCTGTGAAAGTGGTCTCCTTGGCAAATGACACATGGTGATTTAGGCCTGGTCAGTGCAGTGTGTGGATTTTCTTTAGACGACACTCATTTTCCCCCATTTGCCTTTGGCTCCTTCTTCTTCTTCTCTTTCTTCTTTTTTTCCTTCTTCTCCTTAAGAACTTGACTTTTGGCTTTACCAGCCCCATCAAGCGAAGAGGAAGGAGGAGAGGAAGTAGAAGGTTGGTGGGCAACTCTGGGCTCGTCTAATTGTTGATTCGATTGTTCAGGAATAGTGGTGTTCTGAACGACAGAGGTTGAGAAGAGCCATACAGGCAAACCAATTGTCAGTCCTGGAAGCGACAATGTGGCCATATGGGGTGCACCAACATCTCCCCAAGAGGAGAAGGGACTAGGATTTCCTCCAAGGGGAATTCCTCAGTTGGTAGACTCCATTTTCTCAACCCAAGATCAACATAGGAAAGGGTAATGAATATTCCGTTTAAAATAAATTTTTATACGCTTTGACACAACTTGTTTTTTCAGTTTTTAAGAGTCGAGAAAAAACAAAAGATGACTCTAGTCTCCTTCGATTTTTAATGAGCCTGAAGTGACAAGTGCTCAGATGGACCTTTTCCGTTAAGGAGTCTGAAAAGGAATGAAAGGCACTGCTCTGGAGATCTAGGTAGAGGGAGTACCAAACCAATCGCAAAACTACAGAATACTTTTTACGGTATGGCAGTCAATCTTCCCGAATGTTGTGTTCAATTTATTGCGATCGATAGGGCGCCAGACACGGCTTCCTATGGATAAAGGATTTAAGCCTATAGGGGTCTCCCAAAATATACTCGACGGTACGTGGGAGCACAAGTCCGTACTGGCACTTATCGTCTCAAAGTGGAGGAATCACCCAACCATCAATGAGTACAACAGTTACCAGGCTTTACGACGCCGGAATACGTCTCTAGCCTAGACCTCTAAATGTTGTGCGTTAAGTTCCAAAGCGTTGTTAGATTCATTGAATTTATTTTAAGTTGATCTTGCTTATGAAGTTTTCCTTTTGGGTTCACCACGAGATGTAGATGTAATTCCTAAAATGCAATCTAAAGATGATAAACAAACTTTTATCTCTTTTGTGCAATGAAAATCCTAGCTACTAGAGGAAAAGAAAGACACAATCTTTTCACAAAGAGCAAAGAGCACACTGTAAATGCACTTTCCTAAATCAAGCCAAACAGATTGTCAATATGCAAATGCACATGCATGTATTTGTTTTCGAATTTCTTAGTATTGATGCTAAAAAGAAAGTTGATGTACAAATCTGAATTTTTTCAAGCGACAAATACAAACAAGCTTCTTTTCGAAATCAAAAGATAGAGACGATTACGACACCTTGCGATTTTGAAATGAACACTTGTACTTGACACTGGAAAATCACAAATTCAAACCAAAGAAATAGTAACAGTATAATCGACCAGCAATCAAACTTTCTCCTATGATCGAAATCGACACTTGCGACGGATCTAAATCAAGGGACGACGGTACGACTATTCTACTTTTGCAATGGAAAACTGTAAACAACTCAACAAACACACAAAAACATCTACAGTTCTTTCGTACAAAGGAGGTGGAATAACAGTAAGGAAAAGGGGTTTTAAACAGACATACACTGATCACAGGCAGCAAAATTCAGAGACAAAACTGGAAAGAATGAAGCACAAGAACCTCAGTTGCACAGGGCTAGTCTGATCAGCGCACTTGTAACACAGAGAAACTGCATTGCAACGCAGGTTGCCCTCTCGGGAAGTGCGTTGAAATGCAGGATCTCTTAACAGTACCTGCACTGGGCCAGAAACGAGAATCTGTCCGTGTTCTGGGTCACAATTTGCAGTTTAGTCTTTGGTTTTTGGCCGAGTAAAAGCAATCAGTAATGCATAATCAGGGGTAGATCTAAGGGGGGTCTAAGAGCTATCACAAGGGCAATCAGATCGTTTGTGAATCAACTGTTCAAATCATAAACAAATCCAGTGAATGGATTGAAGCAGCAAATGTCTACTTTGCATTTGTTATGGCAAATGCAGTTCGAATTCTACTTATAAGTTTATGAAACAAACAACAAAGAATGATACACAAACAAACTAATTATACATTCTCCCCAGTGGAGTCACCATTTTTTTACCGGGAAAAGTGTCTATTTAAAACTGCTCTATCCCACTAAGGTGTGACAGCTGCCTTAGAAACAAACAGAGAAAAACTACTTTTGTATTTCCTTTATGAACTATAGACAGAGAGGAATAGAAGGAACCAACCTGTGTCTTACGCTAATCCTTTGATCCAATCCCTCTCTTCTTTGACAGTCTCCAGCTACCTGCTCCCTTACTTGCCCAGCTTCACCAAGTACCTATAAGATCACAGAAGAAGAAAACTATACAAAGACATGGATCTATATTCATAAACAACTTAGGATCAGATTTAAGTTAACCATACAAATGTAACAAACATCAATGATACAAAAGCATGGAGGAAAAACTCAAATAGTTTTTATTGATAATCAAGAAGATCCAGGAGGAGTTACAACCGATGGTTCCTGACCCAGCATCAACCTCCCAGCAAAGAATCCCCTCTTCACCTCCAACAAAGCATAGATCACCCAATACTCTGATGTTTGTCTCAAAACCAACAGCAATTCCTTACAATGTGCAAAATTCCAGCCCCCCTGGATCTCTGGGATGAGGGATCCATATATAGATGTGTGTAAGGAGGATGAGTCAGCTTGTGATTTGATTAGTGTCTTCTCTCTGTCAGTTCTTGCTTCCACTTGGAGACTGAAGGCCTCTTACTCATCCTTGGTCGAATTCAGTGAGGCAAGTGTCATAGGAGAATATTCTAGAAGCTTCCATTGTCTCTCCACCTCGCGGAATGACACTGCCATTTGTCATTTCTCGCCCAATGCACCCTCATAGTTCATTTAGGTGCGTTGCAACGCACCTAGCTAGTGTGTTTAGGTGCTATGCAACGCACCTAGCCAGTGGAGTAGCTGAAATGATCCTGTTTTGACTTATTCTTAGCAGTTTCTGGTGGAGAACTTATGGGAGAAGCTGTAATTTGTTGACCTTGTTCCTTTAGGGGTTAGAAAAAAACTTTTAGGGAATTAGGAGCCCTTGGTTTATAGACATTTCATGCTTGGATCTGTAAGTCACAAAAATGTCTATAACAGAGGAAGAGACATAAAAGGGGAAGGAAGATGAGAGGAGAACGGGGAGATCCTTGGTCTTGATTTTGTTTTGAAGGATTGTTTTGGGGGAGGAATGTGGAGAAAGAGAAGGGAGATAATGGAGAGATAAATGAGGGAATACAAATTTGGATCTAGAGAGTTTTTGTTAAACTTGGACACACTACATCTGGTCGGACTTGGGCTCGGAGGACTAGGGAACCTATGGAGGTTCCCTAGGCTAGGAAATACTTCCTAGTTGGTTGGGAGGCAAATCCAATCGGGTAATCAAGAGGAACATCCCAACAGAGTCATGAGCTCAGGAGCATCTCAACTAAGCTATTGGAACAGGTATTCCTCCATTTATTGATTACTTATGTAAATGGTTGCAATGAAATTCTTACTTATTTAATTTGTAGTAAATTAATTTTAATGGTATATTATCATCAAATTAATGTTTAGATATAAATAAGTTATTTTCCAACTTATTGTGTTTAAAATTCGAGAAAATTAGTTTTAGTTAGAGGACCCTAAGGAGGGAGCCTCACACGTGGTATCAGAGCCTAGGTTCAAAATCTAGACCTTGAAGCCTACCTACTAGAAAAAATAAAAACAAAAAATAAATTAATGAATTATTGCATATATATATATATATATATATATATATATATATATATATATGCAATAATTATGCTTAGAGACATCAAACATTTATGACAAATAGAAGTAAAACTAGGATCCATTAAAAATATCACATACTAGAAGGATAAAAGAAATAGCACCGACGTGAATCAAACACGCAACCTTCTGATCTGGAGTCAGACATGCTACCATTGTGCCACGGATCCCTCATAACCTTGCAAGATGTTATGGTTCCAAAATCCAACCCATATCACTGATGAGAACTGTTCGACCAAGCTTTTTCAGTGACAATGCCTTCAAGTATATCGCCTCAAGCAATAGGTTGGCTCAATGTAGTGAAACTGATGGTGATAGTTCTTGCCGTGATCGACCTCGTTTAGAGTGATATTTTACTTGCAAGGTAGCCTCAATGTTTCCTCTTTGATACTCTAATCTTCCTAATAGAGCTCTAGCCACCTCATAATTTAGAGATAATGCCTCACGGAGTGAAGACTCAGCTTCTTCAATGTTTCCTTCATCAAGTTTTGTTTCAACCTTAATTGTTTTAGCAGAGAGTCCATTAGCAGAGACCTCTTTGAAATCCATCATATCTTTGGAGAGACCACCTTCCTCTACCCCAACTTGTTCCCTTGAACAGGTACACAACATTTTGCACAACACAGTTTTGAGCCGAGGCATCCACCAGGTCAAATTGGTGTAGCATTTACCCAACCACTTGTGCAATGACAATCCATGCCTGGTTTCTCATGACTTGATCAGTAATATTCGATTCCTCGGCCTGATGACAGTGGCGTCGCGCAGAGCTTCTGAGTGTATTTGTCCCTCCATGCCCTCGAGATCTCAAAAGAATAACAAACACCTGTGAATTGAAAGGCACCTTCGGCTTCAGTCCTTCCTCTGCACTAAAAAACTTACGCACGGGCAGAGCAGAGGAGAGAAGAAAAGCGCAGTGTACAAATTCTAATGCCCTGAAGTGACTTGATTAACCTTGGCTTCCATTCTTCTTCTTTTGTCCCATGACCTAGCTGCCCAGAACTGTTAGATCCAAATGAATGAACTGCTCCAGTCTTTGTTATCACAATACTATGACCAGGGCCAACAATGGCTTGACACTTTTCACGGTTGAAGCATACTTCACCATCCTTCAAAAATCGCAATACCAACTTCCACGAACACAGAGACTAGTCTGGCAGGTTCAAATAATCAAATAATTATATTAGTGTCAGACCCATTCCTTCTCTTTCCCAGGCATTGATATCATCTGCAGTAGCGATCCGAGGAATCGAATTATAGAGGATGGGTTTCCTAGTGACAACTCTCATCTTCATCCTCAGTGGAATCTTACCTCTCTGCTGTTCGGGCTATGTTACAACAAGAGTTCTTCTGCGAATCTGTGAGTTTCTTCCCCACTTTAATTTTGATATGATTTCAGATCTGACAATGCATACCAAAATATTACCCACATTTCATGGAAATTCACCAATTCCCCTTTGTTTGCAGTTAGTTTTTTTTCATTGGTTTCTGTTGTTCTATTCATCGGCATGGTGGAACTCTTACTTAACATATTCGCAAAGAATCCAAATCCAGAAAGCCCATTCTTATTCAAAAAAATTGGCTATTGATCTGTTTTTCTCCTATTGACGTATGTATGGGAGGGTTTATGAGGTCTGAATATGTTCCATTTGGGGGCCTATAATTACTAGTTACATGGTCTATTGTGGCTCCTGGGTAAAATCTGTTAAAATGCCCGCTGTAATTGATAGGGCAACACCAAGTCCCATGTATGGGTTTCTCATCAATCCAATTCATATAAAAAAATTACATGAAAACCAGGCTCTTACTAGTTCCTTTTTTTCCATTGGAAAAAAGGTACACTCATTATTTTGTTTATCTCTTACTAAGATGTGTACAGCTTATAGTGTGTGAATTTTTCATTTCTTTAAAATGCATCATTTTGAAAAATTGTACTTATACCTTTATTCTTGAATCTGTGGAGCCTCCCATCTTTAACCTTGAACTTAAGGGCAGTTACCTGGTTCTAACTGGCCTGGAGTTGTGTGGTATTGTCTATCACACTATACCCATTTTTGGGTTGATTTGTATGGCTACTACCTCACAAATCATCTTATTTGGATACGAGTTTTGTCACTCGCCTTCCCCCTCTTCAACATGTTTTGTAGTGCATTTTAATCCTTCAATATGGATTGGTCACTAGATACATTGATCTCTCTCTTTCAACTTTTAGAGTATCTTTGTTGGAAAGGCTACATCCATCTATCAACAAGAATCTAGAAGAAAAACATCTATAATCACAGTGTGGTGCACTATATCATGATTCCCCAACCATCTATATTACTCCGTAAGAGAATATTCCATATAGAAATGGGTCTGCCATACAAACTTCCTTTGATTTTCCTTCCCATCACTCATCCCTTTCCAAATTCTTATATTTCACTTTAGTCATATTCAGGGGTCAAGTAAACTCAATTCACGATAATAAATCAATTTTATTGAATTCAATATTTAAATTGATAATATTTTAAGTTGAAGATAATCTTCCTGCTCACATTTTCCTAAAGAAGTGCACTACCCTGAGTATAAAATGTTTATTTTTTTCTGTGCGTTGTATTTACTTTTCTACTACTATTACATTCTTTGAAAGTAGATGATCTGCCATCTACATGGGTGGTCTATGGCAGCTATTAAAGTCTTCGGTTACATAATTGTCCAACTCACTATGTTGTGATTGATTTGTGGACTTTTCGGGATCTAATTTTACTTCTGGAGTCTGAACAGCTCTGTATTCCAATACTGAAATGGGTTTTCAGAGGCCTTCCTCTCATTGTGGTCAATGTTGATGTTTAATTTTTTTTTTAACACTTTCGATGGTTGTCTTGGGTATCTTGCCAAGATATCTAATGTTTGTTTTTTATCTGGAATCTTCATAGGATCTATGTTCATCTGATCTCATTCTATTCAATCTTATACCATATTCCAAGGAGAATTACATACATGTGATCTAGTTACATTGAATCTGTAGAATCATACTTTTGAAAGTACATTTGCCTTGCACTATGACTTTCTAACTTATATTTATATAAGATTTTAGGATTTAGAGACCCATAAGAGAAGAAACCTATAGTACAAACTAGGATTGAAGGAGAATTGGAATACAGAACTCTGTATTCCAATACTGAAAGTAGGTGACTGTTTCATAGTGTCTGGGACTTCTCCAGTCTATTTCTGGCCTGCTACTGTGACCATAGTTGCAGGAACCGGCCCCTCTCCCTGCTCCAGACCCCAGAACCTCCCTCTAAGCAGGAGCACTAATAGGAGCACCCTTGAAGCGCACTCCCAAAACAAATAGAACCATGCTTCAGCTTTTATTTTCATGCTTTTTGGAAATTTCGAACTGCCACACTCCCATACACGCTCCCATTTGCCGAATTGCACTCCCTTACATTCTCTCGTCATGCTTCCTAGACACTCCCTAATGGTAATGTATAAAAAAGAAAGATGCTTAAATTTTTAACATTACCATTAATTGTTTCAGGATGTTTGAGATTGGTTCCAACCTCATCGAACTTCATATGGAGAAAATAGAATTTCATATCCGATTCAAAATTCAGCAAATTTAACAGTTTTCAGGATTTTGGGATCAATGGGATTACATCATCTCATTGGATTCTATCCCATATGAGGGTATGTGATTGACATTTAATCAATAGAAACAAGCCCTATATCTATACCCTAATGTTAGTGGTGTTGATTGTTGAACTCCTTTGTCTTGGCCTTAGAAAAATGTACCCTTCACTTAAACCAAAATCGTTGATTAGGCATGTTAAGCTTTTTCTACGATATTTTAAGGCTTGGATTAGGCAGTTTGATCAAAATTGGGTGGTGTTGACTGGTTTCCCTATAGAACTGAGGTAGAGACAAAGGCTAGACAAGAGTAAAAGGATGAAGGACGATACTAATGATGAGGATCCTGATATAAGAGATGGTGGAACATTGTTTGTCAAGGAGTGTGGAACATGCATGACGGTGCTACCCAACAGCTACAACTTATGGAAACATGGGTCGCTATTGTTGAACACTTCTTCTCTAGAGAGGTGTTTAACAACTAGCTCAATTTATTGTTTTGGACCTTTTGGTATTCATATTTCGATGTGTAGATGTCCTATTTTGTAAACATAACTATTTTGTCATGTTATTGTTGACAATTGCTAGATAACATATTTCATGCCATAAGTTAATGGTCTACTTTCTATTATTTAACTTTAAAATTTGTATGCTTGTTTGTAATTGATAGAATCTAGATTCTAGATAGTTGATGACCCAATAATTAATCATTAATGTACTGTGGATGTTATTTCTGTCTTGGTTTATTTACAAATATACATGTTTTCATATATTCTGCAACTATTTTGGCATTCTGGATTATTTTGGAATATAAATACAATATGATAGACACTCCCGGGACACTTCACTTCCAAGGATTTTTGGAAAATGACACTCCCGATGCTTCGCTTCTCAAAGACGCTCCTGCTTTTCTTCCACTTTGTGCAACCTTGACTGTGACCCTTAATTCTGAACGTTTAAATGTGGGGGAACACTGCTCTTTAGGCCCAAAACATTACCAGTTGGAACCATAAGGAAGGAATTAAGGGTTCAATAATCATCTGATTCATTTGTATCATGCCCAAACCTTTATGTGAGTCGTAGAACATCTTCATAATCTATGAGATATTCAATGTTATATTGAACCCATTTGGTGTCTCTCAAGGTCTTCAGTCATTACTTAGGCTTGCATTCATTCTACCTACACTTGTGGATTCCCTCTTGAACCCTTTTGAAACCCTCTTGAAGGACTTCAAACTGCCTCTGCAAGACTTTCAAGTCGTGGTTATGAAGGTTGATTTTGTTTTGAGGACCTTGAATTTCCTCCTAAATGCTGGTTTTTAGAGCTAATTAGACGTCTTCAAGGTTAGCAAGAAAAAAAATAGAAATCATGGAAGATGAAGAAGAATATGAAAGAATATTAAATAAAATTCATCTGAAGATTACCCTCCAAGATTCAAATCAGTCACCTACCTCTGCTTCCCCTGGATTCCCTCTTTCCAACCTGTCCTATAGATTCATCTCCCTACATTGTAGGATTATACCGCAAAATTATAGTTTCAACAACTTCTCCATCCTTATGTCAACATATTTGCCGATTTACATCTTCCTATTAAATCTCTTTATACTAACCACCCATTTGTTTTCAAGCAGAAAATTATCCACTCATTTTACACAAATAGTAAGTTGCAATCAAAACTAGATACATTCTTATAGGTTATCCTATATTACAAATGTTATTGAAGAGTTTGATAAACCTGTGCAAGAGAAGATATGCTAGCAAAACCTTAAAGTAGGAAAAAACCATGGCACACATGCAAAGTACACAAGCGATTTACCCTGGAAAACCTTAACTAGAAAACTAGCAAACTCAGATTTGCACCACTCTCTATGGTTTATCATATAGTGTGTTGGTATTTTGCAGCATCTTTTAATCCTAATTCAATAACTGTGATTAGATTTCAACTTTAATCCCTTAACTGGGATTAGATTACAATGGGACGAAACCCTAGGCTGGAAATTCACAAAAGTCTACCAAAATTAACTAGTTATTTATTTATTTATTTTTAAGTTTTTGTTTTATTTATATTAATTTGGGGGCAAACCACACACCCTAGAGAAGGGGGCTACTGCCCCCCAACCCTTTCTTGGGGTGCTAACACTTTCACAACCCCTTTGAATTGGAGGTTGTCGTCCCCTACATTCATCATGTTTGGATGCAAAATCTACCCACAAGGAATGCACCACATCTAACAGTTATCTATTCGTTTTCTTTTTCCAAAGAAAAAAGTTCTACTCATTTATTTATGTTAGTAAACGATTACAAAACACTACTAAGGAAATTTCTATGAGAAAATTTCTATGTATCCATTAAGGCCTGCCTGTGTACAAAAGAGATCAATCTCTGGGCTTTCTAGAAGTCTATACTACAGATTGTACCAAGAAGAGCATGGAAAGATGTTTCATAGTTATTAAGTAAAATATAAAAAATCCAAAAGCTGGAATAAACCAAACCTTGTACTGTGGTCTCTAAAAAGTTGGGAATTAGGTATGTGTAGCAATAAAATCAATCACATGCATATGTGAGGGACACTAGGAGTTTGCATTCAAGGAGTTTTCATTCAAGAAACCCTTGAAGGGGAAATTCTAATCAATCAATCCATTCATATGTATATTGTTGTTGTACAATTGGTCCCTTTATATAATAATAAGTGACCATAACAACTATGTCATAGTTAGATTTTTACTTCAACCATCTCCATAACTATCTTCAATAACTTTGTGAATCACTCAACTTGATTAAAATAAATCCCTTTCTAACTTGTATCCTTGTTCTATTTAGGCCTGGTCTACAACATTACATTTATGAAAACCATAGACCTTAGACATTTATATTCACAAGTATGAGTTATTTTTTGATGGTCCCCTTAATGAATAGTAAGGTTTGTGATTCAATCATCTTCTTGCTTTCATTGGTCATTTGAGCTAGTCCAATCTTCACCTTCTTCTACAGTCTTTGTCTTCAATATTCTTCACTCACACTCTGTCTTCCTATAGCTTCTGGAATCTTCATCTTTGATCTTCTGCATTCTTCATATTCAATCTTCTTTAATGTTTCATCTTGTACCTGGAAAATATGAACATCATGTTTGTTGAAGTCCATATAAAAAAGTCACCATCCACAAAAAAAAAAATTGCCAACTGTTGTATTTGCTAGTTCTCTTGGAAACTTTTTCTTGTATGTGGTTCATCAACCATTCTTGAATCACAGTCCTTTTCATCCCCCCTACATCACCATCAATCATCATTCGGGATTTTCTTTGGCTCACCCATAGCAACATATTGGATTTTGTGGATTACCTTCAACCACTACAGTTTTGAAGTAGTTTTTGCTTACCACAAACCATTCATTACACCAAGTGGTTTTTGACAGACCAATGACCTCAATTTGTCATGGCAAGTAGTTTTTGGTTTACCATGAATTATCAACAGACATAATCACGGCTTACAATCATTACATCATCATTTGACTCAAGTACATGCAAAAATATTTTCCTAATACATGGTCATATCAAGTTAATTTATCCATTTTAAACATAGGACTTGTTACCACCTGAACTAGCAGGGGTTGCCAAGGTCCTTCCAACCTGCTAGGATGGAACACATAGGACAAGTACCCATTGTCACCTTGGCATGAGTCTCCACTCTTTAAGCCAAACTCCTTCTATAATGGCTATGGGAGGATTCCATATGTGAGACAACTTTATTCAACAAAAGTTTGACTAGTGCCTTGTATGGAGTCTTGAGTGAAGAGAGGAATTAATTATTGTTGTTTTATTCATTTGGAAATGTAAATCTGCAGAAAATAAATATATACCAGCAATACGATTCACTCAAATTTGAAAATGATCAACATATAAATAGCCAAAATGAGTGAAAAACTAATATATTTACTGATGCTATAAATTATTCTTGATGTAAACTTTTGGTAAGAGGAGTTTTTGTGTAATTTTTCTTGTTGTCTTGTGACTTCAGATCTGAAAATCTACAGAAACAATGCAGGAAACAGCAAGAAATCATCCTTTATAGGGCCACCCAATAGTTCCAAGACACTCTAGATTGACAAACTAGGGGTGAGCTTGAATGAGGCTAAGTCCTCATTTATATAGGATTCTTTGCCCATGATTATAGGCTAACTTGTAACTCCCTTTAGGCTGACTTGTTGCTTGTGCAAATCGACTTGTTCATTGCATTATGACTTGGTCTTGGAGAGTTCTTTGACTCAAATAAATTCTTTTTACAATATGTAACATGCCCAAATGGGTCATTCGTACATGAAAATGACTTTCTTGACTTGTAGACTCAATGGCAAGTCCTAGGAACTCACAATGGTAGCCAAACATAAAATAAATTTCCTTGAGCATGAAACCCATGGCTTAAGAAAAACAACAATAAATTTATTTTTCTTATTACATCAAATACATAAAATCATGATTACATATGTCATTATGAAGACCGAACCTAGTTACATATTTCGACAGGTTTTTCCCTAGCCTTTGGCCTAACTTCTAGTGTCTCTTGGTTCTTGTGCATTATGATCTCTACTTTTCTTTATTGTTTGGTAGTTGTTTGATGAAGAGATAATAATAATAGTAACAGAAAGAAGAAGCTAAGTAAGTGAAGTAAAAATACATCACAAATAGTTATCAAAGCAAGAGAAATCACCTAATGTTACTGCATTTCAAACTTGGGTTGGGCACTACAAGTTCGTAGTTGTTCCATTTGGTTTGACCAATGCACCAAAAGTATTCATGAACCTCATGAATGGTGTGTTCAGGAAGTATTTGGACCGTAGGGTTCGACAGCCCAGACGTCGCATAGTGGACCAGGTTAAGGTTCAGTGGGACAAGTATAGCCCGGGATCTACTACCTGGGAGGATGTAGTGACTATATGTCATGACTACCCCTCACTTTTGGAGAATCTGTGATGCCCATTTTGACTTAGATAACTACCTATGCTAAGGCTCTATTTGTAGTTCCATGTTATTTATTTATGAACGCTATGTAATATTGATGCATTTAGTTGGACAGGTGAAACTACTTATATAAATCATTAGATGGATTAGGTATTGATGATTGAAATGTTTGATGTATGACCTAATGTATGACTTACTTGGTTATGATTTATCTAGTGCATGACTTATCAGAGTTATTGTTGTTTCATGTATGGCTTAAGTGGATATGATTTATCTAATGAATGACTTAGTGAAATTATGATTTATCTAATGTAAGATTTATTTCCAGTATGAACTACAAAATTGACACGTGGATAGTAGACTTAATAATATGATGTTTAAGATCACGTATCTATATCTATTTTGTTGTTATATATATGCATGAATGAGAACTAACCTGCAGATTGGAAAGAACTATATGATAACCAAGATCTACTCTTCCATTGGGGAAGGTCGAGACATCCAATGAGGAATGGTATGATGTACATTGTCATATTACATTTGGTATCTACTTGATATGCACTCTTATGACATGGGTAAAATGTAAATGGTAGGTGGAAAGACTACCTGAGTGGATTATTCGATGACAAATATCCAACCAGCGCTATAGTGTGGTCCATATTAGGGTGTTGACCCTAGTTGTAAGGAGGGGTAGAGGTATTTCCCATCGTGTAACCTCCAAGCCTGGAATCGTGGGAGGGCAATGATGGACATGCTCCCCTAGACATGTGATGATGATTTCCAATTGCCTACTAGGGAAGTTAGGTCGATATAGTCGACGCTTCCTCCATATTGGTTTTATCAGTGGTTAGATTGGTATAGCCGATTCCATAGTACATAGCAGTAGAGGATGGATAGGGTGGGAATGGAAGTAGGTTAGGAAGGATAGGAGGATATAGATTGGTTGGAGACTCTTGATGGGAAGTGGTATCATTGCCTAACTTATTAAGTTTTACTACTATAAATCTCTCTCTATTTTGTTATGCCTTATTGTCAAACTGCTTTCGAACTCCTTGTATATTTTTCACTCTAACTTCGGGATGAAGTTTCTGAAGGAGGGGTATATGTAATGCCCTACTTAATCTTATCATGCAAATATTATTTACCTGAAAATATTGACTTATAATTATCAAGAAATATTGGTATATACTTACATTTGTGAAACTGAAATTTTTATTTACTAATATAAATTTTATTATTGTTATTATTCAATTCCCAACTTGTCTTCTCAAATTTACTTTTGGATAGGATATGGTCTCCTTCCATTTATTCCAAATTAAATATCCATATCCCAAGGTGTCTTCTCAAAATCTACTTAAGAGAAGATATGGTCTTCTCTAATTAATTTCCAAATTAATATTCATATCTTATCCCCAAAGTGTCTTCTCAAATCTACTTGAACAAGATATGGTAAGAAAAGTCAAGGATACTAAATGAAAAGATGAGGGGGTAGTCATGACATTAACGATAGGTGGTTGAGGTGGATGGGAGGAAGATACATAAAAGGGGAAGAAATATGAGAGGAGAAGGTGGAGATCTTTGGTCTTGATTTTGTTTTGGAGGATTGTTTTGGGGGAGGAATGTGGAGAAAGAGAAGGGAGAGAATGGAGAGATAAATGAGGGAATACAAACTTGGATCTGGAGAGTGTTTGTTAAACTTGGACACACTACATCTAGTTGGACTTGGGCTCGAAGGGCTAGGGAACTTGTGGCTTCCTAGTTGGCTGGGAGGAAAATCCAGTCGGGTAGTCAAGAGGAGCATCCCAACGGAGTCGGGAGCTCAAGAGAATCTCAACTAAGCTATTGGAACAGGTATTCCTCCGTTTATTGATTAATTATGTAAATGGTTGCAATTAAATTCTTACTTATTTAATTTGTGGTAAATAAATTTTAATGGTATATTATCATCAAATAAATATTTAGATATAAATAAGTTATTTCCCACCTTATTGTGTTTAAAATTAGAGAAATTTAGTTTTAGTTAGAGGACCCTAAGAAGTGAGCCTTACACTGCATCATGGTATCGACCCATAATTGATTTTCCCTTCCTGTCTCTGATTCTGATACCATGTAAAAATTCTATCACTGCAACAACTGATTTATTTTACCTACTTATTTCTCAATAAGTTATTTGTGAAAACTCTTTAGTAAACATTAAAATAAATTTCGTTGCAGATATCACACCATAATACAGAAACAAACACATGCATAATAATCAACACATCAACATAGATAATATGGACAATTGTCCCTGGAAAAACCCAATGTGGGAAAACCGGTGCAGTAGAGGAGGATTTTATTATTCAGCAATTCTTCAGTACAACTAGGTGCCAAACTGGCTTACCCAATAGAGAAAAAAGTCTCCAACACTTCTCCCAGTCTCATCGTCAGGCTTGTTGGCCTCTGCGCAGCTCCCAAACACTCTACGTCAGCTCCTTCCTCTCTGCGTTAGCACTGGGCCTCTCTGTGTCACCCACGCAGGCCCTCTAGTGACTGCGCAGTCTACTGCCTCTGCGTCTGCCTGAGAGGATTTGCATCTGCCTTTCCAACCTCTGCGCTAGTCTTCAGGTGTTGTTCCTGACTCTCTGTTCCATACCCTTTGCCTCTTGTTGCTCTCCAGACCACTAGTTCAAATTTCTCAGCTAACCCCGCTCCAAAAATCGAACTGACTAGTCTCCCTCAGTGTGTTCTCCAAATGATCCTCAAGCCTCTTCTTATACTTTTCCTATTGATCATTCAACGACTAAGATTAAATCTCTCATCAACGGCTAAGATTAGATTTGGCTTGATCCATGAATTTTGGAACCTTCTAACCCAGTTTTATATTAATAACCATTAATGTTTTATTTTTCCTAAGTTTAGACTTAGGAACTCCATTAAAAATATTAATTATTTTAATATCTCCCAAACTGCTTAAAATCTTCCCAACCCATTTCTAGGTCTTGGAGATCTTATGTGCTTTAGCCTCTCCACCAATTTTCATGGCTAGAGCACATCCAATGCTACCCCAAATCAACATGATGAAGCAAACACACACACTAATAATAAGAAGAAGATCAAGCTAAGATAAATTATAAAAGCACTTCACAAATCATTATCATGCTAGGAAGAATCACTCTAACTCTAAGTGTCCTAAATTCTTCAACATGGTATCAAAGTGAAGGTTCAGAAGTCAAAGAAAGGGCAGCAAAGAGACACTTAAAGGATCAGATTCAAGGAGGGCATCAAAACAAGTTGAAGGAATTGAAAGATCAGTCTTCAACAAGAAGTATACAACAGCAAGACAATTCAAGATCAAGTAATCTAAGATAAATTTAAGTCCCAATACCATTGCTCAGAATTCGGATCATAGTCAAAAGAAGTACCTCTCACAGTTTCAGTGCTAACCCCAAATTGGGTGTCATTACAATCTATGTCATACCACAAAAAACACAGAGCTCGGATTTGTCTCTGATTTTCGGATGGTACAGGAAGTTCAGATTTTCGGAGGGCAGTCACAGGAGGTATTTCAGAGGTCACAGTGAAGAAGTTTCAGAAGTCTGTCTTGGTGATCACAGTCTTGGCCTACAAAAGCAGCCTCAGATGCCACAGAAAAGGGCTCAGATCTGTCTCCTTACAGTCTCGGCATATCTATGATGGAAAGGATCTCAGTGTTCTCACAGTGAGGCTCAGACCTGTCTCCTCACAGTCTCGGCATACTTGTGATAAGGAGGATCTCAGTGATCTCATAATGACACACTCTATCTTGGCATATAGTCCAGAAGCAGTCATAGATGTAATTATGGTCTCAGTATAATAGATACAGTCATGACCTTGATGGAGAAGATCATTATCTCGGTGAATCTAAGTGTAGCTCTCATATATCTCAGATCTCGTTGTTATCTCAATGAGGATACAGGAGTGATGATCTCGGTGTTGTAGCAGGGATGATGGATCTCAATAAAGTGATCATCATGGCAAGCAACGTCAAGACTCTATGGTTCTACACAATGTTGCATACTACAAGGTTCCATAATCCACTTATGTGATAGAAAGACAATGCTATCTCAAGTTCATAAATAGGTTGTGAATCATAAGAATCAGATGTATAATTCGAAGAACCTTGAAGACAATATGGAAAGCTTCATACCATTACGTCAAGGATCTCATCCAAACGAAGCATCAATGCATTTGCTTCAACCTTTCATCAAAGCAATCAAGGTGAATATTTCATCTTCACATAACAAGTATCTTTTCAATTTATATATTTGGTTAAATGACTTCATGATTGCAAGGACATCTATAGGTTGAATGGACCATAAAGATTCCTTGCATGAAGGAGGATAGACATGGTCCTCTAAGTAGCTTAAGTCATTAAACATATCAATAGGTCTCCTCTGAATTTATGGAAAGGGATGCTTATGAAATATCCCCTCACATAGAAATATTGGAGACATCAAAGTGATGTAGGTGATAAACTCACTCTCTAAAAGATGCAATGAAGAAGGTCGCATATTCTTCATAAAATTAAAAGGGTGTCAAGGATGTAGGATATCTTCATAAGATCCCATCTATAGGATCATGAAGGACAAAATTCCATGGCAGACAACATGTGGGATATTTATATATTGGGAACCTTAGTGAACATTGAAGGAAAGAAAGGATTCATCTAAGGCTCATCATACATCAAGTCAAAAAGGAAACATCTTCCAGTTGGCGATATACAAGATCCTTAAAATTCTCTAATATAATCCTCATCGTAGGGCTCACTAATCTAGAGAGGAAGCTAGTGTTTCAACATACTCCAACGTATGGAATCCATGAGATAATGATATGACATGAAGTAAATCAAGGGATTGAAGACATTTTCAATCAAGGAAGTTGTTGGAAGAAGCCTTGATACCTGAAGGTAAAATAAGGTATGTATGATTGTGTTTAATATTATAATGTCATGTCATATGGTCGCAGGTAACATGGATCATTGTTTCTATCTTAAGAAGCATGATCAAGAGAAAAAGGATATCCTCCTCTAAAAAGATGCAATAAGGCATAAAGTCACACTAAGATGAAATCAACATAATATGTCCTCATGTGAAGTATGAGGTGGTTGACTACAATTAAGAAACTTTGATTGAAAGGTCGTGGACTGGAATGAGTAAGGAAGGAAGAGATCGTAATACATGCAACCATGATGAAGGCATTCAACATCCAATAGACCAAGAAGATTTGACTAGGTAATCTCCCAAAAGGATATAAGACTCTGATGAAAGTTTGAAAAAGATGGAGACCCTTGACAATGGATATCTTTGGGAGATTGTCAACATGAATGCAGGATGTTGAAACCTATAGGAATATGTCATGATGAAGAGCCATCTAGTAAGGTATGATTTTATTTAATGATATGTTTTTATTTCTTGAATAATATTTGGATGAGTGCATGCAGGGCTACTAGAACAAGAGTTGTAAATACAAGTACAGTTGGCATTCATGTGGCGGATGGAAATTCCTGAAAGAAGCGTGATGGGAAAGAAGTAGCTATATGAAAAAGGTTCTAGATATGTATCAAGAAGGCCACTTTCCATAAAGAAAGGAATGACATGACGAACCAAGAAGGAAAGTGATCGATGGTTGATTCCCTACAAGAAAGAAGCTCAACTGAATTTTATGACATCAAGGAGAGAATTTGATCAAGTAGCTAAAGGACCCACAAAGGAAAATTTATTGATATATAGAAGAGTCCCTAGCTAAGAGGGAGCTATGACAGGTCCCTGGTCAAGAGGGAGTTTGAATTAAGATCACCCTAGATTGCAAAGGAGTGACAATTGTGTTTTTCCATGTCATGTGTCATGCACTAGACCACGACTAATAGCCGTAAGTCTAGATGAAGGCCATGAATGGAAATGTAGACACATGGTAGACAAAACATTCTTGTCTTCACTTGGGAAGAAAGAATGGAAGGATTGGGCAATCATCTGGCATCTTATACTCTTTGAGGATGTGTAGGGAATCCAAGACAAGAGCAGGCAAGAGGACCAATATTCTTTGAGGGATGGGAACCCAAGATAAGAATAGTCCTAGAAGGTCATACTCAGTCAACACCTGAGTGGGTATGTACCTTGAGAGAAAATGATGGAGTCTATAAAATCATTGGTCTTGCCAGCATTGTAGCTCATGGTCTCATGGAAAGATGGAGTTGTTAGTCAAGGCCTTGCACTATGACAATGTTTATTGGTACGATGCTATACAGATGGGATTGCCAATCTGATTCTTCTTATGAGAAATTATTCAGATTGAGAATAACCAAGTACCATTTTAAATACCTCCCTAGTTAAGAGGGAGTGTTGAAGAAAGTGTAACTAGGTTCAGAATTTACAAATGTAATTTTGATCTTTGTACTTGTCAAGAAAAAGAAATATTATTTTTTATGAATTATAAGAATGAGTTTTTTGCTCATTCCATAGGTCTAGTCAAAGAGTCAAAATCATGAGCTCTTCTTGAGCATATTTGTAATGTATATGAAGCTACCTAGTGTCTAAGAATAACCCTCCAAGACCAACATAATCCTCCTGAAGACAAGCAAGCAAATCGATGGAAAACTCTGTCACGTTGGCCAGCAAAAATAACTTAAAATGAAGTCATGTTGGCTAGCTAAAAGGACACAACGGATCACTTGGTTATGTCGGCTCATTATGGAGGCATGACCACTATATATACCCACCTAGGGTCACCACATATAGGAGGAACAGGATCTTGCATTCTTCTGAAGCAACTCAGATAAGAACTAGGTCTGCAACTCCGCATACAATGAAGAAGTATATTCTCGGATGGGTAATATGGAACATGATTTCGGTGACAAGGTACAGTAATACCTTCGCATTCCACTCTAAGATCTCAGTTAAGTTCAAAGTGATGGAACTTGGATGGGTACAGAACTATGTCTCTTCGCATAAGGAGAAGTCTTCAGACAATATCTTTGTGATCTCAGATAAGAACTATTATAATGATTACCTTCTCGACATAAGTCTAAAGACAAGGATCTCGGTGCTACTCTCTACGGTCACAACCTTAAGCACAGTGATGATCTCAATGGTGACTCTGTCTCAAAGATATAATCTCAATAAAGGGGTAGCTATGGTGAAAACAATGAAGATCTCGATGGTGCAGACACAGTGATGATCTCGGAAAAGGCACAGTGATGATGATGATTTCAACAATATGAAGAAGAGGATTGATGTCTTGGTCTTGGAGTGGCTCAGTCAGTTAAGGGTCATGGTCTTGGTGTTTGTCAATGAGAATCTTTATAAGAATAATTATTTGCGGGTTTTCCTCTCCAAGCGGGAGAGGTTTTGGCCCTAACAAAATGCCACTTCTTGTGTTCTTGTCTCTTTGTTTTGACAGCAGTTTGATGAAGGAAACACAAACACTAATAATAAGAAGAAGATCAAACTAGGATAAATTGAAAAATCACTTCACAAATTGTTATCATGCTAATAAGAATCACTCTAACTCTAACTGCCCTAGATTCTTCAACACATACTACCTACAATTAGTAAACGGTGTCCATAAATAATAGGAAGACACTTCAAAGTGAAAATAGATCATGATAGTTTGAAGTACATCTTGGAAAAAAAATTATCATCAGAAGAGCAACAAAAATGGGTTACAAAGATGGTAGGTTATGACTTTGAAATTATCTACAAAAAGGGAAATAAAAGACTTTGGTAGATGCACTCTCAAAGAAAGAGGAAGACATGAAAGGATTTATATGTGCTATTTCCATTCCACATTCTAGTTGGGTGGAAGAAGCAAGGGTAGAATGGAAGCAAGATAAGCAAGATGACAAGGTATGAAGGATCATTCAACAACTACTAGAGGACCCCAAAGCAGTAGAAAAATTTATGTTGAAAAATAATTTGTTATGGTATGAAGATTGCTTCGACTTATGTACGAGTTCTCGACTCAAATAGAAGGTCCTTTTGGAATTACATTATTTCCCTTACAGGAGGAAATTCAAGGATCGTGAAACATACCATAAGATCAAGAAATATTATTTTGGCGAGGTCTTACAGCATATGTGTAAAATTTTGTGGCCAAATATGTGGTATGCCAATAAAATAAGGGAGGGACAATCAAAACCATAGGGATCTTGCAAGCATTAACCATACCAAGCCATTATTGTGAAGAAGTTTTAATGGATTTTATTACAGGTTTACCCAAATTTGAAGGAAAGAATGGACTTATGGTGGTGGTAGATCAAAGAAAAAGTACTCCCATTTTTCCTCTATTTTTCATCCATTTAAAACGAGTACAATGCTATAAGCATTCATGGAAATAGTGCAAAAGCTACATGGAATACCAAAGATTATTGTAAGTAACAGAGATTCAATTTTCACTAAAAAATTTTGGATTGAATTATTTTCTTTTTGGGATACTCAATTGGCTCACATCTCATCTTCTTATCCTCAATCTGAGGTGCGTTGGAGGGAGACGAGGTGAGCTAGGGTTCATGGTTTAGCGCTAGGGTTTTCTCTTGTAGTAGCCTATGGTAGTTGACAAGCCCTAAATTATCTTGTCTCCCACAACAATTTATTGTTTCGTTTATGGCCACAATGAAGAGAAATGGTCGATTTTACAAAGGACCCCTTGGAGATGGTTCAAATATGGTCCTCCCTACTTAATGCTTCTCCATATGATCGAGCAAAGATAGAAAAAAATGCCTATAGCCATCACATCAAGGGAGCTCAATTTGATGATGGAGCTAACATTCAATTCCTATACTGCAATCTAGCCACAACACATGAATGTCAATAATCCATTTCTTAGCACTCTATTCAAGGATAGGTCCGCTCGTATTCCCTATTCTATTAGTTTCCTCCAAAATTATTGCCCCCTCCTAACCTATAGTGATTTCCCTTCACCCTATTCTCCTTTAGACACAATGGTTCCCTTCTATGAACCTTTTGCAATCCCCCTTTTCTCATTATTTTACTTCCCTTGCTTCTCCATTCCTATGCCTAGTCCAAATTCTTTAGAAACCTCCCAATGCATAGTGGAGGTGTTACCTTGTTGTGGAAGTCATTTTCCCCCACTACCTGACAAAGAATCCTCTAGGTTTAATGGGAAGTGCATTAAAAGAAGGGTAGAGGGGACTAGTCTTATTCTTCAGAAGGACATTAATTTAAATTACATCTCAAAAATGGAAGAATTAAGGATTGTGAGAAGGTTTATGAGCAAGATAATTTCCATGGCAAATTTTAGATCTTGGATAGAGGCAAACTTCACTTCTCTTTTAGGGTACTACCCGCAATGTATGATTCTGGAAAAGGGATGGATGGGGTGAATTGCATCCTCTCGAAAGAATTCCCATAAAATTATTCAACAACATAGGCATTGGGGGTGACACCACTGAGTTACAAATGGTAACCTGACTATCATGTGTATTATAAATATAATTTAGTTGATAAGGAATATTGAAACTAAAAATTTACGAGGTATCGAGGATATCTAATATTCAAGAAGAAAACTGAATACATCTAAAGGACATTCATAACCATATTTCTGAAGAAGAAAAATAAACATGCACAAGGAATATAAATCAAATAACACAGCAATGAGTATAGAAGTTAAGTGCATGAGAATATATATACTTATCATGGGATTAGAAACCCAAAACAGCTTAATTCCAACCCCATAACAACTTGATTGAGTATGGTCAACAAAGTCATTATGTATTTGTTCTAATTGAACTATTAATATGAAATAGTTATTAAGGAATTTTATTTCCCATAAGGAATATTACTACATATATGGAAAAAGTAGAACCTTTTGGTATCCTCAAAATGAGTATCTAAAAAGCATACCCTGGATTCTGATAAAATATGTTGTTCATCAGGAACTAATAGCCTAAACAAATAGAAGAACAAAAACTTAATAGTATAACTTAGGCTTGAGAATACAACATCTCTAAATAGTTACAAAGAAAACAAGTTGTTGTGGTTGTTGGAAACCGACAACAATCATTGTTGATATACAAGAACCTGTACTAGAAACTCAGTGTCACAATAGCCTAGTACCTAGAAGAGAAAACCTTGGTAATGCAGAAGAACTCTGAGATTAGAGTCGAGATACAATCATGTTAGAAAAATTAGAAGAAATATCTCTATTAGAACTATATCAAAAGATTAATTATAAAATATCCTCAAAGAGGAATTTTAGTATATGAATATACCTGTAAGCTCTTACCAGGATTGTACATGTAACATATTTGTATTATATAAGGGATGGGTCAAAAACCTTGCATTAAACTAACAATAAACCTTTATAAGTTAGGAAACTAGCATCAGAGGAGTATAAAACAACACAATGGAAAATACCTATTAAATCTTGTACCATGTGTGAGAATTTGATAAAGGTTGGTCTCATTTAGGAACCATCGAAGAATGTAAGACTAGAAACCACTAATTAACACAAAAAGGACTAGTAAAAGGACCAAGTAGGAAGGAAAACCATCATAAACAAAAGGCATTGTAGCTAAATCGAACTAGAACAAAACAAAGTGCATACGAATTAGAGAACTGGAGTTGGAGAAAGGGTAAACCTGGGAGTAACCCCATGTCTCCATGGCCGAATATAAAATCCCGATAGAGAAAATTGTTTTACTAAAGTTATCTCCAATGGAATTAGAGCATGGAAACTCATATACCTAATCCAAAGCCAAAAGAACAAACACAGATTAATTTCTAACAAAATAAATAGTAATTAATTTTAATCGGGCTAACAGTGAAGATAAAATTTTGGAGCACAAAAATAAAATTATCCATATCAACAGGAGATTTAGGTTTTCTCTTGAGTATAAGAAAGCAAAACTTGAGTATAAGAACGTTGACAAACTTACCGACAATAAAAACCCTGAGTCATAAGTTAATTGTTCTCTTTTATAATAATGGCGTGTGACCAACAACGCAGAATGTCAGACAACCTCTCGAATGACCTGTAAAAACCAAAGGATTACCAGTTAGCAAAACGTTCGCTCAAAACAAATAAAATTTTAAAAAGTCACTATTCAAATTTGAACAAATACAATTATTATTTCGTTTCATACATGGAAGTTCAAATCCTAGAAGTGTAACCCTCTGGATTCCTTCAAAGCCAAAATAAAACTAAAAATTATGCCTACCCATACATGATGTATGAAAAGGAGCCCTCATCAAAAATATTGAAAAACCTTGGGAATCTCAACATAAAGTTAAGTCGTAGCACCTATTGCAAACAAATTTAGTCAAAGGGTTGTTAAATACTGAGGAAAAAACCTTCAAAACGTTGGGTTAATGAATCAAAGAGTTACCTACCACCAAATCATGAAGTATGATCACGATATTTGAAGGGTCCCACTCTTCATCTTCACAAAGCATCTACAATTATCGAGCAACAAAGGGAACTAAATCGTAGAGTTGTCGGCCACATAACCAAACAATGAGTGAAATAGTGAGATGAGGGGATAGTCATTCAAGCCAAGAAACCCTGCAAGACATCACCACCTTTGATAACCCTTGAGATCATCATAATTTTCCACCTATCTCAACACATGCATTGTCAAGGTGGAGGTGCAATATACCAGCCACGTGGAGAAGGGACCCCACACAATGTAACTCTGCACATAAAATAGGTTTAGTAAAGGAGGGAAGGGTCAATATAGCCAAGTGAACATCCACAATACCAACAAGAGGGAGTGGCGTGGAGGATAGATGAGTGGGTAAAGCTATTATGTATCACAAGGTCCAAGGTTCAAGACCAAATCTTTTTATAAACCCTCATATATGCATACAAAAGAGTTAGGGAAAGGACCATGTAAAAACCATGATAACAAAATATTTCTAATGTGTGGAGTTAGATGCCATTAGCCTCAAGAATGACCATGAGAAATATAGAGAAAATAAAGCATGTAAGCATGCAATATATCAATTTAGGTTATAAGAGAGAAGTCATGTAAAAACCATGATAACAAAATATTTCTAATGTGTGGAGTTAGATGCCATTAGCCTCAAGAATGACCATGAGAAATATAGAGAAAATAAAGCATGTAAGCATGCAATATATCAATTTAGGTTATAAGAGAGAAGTTATATCAGTTTAGGTTATAAGAAAGAAGTTTGTTAATGAAAGCCTTTGAGGAGAAAACAAAGCAGGTAGGCATGCAATATATCAATTTAGGTTATAAGAGAAATTTGTTAATGAAGGCCTTTGAGGAAATTCCCATTGGTTAAATCTTAGTAAAAAAATATGGTGCAAGAGGTACATTACAAATGTAAACCTATGTATCATTTCCTTAATATAAATGGCGTTGTTATGAGTTTCATCGCGTAGCAAAGAATTTATATTGTAAGTTTATTTGCAATGCAAGTCAATAGGTAGTACACCTACTTGGTTTACGCTGCAAATTCATTTTCTTTTTAGTTAGAGTATCTTTATAGATAAAATTACATTTTTTTGTTCCATAAATCAATATTTCCATTTGTGTCATCTTCAATTCTTGAATTGTTGTATGTCTTATGAAGTGTGGATTTCCTATAGTGGTGAGGCATTAAAGCTTAAAGAACAAGGGTGTTTCTCTAAGAATCACAGAGCCTTTTGATGTTATAAATGCCAAACAAAGGATTGTGATAAAATCCAGTAAAGTGTTATTACAAACATAAGCCCAATGATCCAACAAAACCCTTTCTAGTATTTTACTTCATTGCTTGTTTGAATTCTAGCTATCAATTGCAAGCAACGAAATCTTTTATGGAAATTTATTTTGAAGTTTTGAAACCTTGGCAAATCTCATTAGTCCATAATATGCAATATGTACAATGTTTGCCAATATTTTTGCAAAAATATTCAAATTTCTAAACATTGTATATAGTCTATATAAAAATTTTGTAATTTTTAAGTTAAAACAATTTTATATTATAAAATGTGGGCGAGTGATCTTTAGAAAAAATGGAAATTAGCAAATATTTTTTTGAAAAAAACATGGAAAATTAGCCAACTTGCAAATATTAGCCCCTAAAATTTTCCATGATTGCAAGTGTGAAAACCCCCAACAAAAGTTAGGCATTCAAAACTAAAGAACAAAAGTGTTTCAGTAGGAATCACCAAACCATTTGATGCCCTTATGCCAAACAAAAAAATATGATCAATGCCCTTAAAATGCTCTTGGAAACATAAATCTAATGACCAAATCAACCTCTATAACCTTTTAATTTACAATCTAATTGATTTATATTGGAAGTAAATATCTTAGAAGCATTAGATCATATAAGTTCTATCTTAGTTTGAGAAACATTTATGTACTAGTTCTACACATAGTGTTGGTCTCTTTAAGTTTACAACCCTGGATTGACAATTGAATGTAACAAAATTTAAGCAATTAAACAAAGTCTTTCGGTAGAAATCACATGAGAGAATTTGTTGGCCTACGCATTTCAAACAAACAAGTGTGGTTCATCATCTAGTCCTAATGATGAACCACACTTGTTTGTTCGAAATGCATAGGCCAAAAAATTCTCTCATGTGATTTCTACCGAAAAAGTTTGTTTAATTCATTATGGATCACAGAAGCTTGAATACAAAAATTTAAGCAATTAAATTGCTTGACACTCCCCAACCATATTTAATTTCCACAAGAAACACAATCAACTTTGTTGTAGTGCCTTAGAGCCTTTTTTTGAATTTGAGTAATTGTTTGAGGACCAAGACATGCATATTGCTCATATGGAGTATAAAAATATTTCTCATGGAAAATAATAATAATAATAATAAGGAATTTCATTGGAGGCTAGCAAAATGCAAAATGGATCCATGCCAAAGTTGGGAGAAATTAAAAAGGTGGTTAAAGACACAAATAAATGAGTTTAAATTTGTCCCATTATCCTTTTCAATTTCCAAAAATTCAAAGGATAGAATGTATATGATTTTCAATGGCTCTTTAGGCCAGGAAAAAGGGGTAGATACCCAAAAGGTCAACCCTAACAACATAGATTCAACTCCAATTTGGAACATGCCTAATATTGTGGACTCTAACGAATATCCATAATCGACAAAATATTCTTCTTTAGCCTCTACTAAGAAAGGTCTTCATAGTGTATTCAATACTTCAAATATCACCCTATCCCAAAAATGTGAATGGTTTGTATTGGATGATGAGATAAAAAGCCTAGATACAATCTCAAACCCAAACACCATATCACCTAAATGTAATAAGATTGGGTTGAAAGTGGCTTGGCAAAAGATACTAATAAATTGTATATGCTAGGTGGAAAATCATTCCTTTCCCAAGAAAAAAGAAAGTCATCATAGAGGATAAGGTAAGGAAATCAATTAACAACTAAAGAGGGCCTCAAAGCAAGGAAAGCCTTGTGGATTAATAAAAAACAAAAAAATAAAACCATGATTATATCCTTGCATATAAGAGGGCTAGAGGATACCACAAAAAGAGCTCTAAAAGGATGTTTATCAAATTCAAATGGGATGTTATTCTTCTATAGGAAATTATGTGTGAGGTGAAGAATGCTTGAGATATCATATCAACGATCTTGAAAGTCTTGTTCTTCAAAACCCTAGACTCTAAAGGGAAAACCAAGGGACTCTATCATGTTGAGATGGATCATTGGATCTCATTGATGTGTCATTTTCAAATATAAGTATATATCTACAAATCCAATAATCTAGAAAAAGAATTTGCAATTATTAACCTACATGTGCCATATGATGATAAGGAACCATTATGGTAAAGTTTCAAAGAATTATAAGACTAAAAGTGATAATATAATTCTAATGGGAGATCTCAATCTCACAATGAAGGTAGCAAAAATATGGGAGAAGGTGCAAAACAAAACACCCTAGCTAGATATTTATCAATTTTTTTAATATCTAGATCTATGTGATGTTGAACCCAATGAATGAATATCAACATAGAGAAAAACAAAACATCATCCATCATCATCAAAAATAATGCTATATCTTTAAAATTTAGTCTTTTATTACTCCATTTAATAACAATTCAACATTATAAATGTAATTGGATGATTACAAAGAAACTTTATCCATTAATAAATCAATGCCACAAGTATTTTATATTTGACTTTTTATCCTTTAAAAATAATTTCAATGGTTTATTAATTCACTTGATAATATTTTTAATTGTTTTCAAGTATTTATAATATTATAACAATTATTTTTAAATATTTATAAAACTCATTATCATATTTAAAAATATTTTTCTTATAAATATTTGAAAACAATTAAAAATATTATCAAACAAATTAATAAACAATTGAAAGTCTTTAAACGCTATAATAACAAACAAACCAAACCAAATAAAAGAAAAGAAAAAAAAAACAACTCAAAGATATTTAACATTGCCTTATCAATTAAAAAAAACAAATGTTTGAAAAACCATTCAATCACATTTAAAGTATCAAATAATTATTAAATATACTAAAAAAAAAATTTAAATCTCAAAGTACTTTGAAAACTAAACACCACTACTAAAAAAACAAACAAACAAATAATATATTTGAAAATAATTATAATAATAAATTGGATAGAAAAAAAAAAATTAAAAGCAACACCATTCAATCATTTAATTAATAAGAAAACACAATTTTACTAATTTTCCTTTGCAAATCATATAGCTCTACTTTTTAGCCTTCAAGTTATGTCTTGAACCTTTGCCAACCATATATCTCTACTTTTCAACCTTCAAGTCATTTCTTCATCCTTTGCCAACTAACATATAGCTCTACTTTTCAGCATTTAAACTACTTGTTCATTCTCTAGTGTCTTCACTACCAACTATATAGCTATACTTTTCAACCTTCAAGTTGTTTCTTTATCCTTTTGTTAGCAAACATATAGCTCTACATTTCAGCATTCAAGCTATTTCTTCATTCTCTAATGTCTTCATTGCCAACCATATAGATCTGCTTTTCAACCTTCAAGTTGTTTCTTCATCCTTTGCCAACATATAGCTCTACTTATCAAATTTTAAGCTATTTCTTCATTCTCTAGTGTATTCCTTTTAGTTTCTTCCAATCTCTTTAAATACAATAGTTTTTGTTCTAGAAAGGTATCATTTTGGTTTTTTTCCTTTGCCCCAAAGATTAAGTTAATTTGATCCTCCACCTCTAATAGTTAGTTCTTTTGAGGCATTATGAGTTTTTTGTTTGATTAAAAATGTCTACTATTATTCGCTTTTCTTTCTTTTTCTTGCCCTTTTAAAGTTTTCCAAATTTAAAACATTGTTGTTTCTTCCTTTTTCATATTTATTAACTATAATAATTGAATTTGAAGATCCCATGAGTTCTTAGTAATCTCTTTCTATTACAATGAAGATGATTTAATCCACCCCAATTTCCCACCCATGGCTTAAGCCTTTTTATTTCCAAAATCCTTATTGTCACCAAGAATATGTATAACTTAAATATTCCATGTTGATATTCATTCAATTCAACATCACATAGATTTAAATATTCAAAAAAATGATAAATATCTAACTAGTAAAACACTTTGCTTGGCACCTTCTACCATATTTGTGCTTACTTCATTATGAGATTTAGAGTGAGATCTCCCTTTAAAATTATATTATCACTCTTAATCTTATAATTCTTTAAAACTTTATTATAATAATTTTTATCAACTTATAACACATATAAGCTAATAATTACAAATTCATTTCCTAGATCATTGGATTTCCATATACACCTATATTTGAAAATGACACATCAATAAAATACAATGATTCATTTCAACATGCTAAGAGTCCCCTTGGATTTCCCTTTAGAGTCCAAAGTTTGGAAGGGCTAGTTTTCCAAAGATAATTGATACAATACAAAAACAACACCATTCAATAAATTATTAATATAATATAATTAGAAAAGTACCACACCATTATAAATATTTAACAAACAAACAAATAAATAAATAAAATATCATCCCATTATAATAAAATTAATAAAATGTGGCATTGATTTAACAATGAAAACCCATAAAAGAAGTTCCTTTAAAAATAAACGTCATTCAATCATATATATAATTTCCAACCCAAACTAACTCAACTAATAAATAAATCGCATTTAAAAGAACTTTCAATTGATGGAAGATCTATTCTGAATATTATATTAAAAATATATAATCACATTGCAGTGACTCCCGACCAGAAAAGGCGCACCTGCAATCTATGGAAAACCCAACATAAAACGGAAATACTCTTAAATCCATTCAACAAATCTCCTGTAATCGCGCTCAATCCCTTTCACGGTCGGGGACGACCGACTTCCACATCCACAGACTTCTGTACAATACAAAACCCACCTATGCAAAACCCTTGGAAATTAGGGAAAATACAAGAATTTGGCAAGGCCTGAATGTTTGAAAACAAATCTTCAGCCATTCACCCAAAAACTTCAAAAAAAGATAGAAACCCTAATCGACAGGTACAGGATGAAAAAAGGGCCAAAATTCTGTGAAATACGGTGTGGTGCCAAGAAACACCGTAAGGAAAATGCCAAAGCACCAAAAACTGAGCTCAGGTAGATGTGAATTTGGTGACGGCCTTAGTTCCCTCAGAGACAGCATGCTTGGCGAGCTCGCCGGGAAGAACAAGTTTAACTGCAGTCTGAACCTCCCTTGAGGACAGCGTGTCCCTCTTGCCATAGCGAGTGAGCTTCGAAGACTCGCCTGCAACTTTCTCAAAGATGTCATTCACAAAAGAATTCATGATGGACATGGCCTTGCTGGAGATGCCGATGTCAGGGTGAACCTGTTTCAGCACCTTGTACACATAAATCCTGTATGTCTCCACACTCTTCTTTGCCCTCTTCTTCTTCTTTTTGTCGCCCCCTTCTTTCGTTATCTTCTTCTTTGCAGTCTTTTCCGCCTTGGCGCCGGCCGGAGCAGCTGGTTTCTCCTTTGCCGCGGCCGCCGCGGTCTTTCCGGCGGGCGTCTTCTCTCCGACAGTCTTCCGCTCTTCCTCCCCGCCCGCGGGCTTCTTCTCCGCCGGTTTCTTCTCTGCCTTTGGTGCCATTCTTTACAAAGAAATTCTACTGGAACTCGACCGAAATGGAATCGACAGGCAATGCCAGACTCAAATTGCCGCGCACACTACTACAGAGCTGATGTAGCTCTGACATAATGTGAAGACCTCTTTATATATGAGTTGTGGCGCTTGTGATTGGTTGTGGGATCAGACACGGATCGTGAGCTTTACAGCGATCTGAACCGTCCATCTCCAGGGTTTGAAAAATGCGCGCCAAGCTGAGCTATGGACCCTCTCCAATCTCAGCGCTCCCCGCCCAAATTATTTTTGAACGTCAATCATATTACTCATGTATCCTTTTTTTGCCAAGCCCACTGCCTTTTCTTTTACATATCCCAAATGAAAGTTATATTTTATTTTAGTTTTAATGTGATACTATTTTCAAAGTGGGGTTTACTTTTATTTATTTATTTATTTTTTAGAGTTTGATGGAAGAAAAGTAAAATAGATTTTGAGTTTTTGTTGTTTAAAATGTATTTTTGAATGGATAAATAGATTTTATGCCCGGGACATTCAAATTGTGGAAATTTCACAACTCAAATTTATTATTCTAACAAATACGTGTAGGATTTGGAACAATTAGACCTAAAAATATACCCAAAACCAAAACTTAGAAATGGTAGACTATTGTTTATTTTTCTTTACATATTTATTTTGGTTTGCTAGTTTATTTGTGACCTACAAGATTAACTACCTAACATGTGTTGTAAGAAATTCAATCTAAAGGCATCTAGCCTACCATGTAAATGACACCTAGTTTAAGCCACATCAACCTTTAATATGGCTAGAATTTTATAGCATTTCCTTCCAAATATAAAGACTCCGGAACTTTAATAACTTTCTAAAACAAAATTTTAAAAATCTAATCATACTAATGAAATTTAACTTGGCATGTTTTTAAGAGAAAAAATATATTTTTTACTTATAAAAATATATATATAATTTTAAAAATTAAATCTTAAAATATAAAGTAAAATTAATTTTCATCATTTACAATTTACCATATAACTAATAAAAGTGTTTTGCTAAGATTAGAGCGTCATTCAGGATAATATGTAATTTTATATATGAAAGTAATATTAATATGTTACTTTTAAAAACAATATAGAATTATATTTGGGATAGATTCTTGAAGGGAGGCTCTGATGGCGCACTCGCGAAAAGGTCTCGGCTGAAGTAAAACAACGTGTCGACCGCAGGATCGTCGCGGACAAGGGTTTTATTAGGGGTTTTTATTTTTTACACGGTCTTATTACAGGTTTCGTTTCACCGTCGCAGTCACAGATCAGGACTTTCTCTGTTTCTGCACCTCCATTGGATTCTCTGCCTATCACTTTCGGTTGTCGATCTGGAGTCAGCTATGGACGACTCTAGGGAGCTAGAGGCAGTGGACTTCTCGGAGGATCCTTCGCCGGATAAGGTTATTTTCGGAAACCCTAGATTCACGACCCGCTCACAGTTTGCTGCATCCTCTTCTAATGCACCGGATCTACCGGATATTCCGCAGTACCCGCCCTCCGTCTCGTTGGCCGTCCACCGCGCCTCTCAGGCTTTTGTCGAAACCACCCCTATCGATTCGTCACCATTCGAGGTCCCCCCACTCTCACCGGGCTCACTGCAATTCCTGGCATCTCACACTCCCCCGTCGCCCTCTTTCGATCCGACCTCCCCCCCTCTCCTCTCGATCCCCTCTCCCCCTCCTCCGGATCCCCCTGCATCATACCCCCCACATTCGGGAGCTCGACCCTCCGGCTGTTTCGAAACCCCCGCTGTCAAATTTAAGCCTGCAAAATCCCCATCGCTGGAAGGTATTACCAACCCCCTGGTCGACCACCCGTCGGCTCCTCGCACCGGCAAAAAGAGGATCAAGTGCATTAAGTCTACAACAAAGGACATTACCATAAAGTTTGACGAATCAAAGCCTCTCGGCGGGCTCACAGACATGGCCAACACGGTATTGGTAGGGCATGTCAGGGGAAGGACATACTCAGCAAAGCGGCTCAATCTGTGGGTAAAGGAGATCTAGGGTGGGGTATTATCCGACCTTCCTGCGGTCCATGTTCTCCCTAGAGGTTGGTTTTCCCTTCAGTTCTCCAAGGAAAGCCACACCAATCTGGTATTGGGCAGATACTGGCATATAGAAATGGCACCGGTTCTCCTCAAGAGATGGAATCCCCTCTTTGACCCAGAGCGCGAACAGCTTGGCGCCGGTCCAATTTGGGTGCGGCTGCCAGGTCTCCCACTGCCTTTCTGGGCTGAGGAAGTCTTCATTAGAATTGGAAATGCCCTGGGGACATATCTGGATTACGATCGCACATATGTTGAATCTGGGAACCGAACCCTTGCAAGAATTTTGGTCCATCTAGACACTCGTGATGGACTCGAGGAGCAGATCATGCTTCAGTGGGGAAGGTGCATCAGAGTACAGCTACTTGACTACGAAGGAGTTCCCTTCCGTTGCAGAAGATGTCACAAAGTGGGACATCTGGCAAAGGACTGTCCTCTCAACAAGAAAGCAGATGAATCACCGAGGGCAACCCTGGCTCCAACCAGAACAGCATCTCCTGTCACTGCTCGACCTACCTCTTTGGGTCCGCCCTCGACGACTATCTCTCCTGTGGTCAATCCGGGACTTCGGCAACCCTCTCCGCCAAGAACCAGGGCTCGCTCGGCGGCAGAAGCGGGTATGGTCTCCGGCACTCTATCCCCTCCTTTTCAATCTTCTATTGATGTTATGTTTGAATGTGGATCCTCCTCACAGACCTCCATGGCTCACTGTGCACTATCATCCCCCTCCCTGATCTGCACTGATCCCATCATAGCCACCTCCATTCCCTTGGCTAGCGCCTCCCCCTCTCCTTTGGAATCCTCCCCTCCACATTCATACTTCCTTCGGTCTAGATCTCTAGCCAAAGAGCCCCCCACCAAGCACTCGGGTCTGGGCATTGCGGTACCAGAGGGGGGAACCATGAATATCAGAGGTCGCAAATCCCACCTATCTAAGGCTATCAAACTAGCCGGCGCAGAGGTTGTATCCGGCAGGCAATCCACCATTGACGGGGTCCTTAGAGCAGGACACACCCCGAGAGGTGTTCCCCCATGAAGTGCCTGTCCTATAACTGCAGAGGATTGGCTAGTTCCTCCAAGAAACTAGCCATGAAGCGGCTCATTGAAACTGAGCCTATCGATATCATTATGCTCCAGGAGACCCTCTGCCCCGCAGATCAGATTACTCGTGCTATGCAAGCATTGACCCCTGGCTGGAATTACGTTGCTATTGATGCCGCTGGCCGATCCGGAGGTCTGGCCATTGGTACAAACCCTCGCTCTATCAAGGTGGACTTGACTTGGGGAGGTACAGGTTTCCTGGGACTTGACATATTCTCCTCTGATCTGGGTATGAACCTCCGTATTATCAATGTATATGCCCCATGCACCCAAAGAGAATCGTTCTGGTAACATTTTCTACATCTCTCCATAACAAGTGAAGACCGGGTTATTATTGGAGGAGACCTTAATTTTTCTCTGGGCTTCAGGGAATCTTGGGGTTCGGCTGCACAAATTGACTCCATCTCAGACTTCATGACTAACCTCCTCGAGCGTACAAATCTTATTGATATCCCCATGCAGAAAATTCTTCCAACTTGGAGGAACAGAAGGGTTGGGGAAGCTGCACTAGCCCGCAGACTAGACAGATTCCTTATGAAGGAGACACTCCTTCAGCGACTGCAGCTATACAAACAATGGGTTGGCTCGGGGGGTTTGTCAGATCACTCCCCTATATACCTGGAGATCCAGGGCCCCTTCAAAAAACCCAAGGCTCCCTTCAAATTTAATCATACCTGGCTGAAGGACCCATCCTATGTCAAGATGATTACTGAATACTGGTCCTCACACCCTATCAGAGGCACAGAATCACTTGCTAAAGGATTCTGCAGGAACCTCTCTGAGATCAAACATATATCTATTGTTTGGGCAAAGGAGAAACAAGCTCGAGATATTGCTCAGCTTACCCATATTGAGGCTGAGTTATCCTCACTCACCGACGAGAGGGGCTTGGGGTTCATATCAGCAGCAGACAAATACCGGTTAATTGCTCTGGAGAATCAAAAAGCAAAGATCCTCAATGAGAGAGAGGAATCCATCAGACTGAGGAGTAGGGCATTATGGATACAAGCAGGGGATGAAAACTCGAATTTCTTCCACAGCTTCATCAAAGGCAAAAAAGCATCTAATACTATCTGGAAGCTCCCTACCCCTGATGGTGGATCTGCAGACACTTTTAACAAGCTCGCACACTTGGGCATCTCACATTTCAGGGATCTATAAAAGTGTCCCCGCGAAGTAAATTTGTCAGATATCATCAATGTGGCAAATCACTTCCCGAGATTTGTGGAAGAGGATGACGAGGAGGCTCTTAATGATCCAGTTACGGCGGAGGAGCTGGAAGGCGTTCTGAAATGGTTCAAAAAAGATAAGAGCCCCGTGGTGAGCCCCAGTATTGTAGCAATAATGCTACAACTCCTGGAACTCCCTTCTTTAATTTTATCAACCCGGTAGTTCGTAACAAACTTGGAAGCGACGGTGTTGTATGCACAAGTACTAGCTCTTGCCGCAGTTGTCACTTGGTCAGCTGGCACAAGTCCGCTAGGAGCTTAAGCCAACTTCTATGAGCTCTTAGAAGAAGCTTTTTAATTGATGGACGAAAGCTAACTCGAAGGAAGCTAATCTAATTGCGAAAAGAAATTGAAAGCCAAAAAGAAACACAAACCCTGGCAAACCCTAGCAAACCCTAATTCTACCAACTAGTCCTACTAATGCAAAAATGAGAATGCAAACTACGAGAAGAGATGCCATTACTTCTAGGGAGGTAAAATGCATGTGTCTAAGTTATCACTATCTGAAGAAAACATCTTTTTGTATTTTTGATTAAGTTATTAGAATTATCATGCATGTGCTTTTAACTGGGTCTTGACTGTGCAAGGATAGATCAAGGAGGGAAATACTTGGGGAAGGTCAGGAAGGCTAAGAGAGGGTCTAAGGGATCTCTAGCATCTTTTCAGAGAAGTTCATAAAGTTCAGATGCTTGGCAACCGTGTTTACAAGCTTCTACAGGAAGTCTGCAGGGGTTTCTACAGGAAGTTCTGTAATTCTTCTACAGGATGTTTCGAAATGGGATTTTTGAGGATGGGTGATTGATGGAAGATGCATGGATGGTTATGGAGGTAGGATGGGGGTCTGAAGTGACCCAGGAACTGATGGATGGAGTGGTGAGATGATATGTGGAAGGCTGATTTGGCTTTAAGGTAGTTGAGACAACAATGGAGAAGAAGGTAGGGTTACGTTGACCTAATTTGCTAGCTGTTAGTAAAGAGAATGAACAGAAGTGTGACCTGCAATGAAACCATGTATTTTAACTCATGCAAATAAGCAAATGAAAGTTTGAACTTGTAACCAACTTCTACACATGAAAATCAAACACTAGTGATTGCATGGCAAAGCAAAATCAGTGTTTTTGTGGGCAGCAAAGTCATCCTAGTCACAGCTCCTGATCCCAATGAGGGAGAGGTGAAACCACAGATGTTTGTTGGCCCTTTTCTTGAAGCTTTTTCTGTTAACAAACTATCAACTAAATCTAAGCATAAGAAGCTATTTTACTCATCAAAAAAAACAAACGAAATAAAAACAAGATCTAGATCTAAATAGCAGATTTTATTCTAAGAATGCAGCAAAAACACATAAAGATAATCAAAGGAGGTATTGGGCACTTGAGATGGGCCCAACCCCAAGAGCTACAGCCTCCTAAGAGAGATTTAGAGCTGGTGCAAAGCTGGATTCATCTTTATTAATCAAGAATGAAGAGTTACATCAAAACTGTCCACAAGGAGAGCTTGAGAATGAGCTGAAAGCAAAGCTAATATATTGCCTACAAATCGAATTACAAAATGACTACAACAAGACTATGAAAGGACTAACTACCAGCTACAAAATGACTAACCACTAGCTAACCAAATTGACTAACTGAAATGAGGTCTTAAGCCCTCTTATTTATACAATTTGAGGACCCAACAGTCCTCCTAGAATTTAGGGACTCGGCTGCCCAAAACTTGGAGTTAACAGCAGTCCTACTTGACTTGCTTGGCTGCCCTTGTGTTGATTGATTTGGTGGCCCTTGAACTCTGAGCTGATGGTGGAGAATTAGAGGTAAGGGCCCATAAATGAGGGGGACACCTTCCTACAAATCCTCTAGCTTGTTCTCCCACGAATTTGGCTGCCAAGTGCTCATTAAGACCTTCAATTTTGTCTCCAAGTGGACCAAAAAGGCTACACAAAGCACCCATTAGACTTGTTGGCATAATGACTAACCAAATTCACTCTATTAACATAAATATAATCAAAAACATGCAATAAACTAATGATAATGGTGGATTAAGTCAAATTAGGAGGTTGAATGAGCCCAAATAATTATCCATTTTTGGGGCTCATCATCACCCCCTACTGAAAGTGTTGCTCATCGTCTGAGCAACCAATCTCTCTCCTCATCTTTGATGGCCCTGGTGGCTTCTTTGGCTAACATCTCAACTGTTTTCTCCTTTGGCTTCCCTCTTTTCAAACTTCCTGTAGAAACAGTTCGTTGGCTTCCTGTAGAAACAGTCCTCTATCTTCCTGTAGAAACAGTCCTCTGTCTCCCTGTAGAAACAGACAGCACCATTGTATCCTGCTTCGCTGTGGGCGATTCTCCTTTCATCTTGGCTGCTTGCAACCCTGAGCTAGTGCGATTTGATTAAGTAATATTTGAATGAGTGAGGATTTAATGAGGAGGATCTATCTCCTATGATCTCTCCTCCTTATCTCATTCAAGTTCCTGCTCTTAATTAGCCAAAACTGCCATGATTTTCTCCCAAAAACTCAATGACGAGGCTAATCAATATGCTGATAGGCCTGATGGATATGCTGAGAAACAAATTGGTGGCGGTGTAGAGGCTGGTACTTGAGGCCTTGGACTATGATATGTTCGCCATGCAACTGAACCTTCTTCCATCTCTCTTTATACCATTCAAGCTCTGCCATGCTACTTTGTTTTACGCTTAATTCAATGGTTGTGTTATACCCTTTTTCAGTTTCTCTAGCTTTTCGTAGGGCCAGCTGTGCATGATCATTCTGAGCTCCAACGTCAATAGCTTCAAGCTGCAATAAAATACCCCTCTAAGTGCCGGTGCATTTTGATCTTTGCAGAGGCATTCTTTCCAGCACACAATAACTTCATATACAGGGTGATATTGGAAAATGAAGTAGCAGTATTCCCGAGTAGCAGATGGACACAATAAGATAAATCCAATTTTTATAAGTCCACATGTCTGAGATGTTTTGTTCAGCATAGGAAGGCACCTTGAAGATTCTGGGAGATATTTCAGATTTGAAAAAGTTCAAATCAGATTTTGAACAGGGTGCAGAATTATACCAGCTTACAGAGGAGCACTTCCATGAGACTTTTGACCTTTTTTCTTTTTCCTTTTTTTTTGTTGTTTTTGAATCAAAGTCAGAGTCTAAACCAACGCATATATTTCAATACGTATGGTGCAAGCCCTGCAAACAAATCAACAGTCATGGTGGATTATAATACATGTAGAAAACACAAATATGAGCATTTTATTTTATTGGTGTTGTTCTTGTATGATTGGGCAGATTTGAAGTTGAAGAGACACTGTTTTGAGAGAAGTGGATGCTATTTTCCCATCAGTTCCAGATCAAAAAAATGAAATGCATTTTTATGTTGGTCTATGTAGCCCCTGATTTCACATGTCTAGGTGCAGTTCTTTAACCAATTTATATGGTATTTGAGTGTTGTTTGAAGAGGAGCATATGAGGCGCTTTTTGGAAGACCAAGCACAATATCTACACCATGAGATGAGGCACATCTGATAGGAGTTATAACCAGCAGCCTGGGCACATTTTCTAGGGTTGTTATGTGCCTTAGTTACAGCATAAAAGGGAGCATTCTTAACTATTGTTTCTGATGCCTGCTGACTGGGTAGAGGGAGCGCACTACTTCAGATCTGTTTTACCCATTTGTTGTGATGCCTCTTGTTTCAGGCATTAAAACAGATTCTATTAGCAAGTGTTTTTCAAGCAAATTCATGCATGGTCACCCTCCAATTCAAAACAACTCAATTCACCACTCTTTTGGAGTATATCATACATGGAAGAGTGTTTTCGATCCTACCTTTCTCGGGACTCCAAATTCGATGAAGAAAAGACCGGGCTTCTCTGGTCCAGAATGTTGTGCCATACTTCCTGTAGGAGAGCCACCCGTTTCTTGTAGAATGTTATTCTGCCTTTGAGTGAGCCCGATACACTAGAGAAATTCGAACCAGACCGCAAAGCTCCATGGAGGTTGATAGGTTAACCGATTGTGGGAGCAGAGGATGCATACTTTAGCTAAGAATGTCACAAATGCAAATTAATCAGCGGATGGTGAGAGTCAGCCGAGCATTTTTTAATTACGGCATGATTTGTGGTGAGGGAGTGAAGTGGCCAAGTGTACGTGGCCACATGCAACTAGAAGTTTTGATCCTGAACTCTGTGTTTTCCCCCTGTAATCACTGCCGTGAATTGAACTGAAGTTTAAACAACCAACACTCCTTGTTGCTTTAATTGTCACGTAAGTCAGCTATCCACGTGTACTGCGTGACTTCCAGCTGAGTTCTAGAGAAGACAATCAGCTTAACCTTGCTAATTCGTGTCTTAATCCCACCATTCCATTAATCCATGTAGTTTTTAAATCAACTTTATGCAATAGAGGAATGAGTTTCAGTCACATACCTCGAAGTTAAATGGTTGTCGTGAGCTTTTTGCTACTGCATGCTCTGATTCTGCTGCTGCATGCTTGGATCCTTTGATTGCATGAGGGCTTGGCTGACGATTTTTGATTGCTTTTCCTTGTGCAGGTGTCCTCTGGCCGGATCTGAGCTGCATGCAATTGTTTCCACGTTCAGATCTGCACCTTCAAGCTGTTGTTGCTGCATTGTCACAAAACCAGAACTTGTTTTCGCCATTGCTCTCAAACTGTAAACCGGATTGATCTGAAACTCGGTGAGCATGTTCCTATCATCATTATGCATCTCCCATAGCAAAATCGTGATCAATGGATGCACGGATTTCGAGAAAAATGGAAAATGGCTGAAGATTTCAGAGATCGATTTCTCGGAATCCGTGCATCGGAATCGGCTGAAACTGCTTGGGTAGGTTACTATCACCCAAGTGCATCTCCCCATGAAACAGGTTTTGAAACGGATGCACGGATATGGAGAAAATGCAAAAATGGCTGATGGTGATGGAGGCTGATTTCTTGGAAACCGTGCACCGGCATTGGCTGAAACTGCTCAAGCACGTTGCCATCACCCTTGTACAATTCCACATAAAACGGTTTGTCAAATGGATGCATGGTTTTCAAGTTATGGCAAAAACAAATTTTGTTCTATGGATTTTTGCCTCAAGGCTTTTTTGCAAATGTTTGCATGGAAGGGAAAACTGAGCTTGGGCTGTGATGCAGGTATGGAGATGATGGAGGAGGAGTTGGAAGATTGCATGAGGGCTTCTGAACCCTTGAGGAAGCCACCATGTTCGCCAAACCAATTTTTGAAATCCATGTCTAGTTTCCCACAACTTCTACAGGAAGTTCCTGTAGGAGCACAATGAGAAGCACAATGAGGTGGGAAAAAATGATGGAGAAAGGAAAGGGATGGACACACAAGTGCTTGTAGGCCTAATCAACAGATTCCCACCATTAGATTAACTTTTGAAATTGGATTTGGCTCGTCCAAAGGTTCTACAGGATGTTTCCTGTAGAAATACAGAGCTTCCTGTAGAAGGCACAAGAAAGATTCATTTAACCTTGATTTGAGTGCTCCTCCTGTCATGAAACATCCTTCTTGCAACCTGCTATGTCATTGCTGCAACATGAAATTATTCAATGGAGATTAGCTTTATTTTTTTTTTTATTTTTTTTTTGAAAAACAACTAGGGCGCCTCATGGAGGTTTTCACCCTAATTGCCTGCCTTGGGCACCTCCAAGGGAGGTTTTCACCCAAAGATCTTATTCTCTTTTCTCTTTTTTTTTCAACCCATTGGCCGCCTCATGGAGGTTTTCAATCAATGAGCTAATCTAAGGCGCCTCCGAGGAGGTTTTCACCTTAGATTTCTATTTTCCTCTTTTTTCATTTTTTTTTTTCTTTTCTTTTTTTCTCTCTTTTTTTTTTTTCTTCTACCCTACCCTACTTGAAAAACAAAATCATTTTCAAGTATAAGAATACTTCCAATGGAGCCATGTGCACATCGAGATTAGAGAAAAAATGATGTGAAGGCTCGAAATGCATGCTTTGATAGGTATCCAGATCTCAGAGACAAAATGATTTGACTTTGAAAGTACAAAACATAACTGAGGAGGAGAGTACTGCTGCAACTTAGTGACTGTCTGGAACCATGTCTCAATATAGCTTTGATATCCTTGGTCCTTTTGCTGATCTGGATCATTCTTCATGTCACCTTCTATCATGAATTTCTCATCTTCCTCCTTTTGCTGATCTTTCTCTTGAGTACATGGAGGATTTGATGGTAACCATGAGGAGGCTTTCTCGATCTCTGATGCTGATCTCTTCTCTTCATCAAGTGCAGCCCATGGTTCTTTGATCTCCTCTTTTGAATCTTCTTTTGCTGGATGTGATCCTTCAATGCTTTCAAGATGATCTCTTTTTTGCAATGCTTTTCCTGAGCTATGGTGAAGATCATTGAGCTCAAGAGGAGTTGTTTGCATATGTTGTGCCTCAGATTTGCAATGGGGTTGAGCTGCTCCATTGTATGGCTTTGGAAATGGTACAGGTAGTTGAGTGGAGGTGTGAAATTGAGATGGAGATGGATGGCATTGTGTTTGAGTAGGCATTTGGGGTTGCCTTGGTGGAGGAGGAGGCGATGGTTGTGGATGAGCAGGTGGTGGAGGAAAATGAGCGGGATGAGAGTTGTATTGGGGCCTCCACTCCTGATAAGGTGCATTCCACTGAGGCTGTGGCTGAGCATAAGAGTGAAATGAATGAGCAACTGGTTGGGCATAATATGGATCTATGAAGGAACAAGGAGGAGGTGTGAACCAGGAAGGATGAGCAGGGGGACCCCAAGAAGGCATGAAAGTGGCTTGATAGGGGTCATAATAGGTCTCGGGTGTCCCTTGCAATTCCTGCTGGTAAGATCTAGGTCCATGCGGCCTCCTTTGGTTCATATAATAGAGTCGTTCAGTGGCTCCTTTGGCTCTCTGATATGCAGCTTTGAATCTGGGTAAGGAAGGGCACTGATCTGTAGGATGGTATTCTTCACAGACAAAACACACTTCTATGGAGTACAATGGACATTCGTTTCTAGGATGCTTTCTAGTGCACCTAGGACAAAAAATGACCAAAGCCCTCTTGGCTTCCTCTTGCTTCTGTTGGATCCGCAAGGTATCCAGTTGCATGGCAAGAAACTACCTCATATCACTCTTGAAATCTTTGATCTGATTTTCAAATTCATCTTTGGACAAGATGTTGCTCCCAAAATTTCTGCTTGTAGCCATTTGCTCCAGAGGAATGGTTTCTTCTTCTTCTTACCTAGAGGTTCTTTAAATATGCCTTGATGTCCACCCAGGGGTTCTTCTTCATCACAGCCATCGAAGAAGAGAGAACGTTGGCTGTGTGAAGCAGTGGGGGGTGTTGTGCAAATATTTTTCTAAATTATCTCTACTCCTACAAGGCATGAAATGAAATCTTTTTGGTTGATTTTTTTTCTTTTTTTTCTACTTCTACCTACAAAATTGAAATAGATTTAACTGCAACTAACTATCTTGCTAAAATGAAAATGTGGAATTGAAATGAAAGCAGGAAAGGACTACTCTATTTTGCTCAAATGAAATTGCAGGAATGGAAATGCTAGTCTACGCTTGCAGAATTGAAATGCTAATCTACGCTTGCAGAATTGAAATTGCGGAATTGAAATGCTAATCTACGCTTGCGGAATGGAAATTGCGGAATTGAAATGTTAATCTATGAAAGCGGGAAATGCTAATCTATTTTTGCATAAACGAAATTGCATAATGGAAACGAAATAAACTACTTAGAAGAAGATTGTATTGGAAAATAGAAGAAAAGCGGCAATCACCAATACTCTGACGCTTCCCCGGCAACGACGCCAAAAAGATGGTGGGCTCCAGTATTGTAGCAATAATGCTACAACTCCTGGGGCTCCCTATCTCTAATTTTATCAACCCGGTAGTTCGTAACAAACTTGGAAGCGACGGTGCTGTATGCACAAGTACTAGCTCTTGCCGCAGTTGTCACTTGGTCAGCTGGCACAAGTCCGCTAGGAGCTTAAGACAACTTATATGAGCTCTTAGAAGAAGCTTTTTAATTGATGGACGAAAGCTAACTTGAAGGAAGCTAATCTAATTGCGAAAAGAAATTGAAAGCCAAAAAGAAACACAAACCCTGGCAAACCCTAGCAAACCCTAATTCTACCAACTAGTCCTACTGATGCAAAAATGAGAATGCAAACTACGAGAAGAGATGCCATTACTTTTAGGGAGGTAAAATGCATGTGTCTAAGTTATCAATATCTGAAGAAAACATCTTTTTGCATTTTTGATTAAGTTATTAGAATTATCATGCATGTGCTTTTAACTGGGTCTTGATTGTGCAGGGATAGATCAAGGAGGGAAATGCTTGGGGAAGGTCAGGAAGGCTAAGAGAGGGTCTAAGGGATCTCTAGCATCCTTTCAGAGAAGTTCATAAAGTTCAGATACTTGGCAACCGTGTTTACAAGCTTCTACAGGAAGTCTGCAGGGGTTTCTACAGGAAGTTCTGTAATTCTTCTACAGGATGTTTCGAAATGGGATTTTTGAGGATGGGTGATTGATGGAAGATGCATGGATGGTTATGGAGGTAGGATGGGGGTCTGAAGTGACCCAGGAACTGATGGATGGAGTGGTGAGATGATATGTGGAAGGCTGATTTGGCTTTAAGGTAGTCGAGACAACAATGGAGAAGAAGGTAGGGTTACGTTGACCTAATTTGCTAGCTGTTAGTAAAGAGAATGAACAGAAGTGTGACCTGCAATGAAACCATGTATTTTAACTCATGCAAATAAGCGAATGAAAGTTTGAACTTGTAACCAACTTCTACACATGAAAATCAAACACTAGTGATTGCATGGCAAAGCAAAATCAATGTTTTTGTGGGCAGCAAAGTCATCCTAGTCACAGCTCCTGATCCCAATGAGGGAGAGGTGAAACCACAGATGTTTGTTGGCCCTTTTCTTGAAGTTTTTTCTGTTAACAAACTATCAACTAAATCTGAGCATAAGAAGCTATTTTACTCATAAAAAAAAACAAACGAAATAAAAACAAGATCTAGATCTAAATAGCAGATTTTATTCTAAGAATGTAGCAAAAACACATAAAGATAATCAAAGGAGGTATTGGGCGCTTGAGATGGGCCCAACCCCAAGAGCTACAACCTCCTAAGAGAGATTTAGAGCTGGTGCAAAGCTGGATTCATCTTTATTAATCAAGAATGAAGAGTTACATCAAAATTGTCCACAAGGAGAGCTTGAGAATGAGCTGAAAGCAAAGCTAATCTATTGCCTACAAATCGAATTACAAAATGACTACAACAAGACTATGAAAGGACTAACTACCAGCTACAAAATAACTAACCACTAGCTAACCAAATTGACTAACTGAAATGAGGTCTTAAGCCCTCTTATTTATACAATTTGAGGACCCAACAGTCCTCCTAGAATTTAGGGACTCGGCTGCCCAAAACTTGGAGTTAACAGCAGTCCTACTTGACTTGCTTGGCTGCCCTTGTGTTGATTGATTCGGTGGCCCTTGAACTTCGAGCTGATGGTGGAAAATTCGAGGTAAGGGCCCATAAATGAGGGGGACACCTTCCTACAAATCCTCTAGCTTGTTCTCCCACGAATTTGGCTGCCAAGTGCTCATTAAGACCTTCAATTTTGTCTCCAAGTGGACCAAAAAGGCTACACAAAGCACCCATTAGACTTGTTGGCATAATGACTAACCAAATTCACTCTATTAACATAAATATAATAAAAAACATGCAATAAACTAATGAGAATGGTGGATTAAGTCAAATTAGGAGGTTGAATGAGCCCAAATAATTATCCATTTTTGGGGTTCATCACCCCGGCCCGGATGTGTTGTAGGGAAAAGTATCCGACTCGGATGACCCTATCCCACTCTAAGGGTGATAGTACCTCAGCAACAACTGTAAAACAAACTACTTAAGGTTTACTTCTTTATGAAAGCAAAAGAGAATGGAGGAATGCACTAACCGTTGCCTTGCGCTTAATGTCGAATCCAAACTCTTCTTTATGGCTGCTTACTCCCAGCTCCTTTCTCTATTGCTAGCCCAGCTACAGTGAGATCCTGCAAAATAGCAAAGAAGGAAACTACAAGCAACATGCAATCATAACTAATTCATAGATTAGTGTAAATCAAATATACAATCATCACAATATATCATTGAAACAAGAGCATATAGAAGAACCTCAATAGCTTTTATTAATGAAGAAGTAAAGGTTCTGAGAGTGTTACAACCATTGAAGGTCCTAATCCAGCAACACCTCCCAGCAGGAAGAATTTCTCCTCTTCACCTCTCTCAAGCAATCACCGAATAGCTCTATAGTGAAACCAACAGCATATCATTACTTTGCACAAAATTCCAGCCTCCTGAGCTCATAGGAGAGAGCTCAATATATAGATGAATTGAGAAAGGATGAGTCAGCTTGCAACTGATGTGTAGCTGCCTTGTGTCCTCTCTCTCTTCAGTTAATCTTTAGTTGATCTTCAGTTCTTGAGTCCACTTGGAGAACCTTTCTTCCACTTGGAGAAACAGAGCCTCTGACTCATCACAAGGCGAAATACCTGATCCAAGTGTCATTTTTGGAAGATTCCAGAGCAATGACTCAGTGTGCCACTTGTCCCATCTCGCTCAGCGCAGGTAGCCTTTGTTCCACTTGCTTTGCAACGCAGGTACACCATGGAGCAACTGAGTTTCAGCACAGAAACCTAGTGGAGCACCTGCTTTGATTTCAGGATTGCTTGTTTTTGAGTGTTTTCAGGTGGAGAACTGATCTGAGAGCTGTTGGTTTGCTGACCTTGTTCCTCTAGGGGTAGGAACATCATGTTTAGGGAACTTTGGATCCCTTGGATTATTGACAATTCATGCTTGTTGCTGTAAGGCACAAAATTGTCTATAACAGATGCCCCCTAAAGTATGAGGTCGTTTATCGGGTGAAATGCTTTATTGAGAGGATCCGAAGTTCATTCAATCTGCTGAGAAGTGTCCTGTAATAAGATACAATACAATACATTATTTTTCATACATTTTCATGATCTAGCTGAGGCGGGCATTCCCATGCTCAACTTTATAAATACATTTTGGTACATAGAACAGACGATCGTCTGATTGTAGACTGATAATTCTCTACTGAAATTATCATCCTTTGAGAAGGATGATCATCTGCCGTAATGATGTACATATCAAATGTCTTTATGTCCTGAATATATATCGCAGCCCGGATGGATGAAACTAGATCCGGGGTCTTCAATCTCTTCCTATCTCCACTCGATGTACAAGTCGATCCATGTGAGAATTTCTTGAAGTCGAACATGGAAAGACATCGCTTGATTACCGGTCAATGATGTAAACCGTTAACAAGCGCGAGAGGAATCACCGATAAGGATGATGACCCTCAAGGTACGGCAGTACACTTCACATGGTGGGAATAAAGGACTTGGCGTCGACCACCATGCAAAATCTTCTGGTCGAAGGTCATTGATGTATACCTGTCGTCGGAAGTGAGAAACTTGCCATTGAGGCATGCAAGCTTCAAAGTAATGAAGGGGGTGTTCCTAGATCAACTCCTTGGATAATGAGCTGATGTCGACAAGGAGCGATCCGTCAAAGGAGGGCCTTAATGAATCCCACATCAGTGACACGGAACGGAGCTAGTGATTGTGATGAGGTGAAAACAAACTGTGATGTATGATTCAGGGTGGCGGTCATGAAATGGATGAAGGACAATGTATGGCAGTGGATGGGACACGGTTGACTCTTTGCAGAACCACATCTCTTGAACATATAACAACACTGATGTGATGGATTGGTAGCATTACCCCAATTGTGGATGGTGTGGCGAGGACCATGGTTATGAGACCGGTGAATGAAACAACCCAACCCGATGTGATACGGAGGACAAAGTGTCATGTTCAAGAGCGACTTGCTACCATTAATGCTGTGAGGTTCTCCCAATTTTTCCCCAGTCATTGCTGACCAGTACCTCTTTATTTTTGTCAAGCTTGAGGAGGATAACATATGCTTGTTCTATAACCTGCCCTTCGGGCAATCCCATCGCTATGTTTTAACGAGCCTAGCGATAGGGAAGCTCGTTCTCGTCTAAAGACAAGTTTGTCGCTATTTAATCATTTTAACGAGTCTAACGACAAGGAAAACTCGGTCCTTTTCATTTTTAGAGAGTCTGAAAAGGTACGGAAAGTTAACTCCAAAATTCCTTTTTCGTCATCTAATCCCTTAAGTCCGAAAAAGTATAAAACAATACAAAAGGGATGAATTTTCGATTTCTTTAACGAGCCGAACAAAACAAGCGCTCGATCTTTTTGTGCAATAATCCCTCAGGTCCAAAAAGATTAAAATCTAGAGGAGGGATAGCTCTTCCGGTCCTTTTAACGAGATGGAAGGCCAAAACTCGGCAAACTTTTCATATTTTACGAGTCAGTGAAAAGAGCTCAAAGAAGACTCGTCTTTTGAGGAATGAGTGATAAACAGGGATAGCAGCAGATTCCAGGTACAGGTTGGAATTTTCCAATCACGGCAGTGTCACAAGGATGGCTAAGTGAAATCACTCTTCGCAGTTGTTCCTCAAAATGGGTAAACAAACATATGGAGATGAACGATTGGCCAAATGAACGGATGGAGGTGATGGCATATAAACACGACCAAGGGCTTTTAATATGGCTATCAAAGGTTACATTTCTCAAGGTTATTTACCGGTTCATTTTTTCTGGGTGAGCTTGAACTGCTAGGGAAAGATTGCTCACAACTTATGTTTATTTTTTAACGAGCATGAACTCTATACAAAAACTGCTCGAATTATGGATGCCCCCAGCATAATAATGCAGACGAGGCATATGCCCCCTAAATTTTAAGGGGCAGTTCATTTTTTAACGAGCTTGAATGCATTCAAACCTTGCTCAATTATACCAGTCTTAATACAAGGAATGCCTTAGGTGAGGTAATCTTATTTAAGGAGCGATACCTCACTAATTACTCCAATTTGGCAGGTTTTAACTTTTGCCTTTCATCCTTTCTTTATGCAAGCTGGAAACGGCTAATCCTATGAGTTTAACGGGTTAGACCTACAGGTTTAAAGGGAGGACCTAAAAATTTAAAAAATAAATAGTCGTCCCGTGCTTGCACTCCAAAAGGTTTGCATGCCCCCAGGTATAAAGTATAATTTCGAGATTCTGTCCTCTTACTTATTATCCGAAAAATGGTTTTGTTCGCTGCTGCAAACTAAACTCTCTTTTCGGCGATGTCTATCATTAGGTTGCTAAGGATGGTGACTACTTGTTTTAGCAATTTCATCTCTTTCTTTGGAGACTGCCCCTACTTATCCTTCAAAACATATTGTTTTAATGGGTGAGGCTTGACATTCAAAGATGGTGGCTACTTGCTGCCACAAATGGATCTCCTCCTTAGGAGAGCCTACTTTTTTAGACAAAGGGAGACGATCTTTTCGCTCACATAACTTTGACAAAAGAATTTTATTCTAGAACAACCCTCTCTTCCTTTTTCGGACGGGGTACGGACTAGTCCATTCTTCTGCGGAAATTAACTTTATACCCAAGGTTTTCTCTGCCCAAGGCAGGCCAGGGTGCATGCCCCCTGGGTCCCAGTTCTTTCTTTCCGAATTACTCGCATTCATCGGGAAGTAGAACCGGGGGTGGTGGCATTCCTTGCGTGAATAAACCGTTAAGGGATGGTATTTGACTATTTGCGATGCGTGATCCTGGAAATGAAAGTTGGTCTACGAGCTTGACCATTCTTCCTTCGTGCGGAAAACACATGACTCTAAAGAGCGAGGACACTATTGCCTCCATGCAATATATATAGTCTCGTCCAAGGAGTAAGTTATAAACCAAGGGTCCCTGGACGACCATGATGTTCATATGAACTGTCTTCCCTTTCAATGTAACTGGAACATTGGGGAGAATCCCTAACGGGTGACTGGTTCCTTTATCAAAACCTGATAGATTTCTTATCTCAGGTAAAAGCGCCGAGCAACTCAGTGCTTTCCAAGCAATAGAGGAAAGGATACTCACAGATGCCCCTTCATCAATGATAGTTCCAGCCATCACCATTCTGTAGATTTGGACTATGATTCTGAATGGGATACTGGCTGGTAACCGTGGTCTGCCTAGTTGGTTCCAATCAAAGGATACAACTAGGTTGCTTGGTGGTGGGACCGAATATACGGCCGGATAAGACCCTGACGATGTTCCTTCCTGCGATAAAGGAATGGGCGCATTGCCCTGATGCTCATCCGAGTCTGTGTTGATGAAAAGAATATGGACGGTGTCATCCTTATCCTCTTCAGTGAGGGTGTCATTTGAAGATGGGTCTTCAATGACGGAGTCAATGGAGGATGAAACCTCTGAAGGAAGAACCGGGTCAACTGCCGTTTCGACCTTTAGACTTTCATCTGGTCTGGATTCAGCAGGTTCATTCTCAATGACCGATACTTTAGCCGACCACTTGAGTGGGTCAGCTGGATTTTCAACTATCGAAGGATTAGGCGCGAGTTTTTGGTATCCAGGAGGAAGTCGTAACGGTGAAACCGGACGATCTTCCAAAACTCTCTTTGCCTCATCTAAGAATGGACATCGGTGGACGGCATGATCGCCTTCACACAACATACAGGGTGATCTTGGTCTCCCTCTTCGTCCTTCACTCTCGCTAGTTGACGGACTGCAATCAACATGACTACCAGAGGTTGATGCTACCGGATTGTGCAACCTTGGGGACCAGTCCCTTAGTATCCGGGGAATACAAGGACAATCATGATGGAAGTGGGCCCCTTTTCAAATGACACATGGCGATTTAGGCCCGGTCGGTGCAGTGTGTGGATTTTTGTCAGCTGTCTTTTGCTTGCCCCCAGTCGCCTTCGCCATAGGCCCCTTCTGCTTCTTTTCTATTTTCTTCTTCTTTTCCTTCTTCTCCATGGGAGGCTGACCTTTGCCGGCTCTACCTTGCGAAGATGAAGGATCAGAGGAAGTATTGTAAGAAGTGGAAGGCTGGTAGGTAGTTCTAGACTGGTTTGACTGTTGATTCGACTGCTCAGGATTAGTGGCGATCTGAACTACATTAGTTGAAAAGAGCCATACAGGTAGGCCAATTGTCAATCCTGGAAGTGACAATGTGGCCATATGAGGCGCACCAACATCTCCCCAAGAGGAGAAGGGATTTGGACTTCCACCAAGGTTACTTCCTTGGTTGGTGGGCTCCATACTTTTCAACCGAAAGATCAACGTGGGAATAACAGGTAATTATGTTCCGTTTAAAATAAATTTTATTAACGACGCTTTTAGACACAAACTTGTTTTTTCATGTTTTAAGAGTCGAGAAAAAGCTAAAGATGACTCTAGTCGCCTTCGATGTTTTAACGAGCCCGAAGTGACAAATGCTCAGATGGACTTTTTCAATTATAGAGTTTGAAAAAGGCCAAAAGAAACTTCTCTGGAGTTCTAGGCAGAGGGTGTGCCAAACTTTTCGCGAAACCACAGAATACGTTTTATGGTACGGGTGGTCGATCTTCGTGAATGCTGTGTTCACTGCATCGCGATCAGTAGGGCGGCCGACACGACTTCCTATGGATAAAGGATAATTGCCTATAGGGGTCTCCCAATATATACGCGACGGTACGTGGGAGCACAAGTCCGTATTAGTGCCACCGACTCTCAGGAGGAATCACCCACCTTCGTAGAGATCGACAGTCACTATGTTTAACGACGCCGGAACACGTCTCTACCTAGACCTCTATGTGTTTGCGTTATGTTACAAAGCGTTGTTATGTAAATTGGATTTATTTTAATGTTGATCTTGCTTAGCAGTTTGCCTTTAAGGATCACCACGAGATGTATGTAACAAATTCCTGAATGCAGTCTAAGATGAGAAGCAAACTTTTCAATCTTTCAACTTTGAAAACCTTAACTACTGAGGGAAAAGAAAGGCAAATCTTTTCACACAGATCATAGAGCACACACTAAATGCAAATTTTTCCTAAATCGTCAAGCAAACAGTCAAATGCAAAATGCACAATGCATGTATTTTCTTTTCCCTTTCTTAATGTAGATGGGTTACAAAAAGAAAGTTGTTATATAACTTTGATTTCGATTTAAAGTGAAAACAAACAAGCTTGTCCAAAATCAAAAGACACCTTAAGATTTACTTGCTTAATCACTGGAAATGCATGAAATCAAACCATAATGACGAAAGTAAAATGACTAATCAGCTATGGACAGCAAACAAGCTAACTCTTTAGACCAGCAAAATGCCTAACACAGGTTCAGATCTAAGAGGCCAAAAGCAAGACTAGTTTACTCTTCGTTATGGGAAATTGTAAATGATTAAGAAATACAAAAGAACAAGTACAATTTCGTTATATAACAGAGGCAGAATGATGGCAAGTAATGTTGGTTTCAGAACAGGTGCAAGACTGGTAACTGGCAGCCAAATCTATAGTGAAAACAGGCAAGAGAAAAGGAGGAAACCCCAACAGCACTAGGCAAAATTGGGCCAACGCAGGTGCTGCACAGCCAGTCTGGCTCTCAGCGCAGGTAGCCCCTTCGGGACCTGCGTTGCAAAGCAGGTAGCCTGTGTACTACCTGCTTTGGAAAACGAAAGTTGCGTTTTCACAGTTTCCGGGTCATAATTTTCTCAAAAATGCACTGTTTTTGCTCAAATCAGAAGCAATCAGTCAAGCACACTCAAAGGGATGATAAGGAAGGTGAAAATCTATCACTAAGAGCTTACAAGGATCCTTGTAGATCAGCTCTTCAAATCATGAACAGGCTCAGAAATGAGCTAGAGTAGCTGCCCTCTACTTCGCTTTTGATATAGTCAAAAGCTTTTCGATTTGGTACTCTTTTGTTCAGGAAATGAATAGCAAAATACTACAACCAATCAAACAGATACGATCCCCAGCGGAGTCGCCAGTTTGTTGTAGGGAAAAGTATCCGACTCGGATGACCCTATCCCACTCTAAGGGTGATAGTACCTCAGCAACAACTGTAAAACAAACTACTTAAGGTTTACTTCTTTATGAAAGCAAAAGAGAATGGAGGAATGCACTAACCGTTGCCTTGCGCTTAATGTCGAATCCAAACTCTTCTTTATGGCTGCTTACTCCCAGCTCCTTGCTCTATTGCTAGCCCAGCTACAGTGAGATCCTGCAAAATAGCAAAGAAGGAAACTACAAGCAACATGCAATCATAACTGATTCATAGATTAGTGTAAATCAAATATACAATCATCACAATATATCATTGAAACAAGAGCATATAGAAGAACCTCAATAGCTTTTATTAAAGAAGAAGTAAAGGTTCTGAGAGTGTTACAACCATTGAAGGTCCTAATCCAGCAACACCTCCCAGCAGGAAGAATTTCTCCTCTTCACCTCTCTCAAGCAATCACCCAATAGCTCTATAGTGAAACCAACAGCATATCATTACTTTGCACAAAATTCCAGCCTCCTGAGCTCATAGGAGAGAGCTCAATATATAGATGAATTGAGAAAGGATGAGTCAGCTTGCAACTGATGTGTAGCTGCCTTGTGTCCTCTCTCTCTTCAGTTAATCTTTAGTTGATCTTCAGTTCTTGAGTCCACTTGGAGAACCTTGCTTCCACTTGGAGAAACAGAGCCTCTGACTCATCACAAGGCGAAATACCTGATCCAAGTGTCATTTTTGGAAGATTCCAGAGCAATGACTCAGTGTGCCACTTGTCCCATCTCGCTCAACGCAGGTGGCCTTTGTTCCACTTGCTTTGCAACGCAGGTACACCATGGAGCAACTGAGTTTCAGCGCAGAAACCTAGTGGAGCACCTGCTTTGATTTCAGGATTGCTTGTTTTTGAGTGTTTTCAGGTGGAGAACTGATCTGAGAGCTGTTGGTTTGCTGACCTTGTTCCTCTAGGGGTAGGAACATCATGTTTAGGGAACTTTGGATCCCTTGGATTATTGACAATTCATGCTTGTTGCTGTAAGGCACAAAATTGTCTATAACAGGATGGATGGACCATCGAATTCTATTTAGCCTTCTATGATGTTCTGGGACAGGATCTACTGGACATAGTCGAGGAGAGCAGGACCACAGGATCCATTTATCATGCCATCAACTCTACCTTCATTGCTCTCATACCAAAATCTGATTTGCCTGAATCCTTCAATGACTACAGACCGATCTCCCTTTGCAATTGCCTCTACAAAATCATCTCAAAGACAATTGCGAATTGTCTTAGACCTATCCTCTCCAGATCCATTGCCCCGTAACAATTTGCTTTCCTCGAATCTAGGCAGATTCATGAGGCCATTGGCCTAGCACAAGAAGCCATACACTCCATATGGTCCAGACACCTAAAGGCCATCCTCCTCAAAATTGACCTCTCCAAAGCCTTTGACCGGGTCAGCTGGCTCTATATCAAAATGATCATCATCCACCCGGGCTTTCCCCACACCTTCATATCATGGATCATGGCCTGTATATCATCCCCCACATTCAGCATCCTCATAAATGGATCGGACCCCCTTTTTTCACTCTGAGAGAGGACTGAGACAGGGCTGCCCTTTATCTCCTCTGCTTTTCCTATTGGTCATGGAAGGACTTAGCCGCCTCATGGACTCTGCCAAGAGATCTGGAGATATCCGGGGCCTTCGCATATCCGATCATTGCTCTCTTACTCACCTGCTCTTCGTGGACGATGTTCTCATCATACTTGATGGCAGTATTCGTGACTCTCGAACCTTCTCAAATATCCTGCAACTCTTCTCTGCTGCAACAGGTATGTTACCAAATCAGTTGAAATCAACCATCACCTGCACCCATACTTCGGTACAAGAATCTCAGCTAGCCCTTCAGGCTTTCCCCTACAATGCGCACCCTCTGGACAGAGACCTCAAATACTTGGGCTTCAATTTGAAGCCTACCTGTCAAAGAATTGCTGATTGGGTCTGGTTGGTTGCCAAATTGGAAAAAAGACTCTCGGGCTGGAGCTTCAGATTCCTCTCTAGGGCAGGCAGACTGGTGCTCATCAAATCCGTATTAGAGGCTACACTGGTTTTCTGGATGGCACTAGCATGGATACCAAGGAATATCCTAGGACGAGTACAGCAGCTATGCAACCGTTACCTCTGGAATGGAAATCAGGACAAAAGAATGTTTGCTTGGATAAGCTGGAAGAAGATCTCTTTGCCCAAAAAATGGGGCGGTTGGGGTCTCAAAGACCTCCCTGATTTCGCTAGGGCACTTGCTGCCAAGATGGGATGGACCCTATTAACTAGTCAAAATCTTTGGGCGCATGTGTCCTATCACAAATACATCTGGCCCCAGGATATAATGGATTGGGTTAGATTACCATCTTGGTCATCGAAGGGATGCTCATCAATCTGGAAGGCTCTGATACACTCCCTTCCCCTCATCCGAGATAACCTTGTATGGAGAATTAACGATGGGTCGCTGGGCAAGATTGGCTTGGACCCGTGGATCAATTGTGGGGGTAGGCACACCCTCACCCGTGACCTCATTACTCATCTTCATAATCGGAATATTCGAAATTTCGTCGATATTGCAGACCAACAGCACACGGACATCTTTTCACAAGCTTGGAAATCTGCTCAGCAGCTCGATCTCCCCCCGCAGTGGCATCAGGAATGGAGTGATTACATTCGTGCCTTGACCGAATCCCATATCCGCATCAAGCAAGGACCTGACGAACTCATTTGGTGCAAGGCGGATCATGGTATATACGCACCCAAATATGGCTACAGAGAACTCATTACTCACAGGATACCTGATACCCTGCCCTCGTGGTGGCATAACATTTGGAAATTAAACGCCCCTCCCCGCTCCAGATTATTTTTCTGGTGTGCCCTCAAAGGCATCGTCCCCACGGGCGAATACCTCACTCACAGAGCCGTCTTTGGTCCCACCTGGTGTATATTCTGTAAGGCGGCATCCGAAACCACAGACCACATGCTCCTCCACTGTCCGGCTGTTCACGCTCTTTGGAACAATATTTGCACTCACCTGGGCATAGCGAGGATCTGGAATGGAGATGATCTCATCGATGCATGGTCCACCTGGACCCAAAGCCACCCGGGCTCCAAGCTACAAAACCTCCCCCTCGTGGCATCTTGGCACACTTGGCTTGCGCGGAACCGTGTGATATTCGAGGAACAGGCTGTAAATTGGCCTCAGACTGAAGCAAAAATCCTCGCCGCATACCATGAATTACCTGACCCTCCCCCCACTCGAACTAGGACGATTCGGGCGATGCCTGCCATTGATAAATCGACCCCATGGGCGTTCTTCGATGGGGCAGCAAATCAAACGGGGTGTGGAGGTGGATTTATACTACATATAAATGAACAACACAGATTCCTTGTAAAAATGGGATTCGACACAGGATCGAATAATTACGCTGAACTATCTGCCATTCGAAATCTAATGCATTTCGCATTATCTCATCAGTGCACAAATCTGAATATATTCGGGGGATTCTATGGTGGTTGTGAACTGGATCAATAATGACTCCACATGTCATTCACACACTCTCAGCAATTTATTATTTGATGCACACACTCTCAAAGCTGCTTTTAATTATTTCTCCTGTTTACACATTTACAGAGAACATAACTGCGAGGCTGACAAACTATCCAAAGAGGCCTCGGTACTTCCCAGAGGCGAATGGCTAATTGTGGAGCAGCAGGGGACTGAAGAACACAGGTTTTATCATAGACCATATATCGATCACAGAGACCAGCGGGACAATAGTCCCGATAGACGACAGTAGCGAAGCATTTTTGTCATGATGAACTGTACATAATAATGGATGATATTTTGTATGCAAATGGATCCTATGCGATCTCGAACAGGCTAAAACAGTCAGACACATATATGTATCTCCTTTTTTGCAACATGATCTGATCAACACCCTGCGAGGTGATTTTGAATGAACATCACAGCAATGCCAAGGGCATCTACTATATGTAATTTTCTAAATTTTTAAATGAAAATTACTGATTTTTCCAGTGGAAAAAAAAAATATAGAATTATATTTATTTTTTTCTTGAAAACAAGATATAAATTTGAGAGAGTATCATTTAAATAATTATATATTATATATGTTTTTGTTAATTTTTAATGTATTATATAGGCTTTTCTTATATAAAAGTAATTTTTTATTAATATAAATTTTGGATATTATAGTATAAAAAAAGTTTTTGTTTGATTATAAAATATGATTTAATAAAAGTTAAAGAAGTGTAGCTTTAAGTTGTATAGTACACATTTGTGTTTTTAGTTATGGTGGGTTCAAATCTCCAGAGACATGTTGTAATATAGAATATTGTGTTCTATTTGGTGAAATAGAGGCAGGCGTATTACAAAGTTATTGATTTCGTTGGGTGGGTCAGTTAACCATTTCATTCAAAAAAATGATTTAATAAAAAACAAAGCCTTAACTCAACGAACTTTGCGCTCTGGTTGTCTGATCAATCCCTGGCATGTCGATCACTTTAGCATGAGGCTTAAGCCTCTTGCCTTCCTCTTCACAACCCTCCAAAGACAGTGTTGCATTCAGAGCTTTAGTCCAATCAAGTTTGCAGGGAGTTAGAACAAGACAAGAGAAATTTGTGAAAAATTTGGAAAGTATTCCTAAGGTCCGAGTAAACTCTAATAAATCCTATTTTTCAACTCTCAATCTGGCATAAAGAGGTCTTGTAGGACATTTCGTGGGGATTTTGCCATCCCCAAAACCCCTTCTTCAATGGGTTGAAAAAAACTAGAAACCTCTAGTGAAAGGATAGATTGAAAGTGTCCTTTGTGGGAAAGGATTTTATACATTCTTTTTTGAGTTGAAGGGGACAAAGATCTCATCTTCATAAATGGACCATACTTCATGGGAGCACGGGGTTTATATTTGGCTAGATGGACTCTAGATTCCAATCATGCAAATGATGTGCCTTCAATTGTGCTTGTTTGGGTGAAGTTGCCTCGACATCTCCCTCTTTATTGCTGGGATGAGGAAACTCTCCAAAATATTGGGAATGCTCTTGGCAAATATATTGACAGAGTTGAGATAAGAGAATTTATGTATGCTTGTGCTAGAATGTGTGGGAAAGTAGATATACAAAAAGGTTTTCCTAAAGTTGTTTAACTTTCTTTAGATTGTTGGTACTTCATTCAAACAATAAACTATGATCAAATTCCTTTTAAATGTCGTTATTGTCATGAACATGGTCATTTTTCCAAAAAAATGTCCTAAAAAGGAAGGAATGGCTACAAATCAAGAGGAAGAAGATCAATGGAAAACTTAAAGGAAAAGGAAGAATCAGGCTCATCATAATAAACAACAAGGTTGAGGGAGCAAAACTCGTTCGCCACCCTCCTAGCAGGAAGGCTCCACCTAAGATGGCAAGGGGAGTGGAAAAGCCGAAAAAAACTCCAACCAAAAAATCCTTTTAACTCCTTGGATTTTGCAGATGTAGAAATGGAAGAAGAAGGTACTCAACCTACACAAGGAAATCCAAAAAAAATTGCTACACATGGAAAAGGTGAAAACGCAATCCTAGTAAGAATGTTTAAATTAGAAAAAGCCCATCCAATCCAAGTTGTGTCTTAAACACAAGAGTTGGAGTATGAAGATGAGCTAGAAACGCCAAAGGGAAGACCAAACATCCATGAAAATCGCATCAACACAAAGGAGGAATTAGATTCAAAACTTGATCGAGAGGTGTTTCGAACCATATCCACAAGGAAATTTAGTATAAAATCCAACAAGGAAGTTAGGCATGAACAAGTTGAATGGGAGAAAGAAAGAGGCACCCAGGGAGTGATAAGTAACACAACCTTCAAAACTTTCAAAAATCAAAAGAAAAATGGTTTAGCAAGCTCCTCTCTCGAGGGAGAAGTCAAAGCAAACAATAAATAATGAAAAATATCTCTTGGAATTATAGGGGGACGGGCAATGATAGAAGGGAACAAGAGATCGGAAATTTAATAATATTTCAAAATCCCCACATTCTGCTTCTCCACGAGTATAAATTAGGAGAGGATGAGGCTCTCCTTAAATGTCAAAAAGATATGAAAAATTTCTAGTGTAGTGGTAGTAGGATCCTGAGGGGCATTAGGGGGACTATGCACCATGTGGTCCTCTTCTCAACTTTGCCTCATTTATGAAGAAAAATCACTTCATTGCATAAACTCCAAATTATACACACCCCAACAAGGAAAATATGTATGCTCAATAATTATCAAGATAAAGTATAGTATTAGGGCTCTCGTCTTGAAAAGTCTGAGCTTCTTCAGAACTCCAATATTATATTAGGAGGGAATTTAATGTCACAATACACCAATGGTAGAAAAAAGGGGGAAATCCAGTTAGAGACCAGTTTCAAGAAAATATGGAAGAATTAATTACAAAGCTTGAATTGGTAGATGTAAAACTAAAGTCACCAAAGAACACTTGGAGCAACAAAAGAATAAGTCTAGGGAACATAGCAACCAGGTTGGATAGATTTTTGGTTGGGAGTTATCTTCTTGATCAATCATTTTCTATCTCCTCTTTACATCTAGCTTGGGGAGAATCTAACCATTGCCCTATCAAGTTGGACATAGAATGGTTACCAAAGCATGGCCCTATCTCCTTTCGGTACAATTCCCTTTGGGCTTGTGAGCCAAACTTTATTCACATAGTCAACAATGCTTGGTCCAGATGGATAAGACGCTCTCTAATATTCATACGTGAATAAAAAATAAAAGGCCTAAAGGAAGAAATAAAGAAATGGGTTCAAGATAAATATAGTTCCAAATCCATTAAAGTGCACCTCTTACAAAAGCAACTCGAAGAAACTCAGTGAAAATTTGAGGAATTTCCAGTATCTGTTAGGTCCCTATAATACTAGTGATTACCCCATTACTATTGTAGTTGTATCCCTTATTAATATTGTTGTGCCCCTATTGTCCCCATATTGTTATTACTGTGCCCCATAGAATCCCTCTATTGTTATTTTTGTGCCTTTATATTATTATTGTTAGGTCGGCTTGGTTATAATGTGACTCCTTAGACTCCTATATATAGAAAGGAGGTTTTGTCATTTGAATCATCCAAGAATTGTTCATTTATGTAATGTAAAGGAGGTTGCCCCCTCGAAGAGGCTAAATCCTAAGGCGTTAATCTATCTTTTCTATCCTTTTGTGAGCTGGTTTCATAACAGTGTCTAAGGAGCTCCTCTCAAACGAAAATGAAATGTATGAAAATTTGCATAAAAAAATGAGTGAGGAAGAAGAGTTATGGAGATTAAAATATAGAATCTTATCGCTAAAATTAAGGGATAGAAATACCAAATTCTTTCATAATAAGACAAAAATGAGGGAATTTAAAGTCATAATCAATCAAATTTAAGTAAATGGAAACTTCATCTCAGATCTTGACAAAATAAAGGAAGAAGCATCCTAGTTCTTGGAATATGGCAAGGCAGGTCCATATAGGATTTTGGCCTTCTTGGAGCGCACTTTGAAGCTGATTAATCCATAAATCATTGCCAAGATAATTTCAACCATTACATCTGAAGAAACAAGGGAATAAATTTGTTCTTTCGGTTTGGATAAATCCCCAGGCACAGATGGATTTGCGGGATCGTTCTATCAACATTTTTGGGAAGCAATCAAGTTTGATTTATACATGATGATTTCCTTTGTCCAAAAATACGAGTGAATAGGAAGAGTTGTTAACTCAACCTTCCTTACTTTGGTTCCTAAAGAGGTAAATCCCTCCTCTTTTGAAATATTTTTGCCCATTTCCTTATGTATTTTTTCTTACAAAATAATTACAACTTTTTTCTCAAAAATATTGAAACCTATCCTCCCCACCCTCATTTGTGAAAATCAAAGTGGTTTCATAAAGCAAAGGCAAATCCTAGATAACATCGTCCCCGACTAGGAAGCCATCCACTCTAGTAAAGCTTGAGGGGACAAAGGAATGGCAATCAAACTTGATTTAACTAATTCCTTTGACAGAGTAAGGCATTCATATTTATTCATTGTTCTTACAAAACTGGGTTTGTTAAAGACTTCTTAAATTGGATAAAGTCATGTATATATTCTCCTCGAATCGTACCTTTAATCAATGGAAGCTTTATCAACTTCTTCTGAGCCTATCGCGGTCTCAGGCAGGGGTATCCTCTCTCCCCCATTCTCTTTATTTTGATGGAAAAATCCTTAAGCAAACATCTAGATCATGATTGTATCACCTCTCAGCTTTAGGAATCAACTACATGGAAGGAATCAAAAGCATAAATCATTCCCAATTTGTTGATGACACAATTATCTTAGGAGGAATTCATCTATAATACTGCGGCACTTCATTTTTGTTGTGGATGATTTCATGGAAGTCTATGGGTGTAAAATTAATGAAAGGAAAAGTCATTTATATAGTTGGAATACTAGCAAAGGCCTCCAATTGAAACTCCTCCAAATAGTCAAGATTTCTAGTAAATATTATTGGTCCAACTTTAAATACTTAGGGATTCCCATTTGTCTCAAACCTTCTCCCAATTCCCCATTGAACAATCTGATAGAGAAATTTAAAAATAAATTTGAGAAATGACAAGCCCATGGTTGAACCTTGCACAAAGATAATTCTAATAAAAACATTCTTTTTAGCACTTCCCATTTATCAGTTTCTGGTACTTCTAGCTCCCATGTTTGTGAAGCACAAAATGGCTCAGGAAATTAGGAACTTTCTATGGATAGGGGGAAAGTCCAACACCAAAAAAAATCATTTACTCAATTGGAAAATTGTTTGTCCTCTTAAAACTATGGGGAAGCGGGAATCAGAGACCCATTCATGTTGAATACTACTATGGGGGCCATATTAGTGTGGCAATTAATAGCAAGTAATCAAGATTGGTGGGAGTACATTTTACATCGCAAATAATTCTTCGGTGACATACATTCTTGCATCCTTCATCCGTTGCCAAATAAGGGAAATTCACAAATTTGGAGAATTCTTTAAGCTTATATACCGCTCATCTTGTCCACACTCACTTGGATTCCTAGGAATGGAAAGCATATTAGCTTATCCAACGACATCATCTTGGGAGGCCATCCCTTGGGAAGGTATCCCTCCCTCCATCCCCTATTGGAGTTCCTTCATCGACATAACAAATTCTCCCTTGATGATGATTTTTTATGGTCTATTGATGGTAGCTAGGAATCTTGGTATTAGGGAAACATCTCAAAGAGAATGGTAACATCAAGAAAAGAAATAAAATCCCTCTTATTTGGTTGTGTCCTGACCTTACTATCAAAGGAGGATTCTAGAGGTTTGGGATCCTCTTCCTTCTTAATTAAAAAATGATATGACTCCCTCCTACGCTCTGATCAATCCCTCCTCTTGACTCGATTTTGGGAGGGAATTTGGGACCCTACATGCCTTCCCAAGATTAATGCATTTTGTTGGACCTTGGTGCATAAAAAATATTAACAAGTGAAAATCTCTCAAAGTGAGGAATTCAAGGCCCTTCTTAGTGTGTTTTATGCAAAAAAAAAATAGGAGATCGTTTATCATTTGATCATTGAGTCTACTTTCATCAAGGACACTCGTAACATAGTCTTCAATCCTCTCATAAATGGAAACAGGAACCTAACAGTATCTCAAATTCAATAGGCAGATGGTCTAGCTGCTATATGGAATCCATAAATGGTAAAAAGAAAACGAAAAGGACTTAGGAAACAACTAGAAAAGTGGTCTACTAGAACTTATGGTTGGAAAGAAACAAAATCATATTTCAAAATGGAAACAAACAATATTAAAGTTGCAGCCAGGATCATTGCTCTCACAAGAGAAATTATCGGGTCTAACGGGATAAAGGATGAGGATCCCAATTTGGACTCCTAGGATTCTGATTGGGTTAACACATTTAACATATCTCCTCCATCAATGTAATCCATAGCTCCCAAAGAGCATTGGAGAATCATAACAACAAGATAATACTTTAAGAAATGGGTTTCCAAGCATTAAAACTTCATCTTATTTTTTACTGGGCAATGAAAGGAAATCCAAGGGTGACAGGAGTTGGGGGTGATTATTCATCTCAAGAATCAACTGAAATATAAATACGCTTTGGGGACTGGGACAAGCAACCAATAATGTTGTCGAATCCTGCACTCTTTTTCAAGGGATTAAACAAGCTATGAAAATCAATGCTCAAGAAATCACTATGACAGGAGATTCCCTCCTTATCCTATAAAGGATAAGAAAAAAAACCCTGCCCCTTGATGTAATACTTACCCAAATAATATTAAGAATCTGCGGCGATCCATTGGCCCCTTGCCACCCGAGCCCAGTTTAGCCATGGTATTTTTATTTCATTATATATATATATATATATATAATAGTATTGGAAAAAGAACTTGGAGGAGAGATGGAGCGCTCGCGAAAAGGACTGGGTTAGGGTTTCTCGCGCATCAACTGCAGTTCGTCGCAGCTAGGGTTCGTAAGTCCCTCGATTAGGTTACAATCGCCGCGGTCACAATCCAGGAGCATCACAGCTGCAGCATCTCCATCGGGTTCTCCACCAGTCATTTTCGGTCGCCGACAGGTATGGCTGACATGGAGCAAGAAGCGGTGGATTACTCGGCGGATCCCTCGCCGGACAAGACTATTTTCGGTAATCCTCGCTTCGCCTCTCGCTCTCATTTTTCTCCGTCTACATCTTCATCTGTTCCTGCGCTCCCACAGCATCCGGCCTCTATACCGCCTAAAGCATATCTAGCCATACCTTCCTCTGCTGGCTCTTACCCTACCGAATCTCCGCCATTTGAGGTCCCCCCACTCTCGCCAGTCTCCCTGCATTTTCTGGCTACCCATACTCCGCCCTCGCCCTCCTTTGATCCGCAAGCCCCTCCCCTCCTATCAGTGCCTCTTCCCCAGCCGCCGGTTCCCCCTTCATCTCGTCCCTCTGTTCCGGGAGTCCATCGATCCGGATGCTTTGAGACACCTGCTGTCGTTATTCACCCTAAACCTCCATCTCTGGAAGGCATTACAAACCCTCTGGTAGATCATCCGTCGGCCCCGCCCACTGGTAAAAAGAAAACGAAATGTGTTAGGGCTACAGCTCGGGACATCGCCATCAAATTCGACGAATCGAAGCCTCTCGGAGAATACATGGATATTGCGAACACTGTGTTGGTAGGGCATGTCAGGGGAAGGTCATACTCGGTGCAGAGGCTCAAGCAATGGGTACAGGAGATCTGGGGCGGAGTTCTTTTTGACCTACCTGTAGTACATGTCCTCCCCAGAGGATGGTTCTCCCTCAAATTCTCCAAGGAAAGTCAAACTAATCTAGTTTTGGGCCGATACTGGCATATTGAAATGGCCCCGGTTCTCCTAAAGCGCTGGAACCCCCTCTTTGACCCTGAACGGGAACAGCTCGGAGCAGGACCAATCTGGGTTCGCCTACCAGGACTACCAATTCCATTCTGGGCAGAAGAAGTCTTCATTAGGGTTGGAAATGCCCTGGGGACATATCTGGACTACGACCGCACATATGTGGAATCTGGGAGCCAAACACTAGCGCGGATTCTGGTCCACCTGGACACCCGCGAAGGACTTGAGGAACAGATCACGTTACAGTGGGGGAGGTGCATCAGAGTGCAATTACTGGACTACGAAGGAGTTCCCTTCCGATGCAGACGATGCCACAAAGTGGGGCACCTTGCGAAGGACTGCCCTCTCAACAAGAAAGCAGATGATACTCCGAGAGGCACCCCGGCATCCACCAGGACGGCATCCCCCATCATCTCTCGCCCTCCCTCCGCGGGCCCGCCCCCTCCGGCTTCATCTCCCATGGACGATCTAGGACTGCGGCGAACCTCGCCTCCAAAGACCAGGGCTCGCTCGGCGGCCGAAGCGGGTATGCATTCGGGTTCTCTTAACCCTTCTTTGTATTCTCCGTTTGATATTAATCATGATATTGGATCCACCTCACAGCCCTCTATGATTCACTGCTCATTATCATCATCCCCTCTTATTTGCAACACTGATCCCATCATATCCACATCCCCCCCTGTGGCTCGTTCCTCCCCGCTCCCCCAGGGATCCTCCCCTCCTCATTCATATTTCCTCCGGTCTAGGAACCCGGCCAAAGAGCCATCAGACAGTCATTCAGGATTGGGCATTGTTATACCTGAGGGGGTTACATTGAATACCAGAGGGAGAAAATCCCATCTCTCAAAGGCCATTAAACAAGCTGGGGCAGAGGTGGTCTCTGGCCGGCAATCGACCATTGACGGGGTCCTTAGAGCAGGACACACCCCGAGAGGTGTTCCCCCATGAAGTGTCTATCCTTTAATTGCAGAGGACTGGCTAGTTCCTCCAAGAAACTAGCCATGAAGCGGCTCATAGAATCTGAGCCTATCGACATCATCATGCTCCAAGAGACACTCTGCTCAGCAGATCAGATCACTCGAGCCTTGCAAGCCTTGGTCCCTGCCTGGAGCTTCCATGCCATTGATGCTGTGGGACGATCTGGTGGTCTTGCCATTGGTATCAACCCTCGCTCCATTAAGATGGACTCGACCTGGGGGGGTGCGGGGTTCATTGGGTTGGACATTTTCTCTGCTGAACTCGGCATGAATCTCAGAGTTGTTAATGTATATGCTCCCTGCTCCCAGAGAGAATCGTTCTGGCAGCACCTACTTCATCTCTCTATGATGAACGAAGACCGGGTTATTATTGGAGGAGACCTAAATTTCTCTCTGGGGTTCAGGGAGTCATGGGGCTCGGAAGCACAAGTCGACCCCATTACTGATTACATGACCAATCTGCTTGAGCAAACAAATTTCTTGGATATACCTATGCAGCGCATTCTTCCTACATGGAGGAATAGAAGGATAGGGGATGCTGCACTTGCTCGCAGACTAGACAGATTTCTTATGAAGGGGACTCTCCAACAGCGCTTACATCTCTTCAGACAGTGGGTTGGCTCGGGGGGTTTATCGGATCACAATCCTATATACCTGGAGATTCAGGGTCCTTTCAAGAAACCTAAGGCACCCTTCAAATTTAATCACACCTGGTTGAAGGACCCAGCATATGTCAAGATGATAGCGGATTACTGGATCTCCCACCCTATCAATGACACAGAATCCCTCGCCAAAGGGTTCTGTAGGAATCTCTCTGAAATAAAGCATATATCTATTCAGTGGGCAAAGGAGAAACTGGATCGTGAATCGGCCCAGCTCATTCAAATTGAAGCTGACTTAACCTCTCTCACCGACGATAGAGGATTGGGGTTCATAACAGCTGCAGACAAATGCAGATTAATTGACTTAGAGAATCAAAAAGCAAAGATCCTCAAAGAGAGGGAGGAATCCATTAGATTAAGAAGTCGGGCTATATGGATCCAAGCTGGGGATGACAACACGAAGTTCTTTCATAATTTCGCTAAGTGCAGGAAAGTATCAAATACTATTTGGAAGCTCCCCTCCCCGGATGGCGACTTTGCAGATAATTTTAATAAGCTCGCTCACCTGGGCACCACCCATTTCAGGAATCTTTATAAGAGTCCCCGGGAAGCTAACCTACTTGATATCATCAATGTGGCAAACCACTTCCCGAGATTCGTGGAGGAAGATGATGTAGAGGCTCTGAATAACCCGGTCACGGCAGAAGAACTGGAAGGAGTGCTGAAATGGTTCAAAAAAGACAAAAGCCCTGGCCCGGATGGTTGGACCATTGAATTCTACTTGGCCTTCTTTGATGTGCTGGGACAGGACCTGCTGAGGGTGGTCGAGGAGAGTAGGACCACGGGCACTATATACAATGCCATCAATTCTACTTTTATTGCTCTCATCCCAAAATCTGATTCCCCGGCATCCTTTGATGACTACAGGCCCATATCATTGTGTAATTGCCTCTATAAAATCATATCTAAGACCATTGCCAACCGTCTTAGACCCATCCTCTCCCGATCCATTGCCCCGCAGCAATTTGCTTTCCTTGAATCTAGGCAGATCCACGAGGCCATCGGACTCGCCCAAGAAGCATTGCACTCCATCTGGTCGAAGAATCTGAAAGCCATCCTCCTCAAAATTGACCTCTCAAAAGCCTTCGACCGAGTCAGCTGGCTATATATAAAAATGATCCTCATCCACCTGGGCTTCCCCCACGCTTACATCACTTGGATCATGGCCTGTATAACCTCCCCTTCCTTCAGTATACTCATCAATGGCTCAGCCTCTCCTTTCTTCCACTCTGAAAGGGGCTTGAGACAGGGGTGCCCCCTATCTCCCCTTCTCTTCCTCTTGGTCATGGAAGGTCTCAGCCGCCTTATGGACTCTGCAAAGCGGGCTGGAGATATTGGGGGCCTTCGCATATCTGATCTATGCTATCTTACACACCTACTCTTTGTGGACGATGTTCTTATTCTACTTGATGGCAGTGTACGAGACTCTCGGACCTTCTCAAAGATCCTGCAACTATTCTCAGCTGCTACAGGTATGCTGCCAAATCAGTTGAAATCTACCATCACTTGTGCACGCACCTCTGTACAGGAGACCCGGACGGCCCTACAGGCCTTCCCCTACTCTGTCCACCCTCTGGATAGAGGTCTCAAATACCTGGGGTTCAATCTGAAGCCAACATGCCAAAGGATAGCTGATTGGGTCTGGTTGGTTGCCAAACTGGAGAAAAGACTTACTGGCTAGAGCTACAGATATCTCTCTAGGGCTGGCAGATTGGTGCTCATTAAATCTGTGTTAGAGGCTACCCCGGTCTACTGGATGGCACTAGCTTGGATACCGAGAAATATACTTGGGCGACTTCAGCAGCTATGCAATCGATACCTCTGGAATGGGAGTCAAGACAAGAGAATTTTTGCATGGATCAGCTGGAAGAATATATCTCTGCCCAAAAAATGGGGAGGATGGGGCCTCAAAGAACTCCCTGTTTTCGCCATGGCACTGGCCGCCAAGATGGGATGGACCTTACTAACCAGCCAAAATCTATGGACTCAGGTATCCTATCACAAATATATTTGGCCCCAGAACATTCTGGATTGGGCTCGACTACCTACTTGGTCATCCAAGGGATGTTCATCAGTCTGGAAGGCTATGATACATGCCCTTCCCCTCATACGAGACAATCTTGCTTGGCGAATCAATGATGGCTTGACGGGCAGGATTGGCTTGGATCCATGGATCAATAGTGGGGGCAGACACATTCTCAGTCCGGATCTTATCACTCACCTACAGTCCCGCGACATCAGGCATTTCGCTCAAATCGCAGATCAGCAGCACACTGACATTTTCTCCCAAGCATGGAAATCGGCCCAGCAACTGGATCTTCCTCTTCATTGGCATCAGGAATGGCAACACTATACTGAGGCTTTATCAGAATCCCACATTCGCATTAAACAAGGTCCGGATGAACTTGTTTGGTGCCCTGCGGATCATGGTATATACGCTCCTAAGTTCGGGTACAAAGCACTCATATCCCACAGAATACCTGATCCGATTCACCCGTGGTGGCATACCATTTGGAAACTTAAGGCTCCACCTCGCACCAGACTATTTTTCTGGTGTGCACTTAAAGGCATTGTCCCCACAGGTGACTATCTCACTCGTAGATCCATCTATGGACCATCCTGGTGCATATTCTGTAAGGCCGCATCAGAAAACTCAGAGCATATATTTCTACACTGCCCTATTATACACACCCTTTGGACCAACATCCGCAATCAATTGGGCACTGCTGGGAACTGGACTGGGAATGAACTATCGGACGCATGGGAAGCTTGGACTCACAGTCATCCGGGTGCAAAACTATTAAATCTCCCCCTCGTCGCAATATGGTATACCTGGCTTGCGCGAAATCGAGCTGTTTTCGAGGATCGATTGGTATCTTGGAGCCGAGTAGAAGCCACCATTATCGCCGCCTATCATGAGCTTCCCGATCCGCCTCCATCTCGGCCCAGAATCATACAACCCATGCCCAATATCGACAGAGCCACCCCGTGGGCCTTCTTCGACGGGGCAGCAAATCAAACAGGGTGCGGAGGGGGCTTCGTCCTGCATATTAACGAACATCACCGATACCTTGCTAAAATGGGATTCGGGAATGGATCAAATAATTATGCTGAACTTTCTGCCATCCGAAATCTATTACACTTTACTTTATCGCATCAACTCACAAATATCAATATATTTGGGGATTCAATGGTGGTCGTTAACTGGATCAATAATGTCACCACATGTCATACACACACACTCAGCAATATATTACATGATGCTCTCACTCTCAAAGCAACATTTAATCATTTCTCTTGTTTACACATTTACAGAGAGCATAACAGCGTTGCTGACAAATTATCCAAAGAGGCCTCGTCACTTCCCAGAGGCGAATGGCTAATTGTGGAGCAGAATGGAATCGAAGAGCACCGGTATTACCACAGGCCATTCATAGACCAGAGAGAACAGAGGGACAACAGTCCCGATAACTGACAGTAATGGAGGCTATTTTGATATGATGAATTCTGTTTTGAACTATGGCTATTTTGTATACAAAAAGGACCTTTTTGTGATAGATATTAGGCTTGAACAACCAGACATATGTATGTATCCAGCACAATTTTGTAACTACTCTCTGATACAACACCTTGCGAGGTGAATTTTGTATGAACAACATAGTAATTCCATGGCATCTGCTATATGTAATTTTCTAATATTAATGAAAATTACTGATTTTTCCAGTGGAAAAAAAAATTAAGAATCCTCAAGATTTTGAATCACATTCCAAGATCCATGTCTATCATGTGTTGAGAGTAAATAAATCCAAAGTTGATGAAAAATCTAACCATGGGACTCTTCTCTCCAAGGGAAACCTTGAATGAGATGGTAAGCTCACACATGAGCCCTCCCCCACCCCCCTTAACTTATATCATGAAATTCTCAAACAGGTGGCATCCGGAAGATCATTCTTCATGTACTATCGACATAGAAGGCTCACACAGGTGCCCTCACTTTGAGACGGTGCCAAAAAACTTCGTTGTAATTGATAAAGGGTACTTCATAATCATTTTTAGGTGGGTTATGCAATCTATCATCCACCATCTAGTCAAAAGAACGAGTTGATACATCAAATCAATGTTAATCATGGGGGATCCTACCTGCTAGCTCCTTCAAGCGGGAAAGTCTAATTTTTTATGTAAGAAGCAGTGTTAATTTCATAATTACACAGGTCGAGAGTAGTGTTGAGGGACATGATATGATAAAGTGGTGGGGGTTGGCAAAGAATTACTTTTGGTCTAGAGGAACATATTTTAAAGGATCGATCTTAGTAGTTATGAGATGAATTGTTTTAGTTACTCGGCCATGGGATCCGTGATTCAGAGGTAATCCCTAGTCTATTATGTTACATAATTAGTTGAGTCTTTGTATTATGATATATTGTTGGGCCCCTTCATGGTGATATGAAACTACTTGTGTGTTTGTTTTCACTGCATTTGTCGGTTTAAGTCTATTTTGGGTTGTTGGTGGGAGATCAGTATACATGGCCCTCCTGAGCCATTTCGTATGGATTCTTTGTTTTATTTTGGATGGAAATGAGCCCTTGATGGAACTCATAATGAGTTCCAAACTTACATTAGCAACTAAAGTATCCATTATGGAAAAGTCCATGGAATTCAAATTTCGGGTGCCCTCTTTGTGTAGTTTTCAGGGCTCAGTTGTCTTGTTGTTGCACATGCCTCGTAGAGAATTATTAGTTGAAGTGAGCATCTATTCAGATAATCAATATCATAAGCTTACTTTCTACACAACTTCAGTTTAAACATAACCATGTAGACAGGAAAAATGATGAAATCGTGGAGCCCCCCTTGGTAAATGACACGAATAGGCTCTTGAATCAACATTTGTGGGACATCCTTGAAGAATACAACGACCGATAAGGGTTCCAATATCTCTCCAATCATTAGATGTATTACTCTTTTTGTTTCTTTATAAACAATTTTTGGAGATGCTACATAAGATGTCATGGCTTAATTAGAAATTTAAATGTAAAAATGAAGTTTTGACTCATAGCAATGACAAACATTTTGAATTAGGAATCATGCAGAGAATCTCTCATTATTTCAATAACATGTAACTTATGAGTTTAATGCTCAACCTTTTAATATAAAATCGTCGATTATTGTTAAAAAAATGATCAATAAAATTATATTACCATTGAAATATTAAACATATTCAATGATGTTCATTCATATTACTAAATTAACTAATAATTTGGTGTATGTATGTATAGTTACTATTTATGTAATTTCAAAGATTTTATAAATCATGTTAAACCATTCCCTAAAAGTTTTCAAGTAGTTTGTTTAAACCTATTAACTATAATATATTTTGAAGAGGAACAATCGATCTCAATTTCAACGTGCGATGAATTACACTAAAGTGCGGCCTTATAAATAATAAAAGAAGTTTGAACCCACTTTTAAATAGGAATTTGGGAGGATTCTAGCATTTGAAGTAATAATAATATAGAGCACATGCATTTTGAAGAAATTCATAATCTTCTGGCAAGTAAGAAGGACGAAGCTCTCATGTCATCACTCCAACACCTAAAAGTCCAAAACCTACATGATAACACCTCCCTCACATGTGAAAGGCCAAAACCAGTCGTGTTCATATTCAAGCATGAATGTATCAAATGCATTGTAGCATTGTTAACTACACAATTGAGATTTCCATATCCAACCACAAAATGGATCCCTTCTCTAATCAAACTAATAAATACACCCATTTTATTAAAAAATGAGATCCATCACTAACGTACCAACACTAAAGAAACTACATAAAATCGCTCAAAAAAAAATAGAATCTTTATTTCACCCACACAAACAAGAAAAGCTAATTATATCATTTCTATTTAGCAACTAAAAATTTCTTTAATCTGATGTCTTTATCTGTATAAGTCAGTGTTTTATATAACATACTAATGGCCCATAGGTGTGGGCATGCCAAGTCAGTCTCAGTGTTTAAGCTTTATGCTTTAGGCTTAACAATGGAGGATTACATGATGTGAGTGGTCCAAAGACTCGTGGTCTAATTATTGCCATTAATACATTTAAAAAGTATTGCATGGTAACTTAGTCTCTAACTATAAAGTTAGAAAATACACAATTAATAGTTAAATTTTTATATGACTAAGTAGATGCCCATGGGGACATGTCAATTAGTGATCATTGTGTTATGAAGTATTATGTAAACCATGAAATTCAAGGTTCAAATCCCCCATGGGTCAAACCGACAAAAAAAATAAGGACTAAGTAGATAAGTAATGAGTGTTATTTGTTAGAAGGTAACTTAAAAAGGCATTGTTTATTCATAAAACCTCTAAGGAGGATTGAATCATATATCCTAAAAGCAAAGGGAGATTTAGATCTTCTAAAGAGAAATTTCATGTGAGCAATTATCAATTGTAAATTATGAGTAAATATTATCATAACAAAATATATGCATACCATCTCATATATGTTAGTTATTAATATTGTGCAACTAGTAAAAGGTAAAATAAATATATATGGAATTCTATGTTAATAATATATATATATATATAAACAGGGTGCTTCTATTAATATAGATCAATAATAATAATATTGTTTAACTCGCGAGATCCGCACCCGGCGGATCTTGAAGCCTGCGTGCGTGCCACCTTGCATCCCTCTGCTCCCTGCAGACAGGTCCGCTACTGCATCCTTTGTCCCTTGCGGGCTGGATCGCCGAGAGCTCTTTCCTCTGGCTGCGGTCGGCTAGGGTTTGCCGCTGAAGGCCCTAGCTTCTGGCTGTGGTCGGCCAGGGTTTGACCTGCTTCATCATGGAGGAGCCAGATCCCCCCCAGGGACCTTCCTCCCCTTCCCCATCATCTACTGCTGAGGCTTCAGATCCTTGTTGGCCTCTCTGCCCAAGAAGAAAGTTGTGGAAGCCGCCAAGTTCATGAAAAGACTTGAAGACATTCCCGAGATCGCTCTTCCTCCTGAAGGGCCGATTCAAGTAGCTTCGTCTCTGGCGGATCGCGCTCTGGTCGGTCAGTTTACAGGTCTCTGGCCCTCCCCAAAATCAACAGAGAACTGGGTTGCTAGAAACTGGGCTCCTCTGATCAAGAATAAGGTAACGTCTTACTTCCTCGGAAGAGGATACTTCCTATTTGAATTTTCAAATAAAGAGGACAAGGATCTAATTTTCAGAAATGGCCCCTACTTCATGGGGCCTCAAGGGCTGTATCTGAATAAATGGACGTTGGACTTCGATCCGGCGGTGGATGTGCCTTCTACAGTCCCGGTTTCGGTAAGGCTCCCCAACCTCCCGATCCATTGTTGGAACTGGGATTCTTTGAAACACATCAGAAACACCCTTGGGAAGTTCATAGATAAGGCCAACAACAAGGACTAGTACAACTGCGCTAGAATTTGTGTGGAGGTAGATCTGGAGGTCGGATTACCAGAAGCCATCAAAATAAGGGTCGGCGCTTGGATGCATGTTCAAAAGTTGGACTATGAACAGCTGTCGTTCAAATGTCAGAAGTGTCAAGTCTACAGACACTTCGCTAGAGATTGCCCGACCAAAGGGGTAGAGGAAAAAGGGAAGGAAGAAGGATAGAATCAGGCAAAAAGATCCAAAACTGCTTTCAGGAAGACTGCAAATACTAACTCCAGAACCACCCAATCGGGCCCTGCTCAGCACCCACCCATGGAGAGCCAAGGAAATAAATTCGAGATGTTGGGATTCGAAATCATGAACACCCAGGAGACTGAAACTACGAAAGAAGTCTCCCCGCCCAAATCTAAAAGCGAACTAGAGAGATATAAAGGGAAGATATCGGAAGAGGAGGAAACCCAAGACTCCGAGGATTCAGAGGAAGAAGGGGAAATAGGAGATTTGCAGTCTACCCCCAGAAGATCTACAAGAGGTTGAATGTCAACAAAAGAAAAAAGGGAGCAAGAAACATACAAAGACAAGCTCCAGGGCAGCCAGCCAACGCTAGAGAAACTTCTAGCGAAAACACCGAAGACGAAGAAGATCCAAACCTAGAGCTCCAAAGGAGCTCACCACAGCAAAAGTAAATGATGAAGATAGTCTCCTGGAATTGTAGGGGAATGGGCTCCAAAGCCAAAGAAGAAGAAATGAATAGTCTAATAAGACTAGAAGCCCCTGACATTCTTCTCATCCAGGAGACTAAGGTGGAGGACTTAGCCTTCCTCCAAGCAAGCAGAAAGTTTTGGAAAAAATATGGAGTGCATGCAACCTCTGCCCATGGAGCACCTGGAGGTTTGGGGTCGCTCTGGAATCCAAATAAGTTCTCTCTTATCTCTGAGTCCCTAAATACTCATTGGATTTTGTTAAAGCTGCAACATTTATAAACTAAGGAAACTATTAGTCTGGTCAATGTATATGCCCCTAACAATGCAGGTGAAAAGCAAACATGCTGGAACTCCATCAAAATCTTGGCAGATCTGGAAAATTTGGAAAACATTATCATAGCCAGGGACTTCAATCTCACCCTCCTTTCGTTAGAAAAAAGAGGAGGCAACATTGTCAGAGATCCGGCAAGAGAATCAATAGAAGACCTCATGCAAGACTGGGATCTGATAGATATCAAGCCAACCATCGGCAAGTACACGTGGTCAAACAAAAGGGTTGGCCCGGGACACATAGCTGCAAGACTGGACAGATTTTTAGTGCAAAGCTCCTTTCTACTCCTTGGTCTAGAAGCCAGATTGCATATTCTCCACAGCAGCATATCAGATTATAAGCCCATCAGCCTTGAGCTATTGACCACTAAGGACTTGGGACCTATTCCCTTCAAATTCAACTCCCTATGGATCAAAGAAAAAAAATTTATGGAAAAAATCAGAGAGTGCTGGAAGAAGCCAGTTAATGGATCAGCGTTTTTGTATGCGAGGAAAAACTCAGAAGAGTTAAAATCATGCTAAAAGCTTGGGCCAAGACCCTGCCTAATCCGGCAGTGTAAAGGAAAAAAATTCAAAGTGAGTTAGAAAGACAACATCTGCATTTTGAAACATCAGAAATTACTAAGGCTGAATTGGAAAAGGAGGCCAAACTTCAACAAAGTTTCCACAAGGCCTGTCTAGCAGAGGAAGAATTCTGGAGGCTCAAGTCTAGGAGCCTCGGGCTCAAATCTGGAGATAGAAATTCCTCATTCTTCCACAAACAAGCCCAAGCCAGGAAAGGCCGCAACTCCATCAGCGAGATAAAGGAAGACAATCAACTTCTGAAGGATTTTATCAGCATAAAAAAGGCAGCTACAACTCACTTTGAGCAGCTGTACAGAGAAGAAGCTGGAGCTAATGTCAACGTTGCCCTATTGGACGCAGTCCCTACCATGATCACCTCTAAAATGAACCAGTCTCTAGAAGATAAAATCACGCTAAAGGAAGTTAAGGAAGCCCTGTTCTCAATGGACCCGGACAAAGCCCCGGGCCCAGATGGTTTCACGCCCAGGTTCCTCCAGGTTTGTTGGCAGATAGTAGAAAAGGATTTTTACAAAATGATACAGAAATCTCAGGATTGTCAAAAGATAGGTGGTAGCACAAACTCAGCCTTTCTTGCTCTCATTCCCAAAGAGAAAGGAGCGAATTCTTTCAACAGATTTCGCCCAATTTCCCTTTGCAATATTGGGTATAAAGTCATCACTAAAGCGATAGCCAATAGATTGAAAAGGATCCTCCCCAAAATCATCCCGGATAACCAAGGTGGTTTTATCCAAGGCAGGCAATTGTTGGACAACTTCGTGCTAGTCCAAGAGGCGATCCATTCTAGTCTTCACCGCAAGGATAAAGGTATGGTTGTCAAACTAGATCTTGCAAATGATTTTGATCGTGTTAGGCATAGTTTTTTGTTTGATGTTCTACAAAAAAATGGGGTTCGGCCCAAGCTTTATCAAATGGATTAGAGCCTGCATCTCGGAGCCATGGATTGCCCCACTGGTAAATGGAAGGGCAGCTGACTTCTTCAAAGCCTCTACAGGGCTGAGGCAGGGGTGCCCCCTGTCCCCTCTCCTTTTTGTTCTTCAGGCCTCTGTTCTCGGCTTCTATCTTCAACGCAAACAACAGGATCAAGAATTAGCTGGTCTTGCATAGCTAGAGGGGTCAAAAGCATCAACCATGTGCTCTTTGCGGATGACACCATTTTGCTGGGGGTTGCATCACCGCATTCAGCGTCCAAATTTAAAGAAGTCCTGGAAGATTACTATAAGATCTCGGGCAGTGTTCTAAACAACACCAAATGCCACATTTACAAATGGAACATTCCTACCTCAACTGCAAATTCCATTGCTCGCTGCCTGGGGTTTGCAATCTCTGTTTCATGGTCCTCGTTCAAGTACCTGGGCTTGCCCATCTTTCATTCAAGGGCATTGGGCAAAGACTGGCTATCACTGTTAGACAAATTTAAACTAAAATTGCAGGTCTGGGGGTCCTCCTGGCTAAATTTAGCAGGGAAAGCAGTTCTCATAAAATCCGTGCTCAACAGTCTTCCTCTATTTAAATTTTCAGTTCTATTGGCACCTGTAGGAATCATAAAAAAGATGGAGGACTTAATCAAAACTTTTTTCTGGAAGGGAGATAAACAAAACGAGAAAAGATTTTCTTTGATAAATTGGGATACTGTCACCAGACCATTCCAGGAGGGAGGTTTGAATTTTAAAGATCTCAACGCTCAAAACGTAGCCATGGGAGCCAAAATAATTTATAAGATCATAGCTCCAAATCCTGGCTGGGTGCAAATTGCACTATGGAGGAAATACTTTAGAGGACCAAGAACTCGATGTCTAGACCAGCCCAAGAACAAATTCAACACCCCTTTCAGCAAGTTCATCAACAAAACCAGTTCTTTGATTAGAAATCATGCATTCTGGGTTCCAGGCAACGGAAAGTGTATTCATATATGGAAGGACAACATTCTTAATAGATCCCCGCTGGCTGAAGTATTGTGCATGCCTGACTTGTAGCGCTGGATGACAGAAGAAAATATCAATACGCCGTGGGATCTATCTAATTGGGGGGAAAATGCGTGGGTCGGTTGGAAACAACTTGCTGCTCCTGCTCATCTGCGTTCTGACCTGAATTCTCTATCCACACATTTACATGGGCTCACTCCCATTCTAAAAAACCAGCATGATGTGAGAGGTTGGGGAATAAATCGAACAGGATACTTAGTAACCCAGGGCTATGCCAAATGCCTAGAGAGGCCTCACGTGCCCCCCAACCCTGCTCCCTGGACTGGCATTTGGAGAATTCCTTCAATCCCCAAGGTTGATCACTTCTGCTGGCTCCTTTGTCACCAGAAAATATTGATTGAAGACAGGCTGCAAAAAACGGGTTTCTATGGGCCATCTAGATGCTCCTTATGTAAGGAAAATCTTGAATCTGCTCTACATATCATGATCGAATGCAGATTCGTATCCTCTATCTGGCAGGAGCTTCTAGTCCCCTGGATTCATAATTTCACCTTCCCATCTTCAGTTCCTGAATTATTTGCAAATTGGATGACCAAATACCCAGGCCACCCTCCAAAAAATAAAACTGTCAGGTCAGCATGGAGCGCTTTACCAAAGTTTATCAGTTGGCAAGTATGGCTGGAAAGGAACCGAAGGATTTTTCGTAATAAAGAACAGGATTTCAGATTAGTGGCCAATGCAACAAAATGCCAGCTAGTTGAGTGGCTGGAAGACAAAGGGGATGATGCTAACTTAAGTCAGTAGGACATTGAGCTAGGATCTGCTCTTAATCTCAAATTCCCAAAAGCAAATAGTTCTCCCCCTTCTTGCAAAGATTGGCAAATCAAGAAAAATGAACAAGAATTTCAAATCTGGATGTCCAACCAAATTCTTCCATCTCTCTTCTTTGATGGGGCTGCCAAAGGGAACCCCGGTATCGCGGGAGGCGGAGGTATCATAATAAATCCAGATGGATTAGCTGTCCACATATTCGCTTGGGGTCTAGGCCACTCTACAAGCATTCAAGCAAAAGCGATGGCCCTCTTCCAAGGATCCAAATTTCTCAAAGAACTGGGCTATAAGGAGGCAAATGTCTTTGGAGATTCCCAAGTAATTATCCAAGCATTGGCGAACAATTCCAACTCAACAGACCTGCAACTTGCAAGGATAATCTCAAGGATCAAAGGTATGACAAAGACTATGAAACTGAAGTTTTTCCATGTCTTGAGAACAAACAACAGAGAAGCAGACAACGAGGCAAACAAGGCAGCTCAACTAGACATTGGCTCCCTTCTCAGAGATAATGAAGTTCTTTGGGACCCAATTCCATAAAGTTAAATGTTTTTTTGTCTCCTTCTATATCAGTTTGTCTGTATCTTCCATCTGGGGAAATTAGCAGTAGAAACCCACTTTGCCAGATGTAAAAAGAAGAGGCTATTAAGAGTAGAGGGCATAGTTCGTTGGCTGAAAAGTCAAGCAAAAAATCAACCTGCCTATTGTAACTGATTTCATGGCCTCTGGCCACCCAGTTAATGAAAGCTCATACCCGTTTCTGTTAAAAAATAATAATTATATATATATATATATATATATATATATATATATATACCCCCGATGGGGGTGAATGTCAGTTAGGAGATGGAGTGGTGAGCCCGCCTGCCCACCACCTTAGAAGTCATTTAAGAGGGGGGTGGCATGGCCAACCTCCCATATGCAGATGTGTGTGATGTTAATTGGGAAGTTCCTATTATGGATAGCCTGAAACACATTATCATTATTGATCGAAAGGTAGTTGTGCTCCAAGCTTTATGGTATTGTTATGGAAATCCTTCGTTGTAGGTGGGATATTCTAAGCCTGACAGTGAGGGTGGGATTGTTTATGGAGATGTTTCCATTTCCTCAATGAATACCCTATTGGTTTTTCTAATGGTGAACTTGTTTGCTTTCAACCTCGGGCATGAGAAAGACTGAGATTTTGTGGGGGATGCGCTAGTGAGTGGTGTTTGGGACAGAAGTTGACCAATAGGGAGAGGACCCCTTCATAATGGCGAATTTCAAGTGAAGCAATGTTTCTCTTCACACTCGGCCTTCACAGTGTGATTGGTAGCTACTTCATTGACTCCTTGTTTGTCGTTAGGGAGGGTGAAAACTTGGGATGGATTCACAATAGTAAATTTTGTGCATATTGGATTGCTCTCTGTCCTCTTTACAGGTCATTTAAGGTTACTAGTTCATGTTTGTGGTTGTTTCTCTCCTAGGATATTTGGCATTCCTCTTTGTGGAGTCAATATATGTTCTTCTTATCCCATCTCCTTTGTTGGCTCTTGTTTATATCTTGGCCCTCAATTTGGGGTCAATTATGCCAAGTAAGATTGTTGGGGCCATTCTTTTTCTTATGGTCTAGATTCTCAATGCTCTGCCTAGATTTTTTTCATGGTCACAAGTGGTATTTGAAATACAACTTTAATTTATGTTATCTCTCCCTCCTAGACATTATGCCTCAGTAATGCATGCAAAACTATCAAGGAGGGGGTGGCCATGGCCCCCAGGGTAGACCTCGAGCCCGGGCCTAAGCAGAGGAGTTTGCAACTATTTTTAACTTGGGTACTCCTAAAATTTGGTTTGAAATACAACATCTTGAACCCTTGTCTAATGTTGATAGATAAGCTTTTGCATATTTTGATATCATTGAAGAGGTTGCCCAATGAGCTCTCAACCCTGCCAATACCAGGGGATGAGAAGTAATAGCTCAATTATATAACCTTACATTGGCAAATGAAAACCATCCTATGTTGAGTCTTGAAAGAAAAACAAGAGGAACACTACAATATATTTGCATCCTTAGAGGACATCAAATGTGCTCAAAGAAATTGGCACTACTGCTTGGAACAATTAAATGCTTGGATAGCTTACTTGGAGGGCCATATTAAGTGTGAGGAGAAACATACAACCATTCTAGGCTCCAACTTTAGAAATCCTGCTTTGGTGACCTCATCTAATTGATGTTTCCTGCTTTATATTCCGACAATAGCTTTCTTAGTAATTATGCTCTAGATAAGATTGCTCTTTTTCAGAAGATGTCATGTTTTGCTCAGACTTTATGGCAGGTAGTTGATTAATATATCTTGTTTCCTAGGCGGTAGATTGAGATTGAGATCACCTACGCCTGGCCCAACCAAAATATTCTTATCTAATGGATGTACTGACTTTTTTTATTTTTATAAGATAATATAAACTTAATCCACACACACACACACACACACACACACACACACACACACACACACATATATATATATACATATATATATATATATATATAGATAGATATATCCCATAGGGCATTGAATAGATGATGGCGGGGTGTTCTATGAAGGCACTTTGTGGTGTAAAGGTCATTGATTCGAAACTCCGTGGGGAAAAATCAAAAATCCAGCCATGCTAAGGGCATGTGTGGCCTAAGCTAGGTATGATCCTCTGGTGATTTTGAAGGCTTAGATGCCCCTGGATCATGACTACTCAAACCACAAGTTAGTCGTGTAGTCATCTCAGGACTCACATAAGCTAGTGAACTATATATATTCATATATTATTTTTCACAAGATTAGGAGTTTCAAGTAGGCAAAAAAATTAAAATAGTTTTTAGGTTTTTCTATTAGTTATAAAGTTTTTTTGCTTTTTCTATTTTGGTTTATTGCTTTTTAATTTTGTTTTTCTCATTTTTTTCTTTCTAATTTCTATTTTTAATTAATAACTTCAATTTTTTCACCAATAAATTGACATAAAAAAATATAATTTTAATATGTGATAAAAAAAATTAAAAATTGGTATTTGCCTAATATTTTGTATTAACAAATAAATAATCAAAACATAATTAATATAAAGTCAAAGATAAATCAATTAATATGGTTTTCACCTTCCACAAAAACTAATAACAAAACAATCTTAAACAACAACTAACATGAATTTAGAAAAAATACACCTCAATACTATACATAAGGTAGAATGAATAACCTAATCTTTTCCCTCCATGGAAGGGGTGTCTCGACAATAATTACTCTTCCTCCTCGACATGGTATCCATACATGTAGTCTCTTCTATTTCACAAATTTGAAGAGCATATAATGATCTCGGGTGTTTTCCATGCTCTACAAGAATTTCAATAATTGTTTTATAATGGGCAACATAAAATATAAGAACACATTATATAAATAAAAATGTAAATGTTCACAATTTTGAACATGTGATGCTTGTATAATTTTTCAAAATAACATTAAGCGCATATTGTATAAAAACAATGTTAATGTTCACAATTGTAAACATGTTATAGGGGATGGACACTAGTTGTTGCGTTCCCTCCCTGCCACATCTCCAAACATTCACCAAACCGCCACCATCGTTGTATGACACCCATCTGACTGGGATTGCCACCTATCATGGTGGGTGGGAATTCAATGCAGCCTCAAAAACTAGTTTTTTAGTTGTGGTTTAGAGTTTTTGCTTTACGTTCTCACCAAGCCTGTGTTATTTTGTTTGGATGCGGTGTGTGGGAAATTTGTTACCCTGACTGTTGTTTGCACGATGTCTTGTTGTTATTCACCATATACTCGGTCATTGCACGACATTGTCGTCTTTGTTGTGAGATCTAGTTCATGGGGGGTTCAGGGTTTATCTTGTTGTGGTTATTGAGGAATCCTTCCATGGATTATTGTTCCATGCCCATGGTGCACCAACGGTTGGTATATTTGTCTGTCTTTGACCCTATGCAAGATTTGGCTTGGTTCGGTAGTGGATATGGAGGTTTCATGTTGCAGTGGGTTTTGATGATTGTAAGACCTCGTTCCTGTGATCTAAAGATGATTTGAGGTTGTCATTGATGTCAACCTAAGCAACACCAGGGGCTACCCTTATCTTGCAAGAGAATTTTGACTTGAAAACTTACTCTATTTTGAGTCAAGGATCTTCAAGATAGATTCTACTCGTTGAGATGTTTCCGTTGATATATGGCACACCAAGTAATTCTTCACGGTTTGAGAGATATTCATGTTTGAAGTTAGTAACCCCGGTTAGTGGGCTAAAACCCTATGGGGTTGTGGCATGGCAATAATAATTGGTTTTGGTCATTGAATAGTCATTAATTAATCATTTTTGAGCTCCTAAAATCCCTCCAACATTCTCTATAGAAGCCCCTCTCAACTCTATAAAAAGAAATCTCATATATCCTCCAAAAGTAGTGATCGTGGAATTTTCGCTATAACTTCATTTCTATAAAGTCTTAGATTTTGAAATTAAACCCATTTGATTAGAAATCCTGATGAACGTCGTGAACAAATTTAAGATCTTGGTTCTCTATATTTTTGGAGATATGATCTGTGGAAGTTAGGGTTTTTGCAGGCTGCCGAATTTCATCTCAAAGAAGCGACCTTGGGAAAATCGTCATAACTCTATCTCTGAGAAGAGGATTGGAATTCTGTAAAAAGTGGTGGATAGTGCACGGAATTTAGTTTTCTGTATATCAATTTAAGAGCCAAATGAGGAAACAGTGACACGCGGCATGTCGTACAAGTTCGATTTACTGAACTAGTCCTTAATTAGGTCATTGTGAGAGTTTGGGCATAACTTTGCCTTGAAGAGTCCAAATCAGGTCAGACTTATGGCATTGGAAAGAGGACTCAGAGGGCTTCTACAAGACCGAAGATCAAATGTTTGGGATCTAAAATCACATAGATACATCAGATTAAATATCGTGTTCCTAGAAGACAAGAAAAACTAGATCAAGTGTTGTCAAGGGGTGCAAAGGACCAGACTTCCTAGGGCAGCAAAGAGCAAGGTGCAACAAAATGATGTAGCAGAGGTAATCTGCAAGTAATTATCTTCTGTATATGCATGTTCATCTCTTAATTGCATTAGGTTCTTTGTATTCTAATTTGTTGTTTTTTTTAGCACTGACATATGCTCTAGATGATGAAGTAAGTTTTGCTATTATCATGTCATGGGTATTTCCTTGAAGACTTTTTGCAAGTATTATATATTCATCAAGAGAAGACTCAATGCATAATCTAATGTTCTTAAGAGTTAGAAAGGGTAGCATGACAAGAGCAACAATCAAGGTGCAAAACAACAACAAGAAGTTCACCATATGAAGTCTTCAAGTGGGAAGCACTGCATACAATCATTGTAAAAGTATCATTGTACAGAGTCATTGTAAAAGAATAATTGTAAAAGTTGTACAAGTTTCTATCTGCCAAGAGTTGAAGAGGCAGTGTTGGGAAGTATAGGATCATCATTAGGTGGTTGTGTCATAGTTGGGGTTATGGTCTAGTGTATCTTCTTCTTCTACATCATTCTATATCATTGTAAAGTGGTCCATTTTCCTTGGTACGATAGTCCATTCTTCTTTTATTCTTCTATAGGGTGGTAGGCTATTGCATGAAGTCACCAATAGGTTCAATCCTGTGAAAAATTCAGGGTGGTAGGGTGGTGCTAGGGTGAGTTGTAGCTTGTTGGGGCATTCGTTCAGTTGACTATTGAAGAATCTCGGGCGTTGGAGCGCCCATCCAGTGGGAGCTGGAGAAGAACGCTTTTCTAGAATTCAAGGAAGTTGTTGCTTTCATTTTAGTTGGGGCTAAAGATTAAAGAATTTATTAGAAAAGAGTTTGGTGGTTTTTGACCCGGAGGGGGTTTTCCACCTAAAATATTTGTGCCTCTTGGGTTCTTTTATTTACTGTTATTACTGCATAAATGTTAATAATAATTAAAGATTAACTAATGCTCTGAAAAGATTTAAAAGTGCTAATTGTTAAGGAATACTAATTCACCCCCCCCCCTCCCTCTCAGTATTTTCCAACAATTGGTATCAGAGTTTGGTTCCTTCAGTAACAGCTTAACCGCTGGAAGTCATTTTTCAGAGCATAGAGATGGGAAAGTCAAAGAAGCAGGTTACAAGAATCTCAAAGGACGGTATAGGTACAACAAAATCTCAAGAAAGTGAGTATTGTGTACCGACCCTTGATTTTGATGCAGATAATTACTGGATATGGGAATCCATGATGGAAGTATCTTTGCAGGCGCATGGAGTATGGGAATCAATTGTTTCTGGAGACACATCTACCGACAAATCTAAAAGGTACAATTCAAAGGCCATGCATGTAATTTTGAATGTTTTGCCAAATTCTGTGAAAACAAAAGTTGGTCAATGTTCAACAGCTAAAGCTCTTTGGGAAAAGCTTCATAATCTCTATTCAACAAAGAAATCAGGTCAATATGTTATTGAAAACTCAGATCCTTCTGAGTATGATGAAGAAGGGTTGACCATAGAAGAATTTTCTAAGGAGGCAATCAAGCTTATAAAAGAGCTCAAGGCTAAGAAGATCCATTCCAATACTCTTGAAGAACAAGTTCAAGGTCTCAAAATTGAATTTGAAGAACACAAATGTATTGAAGAGTCACTTCAAAAGAAGTTGGAAGAAATCAATAATACAACGACACGAGACCTCAAGAGAGAAGTCCAACAGAAGCAACAAGAACTCGACACAGCATTTGCAGAGATTAGCAGGATCACACAACAGATGCAAGAAGTAGAAATTGAAAGGAAGGAATCTGATCAAAGATACATATCCATCGTTGACCAAAAGCAAAAGGAATTAGAAACATCTTCAATAGAAATAAGCAGGCTCAGGATTGAAAATGAGAAGTAGAAGGAACAGATACAGGTTCTCAACAGAGAAGTAGAGAAGACCACTCTTCTCAAGCTACAGGTTGAGGAGGCAAAAAAAAGAAGGAAGATCTTGAAAAGATGGTTTCAAGAAGATCTTGCTCAAAAGAAAGAAGAACTTGATGCAACTCGTGATGAGATCAACAAACTCAAGGGATCACAAAAAGAATACTTACAAGATAAGACAGATGAAGAAGCGAAAATGAAGGCAATTAAAGATGGTAAAGCTCCAGTTGATGAAGGTACAAGCTCCACAGCTTCGCAGGATGATTCTAAGAAGGAAGTTGATCAAAGTGAAAAGCCAAAGAAGAATGTTGCAACTCCAAAGAACAAGACCAAAGCAATCAAGAACAAAGGACCACAAGAAACTACAACACCGCCTCCAAAGAAGAATGAAAAATCTTCCAGGTATGTTCATTTATTTAATGGTTATTGCTTTTTATGTGCTAACTATGGACATATGGCTAGGGATTGTGAAGTTTTTGACAGGTACAATCATTATCTGCAAAACCCTAAAAGCAAGTTTGCAGGATCACGAGACAGGTTCCACGATGATTTTGTCAGAAGAGAATACGTGCTAGATGGACCAAATATTGAATGTTTCAAATGCCATAACTATGGTCATAACGCTCGTGGTTGCAGATATCAGATGGAATCACCTATGGACAACATTGAATGCTTCAAGTGTCATAACTATGGGCACATGGCTTGAGATTGCAGGAATAAGAAGGTCTGGAAAAGGAAACAGGTACAGGAAGACAAAGCAAATAACAAGGTTTCAGCAGTTATGCTTTCAGGATTTGTAAAAGCAAAATGTCATGAGGAATTAGTAGTTGCTTCAGATAATGACTCAAGTCAAGATGGCCCGTTAGGTGACTCACTATTTTGAACAATTTGGCTTGTTGACTCCTTAATGTTTGTATAAGAGGAGTCTATGCAACATTATATGGCACAAGTCTACGATTGACAGGAAGGTAGTTTGAACAAGATGGTAGTTTCATTAAAGGTTCAGGGGGAGAAAAATAGTTGAAGGATTATAGGTTACTAGGAACAAGACAAGATTAGTCTGCAAAGGATATGCACAAGTGGAAGGAATTGATTTCAACGAAACATTTTCACCAGTTGCCAGAATGGAAACCATCCGGATGTTTCTCACCTATGCATGTTCAAGAAAAATAAAAGTCTACCAAATGGATGTTAAGTCAACATTTCTGAATGGAGAATTAGAAGAAGAAGTTTACATCGAACAACCTGAAGGTTTTCTACTATCAGAAAAAGAAGACTATGTTTGTAGGTTAAAGAAGGCTCTGTATGGTCTCAAGCAGGCTCCCAGAGCATGGTATGCTCATCTTGACGGATATCTACGTCAACAAGGGTTCAAGAAAGGTACTGTTGATAGCAATCTTTACGTACAAATAGATAAAGATAATTTAACAATCGTTGAGGTATATGTGGATGATATAATCTTTGGTAGCAATGATGATCGACTAAGTAAGAACTTTGCTACAAAGATGCAAAGTGAGTTCGAGATGTCTTTACTTGGTGAGTTGACATACTTCTTAGGGCTTCAAATATCTCAGCAAGAGAAAGGAATATTTATATTTCAAGCCAAGTACATAAAGGAAATGCTCAAGAAATTCAAAATGGAAGATTGCAAACCCGTCCTTACTCCGATGGTAACAGGTTGCAAATTGAGCATAGACGATGCATCTAAGGATGTGGATCAAAGGTTGTACAGATCTATGATTGGTAGTCTTCTATATGTAATAGCCTCCCGACCATATGTTATGCAAGAAATTGGACAAGTAGCAAGATTCCAAGTAGCACCAAAAGAATCACATATTATTGTCGTCAAAATAATTATTTGATATCTAAAGGGCACAACAGAATATGGCTTGTGGTATCCCAAGGGCAACAATCTCATTATTCAAGCCTCTATACATGCAGATTGGGAAGGAAGCATTGGTGATCATAAGAGTACTAGTGGAGCAGCATTCTATCTAGGTGGTTGTCTTGTATCATGGTTGAGCAAAAAGCAAACCTCAATCTCGTTATCTACAGTGGAAGCAGAATACATTGCAGTGGCAGCTTGTTGTACTCAAGTCCTTTGGATGAAACAAACTTTGCAATATCTTCAAGTACAATTCAGTGAGCCTATTCCCATCTTTTGTGACAACACCAGTGCCATCAGCATATCCAAGAATCTTGTCATGCATTCAAAAAAAAAAACACATTCTGATAAAATATCATTTTGTTAGAGAACAAGTCGTTGAAAAGAATATCAAACTTGAATATGTTGGTACAAAAGAACAAATCACTGATATCTTCACTAAACCTTTACCTCGTGAAGCATTTGAATATCTTTGCCAGAAGCTTGGGATTCTCCCAAGTTCTCATTAGATTTTCCTTATTCAGAAAATAAAGGGGGAGTGGAAGTGTGTACAGGTCCGCAAGATGGTTGTGTGTCAGGGGGAGTTACCCTTTTCCATTGATGTCAAAGGGGGAGAGAAGGCAGTAGGAAGAGGTGCCCTGATCATAGGGGGAGTACTTGTGTTGCCATCAATGCCAAAGGGGGAGATTGTTGATCTAAAGATGATCTGAGGTTGTCATTGATGTCAACCCAAGAAACACTAGGGGCTACCCTGATCTTTCAAGGGAATTTTGACTTGACAACTTACTCTATTTTTAGTCAAGGATCTTCTAGATAGATTCTACTCGTCGAGATGTTTCTGTTGATATATGGCACGCCAAGTAATTCTTCACGGTTTGAGAGATATTCATGTTTGAAGTTAGTAACCCCAGTTAGTGGGCTAAAACCCTATGGGGTTGTGGCATGGCACTCATAATTGGTTTTGGTCATTGAATAGTCATTAATTAATCATTTTTTAAGCTCTTAAAATCCCTCCAACATTCTCTATAGAAGCCCCTCTCAACTCTATAAAAAGAAATCTCATATATCCTCCAAAAGTAGCGATCGTGGAATGTTTGCTATAACTTCATTTCTGCGAAGTCTTAGATTCTGAAATTAGAACCCATTTGATTCACAATCCTGATAAATGCCGTGAACAAATTTCAGATCTTGGTTTGCTATATTTTTGGAGATATGATCTGTGGAAGTTAGGGTTTTTGCAGGTTGCCGAATTTCATCTCAAAGGAGTGACCTTGGGAAAATCGTCATAGCTCTCTCTTTGAGAATAGGATTGGAATTCTGTAAAACGTGGCAGATAGTGCACGGACTGTAGTTTTCTGTGTATCAATTTCAGAGCTGAATGAGGAAACAATGACACATGGCACGTCGTACAAGTTCGATCCACTGAACTAGTCCATAGGTCATTGTGAGAGATTGGGCATAACGTTGCCTTGAAGAATCAAAATTGGGTCAGACCTGTGGCATTGGAAAGAAGACTCATAGGGCTTCTACAGGACAAAATATCACATGTTGGGGATATGAAATCACAGAGATAAATCAGATTAAATATTGTGCTCCTAGAAGGCAAGAAAAACTAGATCAAGTTTTGTCAAGGGGTGCAAAGGACCAGACTTTCTAGGGCAGCAAAGAGCAAGGTGTAGCAAAATGATGCAGCAAAGGTAAGCTGCAGGTAAGTATCTTCTATATATGCATGTTCATCTCTTAATTGCATTAGGTTATTTGTATTCTAATTTTTTCTTTTTTTAGCACTGACATATGCTCTACATGATGAGGTAAGTTTTGCTATTATCATGTCATGGGTATTTCCTTGAAGACTTTTTGTAGGTATTATATATTCATCAAGAGAAGACTCAATTCATAATCTAATGTTCTTAAGAGTGAGAAAGGGTAGCATGACAAGGGCATCGATCAAGGTACAAAACAGCAGCAAGAAGTTCACTATATGAAGTCTTCAAGTGGGAAGCACTGCATACAATCATTGTACAGAGTCATTGTAAAAGCATCATTGTAAAAGTTGTACAAGTGTCTATCTACCAAGAGTTGAAGAGGCAGTGTTGGGAGGTCTAGGATCATCATTAGATGGTTGTGTCATAGTTGGGGTTATGGTCTAGTGTGTCTTCTTCTTCTACACCATTCTATATCATTGTAAAGTGGACCACTTTCCCTGGTACGAGAGTCCATTCTTATTTTATTCTTCTATAGGGTGGTAGGGTGGTGCTAGGCTGGTGCATGAAGTCACCAACAGGTTCCAACCTGTGAAAACTTCAGGGTGGTAGGGTGGTGCTAGGCTGGTGCATGAAGTCACCAACAGGTTCAAGCCTGTGAAAAATTTAGGGTGGTAGGGCGGTGCTAGGGTGAGTTGTAGGTCATTGGGTGTTGTGGCATCCGTTCAGTTGACTACTGAAGAATCTCGGGCGTTGGAGCACCCATCCAGTGGGAGATGGATAAGAATGCTTTTCTATAATTCTAGGAAGTTTTTTCTTTCATTTTAGTTGGGGCTGAAGATTAAAGAATTTATTAGAAAAGGGTTCGGTGGCTTTTGATCCGGAGGGGGTTTTCCACCTAAAATCTTTGTGCCTACTGGGTTCTTTTATTTATTGTTATTACTGCATAAACGTTAATAATAATTGAATATTAACTAATGCTCTGAAAATATTTAAAAGTGCTAATTGCTAAGGAATACTGATTCACCCCCCCCCCCCCCCCCCCAAGTATTTTCTAACATTTCCAATGGTTTTTTCTTTGATTTTCACTTGGGTTTTTTGTAGTTGGTTCGAAACCTAACCCAATCGTAGCTTTGTGCTGAAAGTAAGCTCATTTGTTGTTGCAACAAAGGTATGGCGAGGCATTGGGGTCTTCTACAGTGATAGTTGTCCGATAGGATTTTTAATCCTACGAGCTATAACTAAGTGTTTATCAATGCATTCCACCCATCTATTGGGAATTGTAATCCATTCAGTGGTATTATGAAAATGTGCTCTTTTTGTTTGTAATTTGGTCACTGTGAACAACCAAAAATTTGTTTAGCATGATTATCGTAGGAATATTCTAAATTATATGAAGGTATTTATAATTTTGCTTACAACTTTGTTTACTTATGTGTGGGTTTTTGTAAATTAGTATTATGGTCAATTAGAAATGAGGGTTTTTTGTAAATTTGCTTACAATTATTGTAAATTAATTCAGGGTCTGTGTAAATTGGTTATTGTGGATAGTCACAAATGAGGGTTTGTTTGCAGAAATGTTTGCACATAATTTTCGTAGGGTTTTTGTAAATTTGGAGAAATGTTTGCATAAATGTGTTTTGTGTAAAATCGTAGGGTTTGTTTGCATAAATCTTTTCACAAAAGGATTTTTGTAAATTTGCGGAAATGTTTACACAAGAGGGCTTTTGTAAATTTGCGAGAATGTTTACACAAAAATGTGTTTGTAGAAATGTGTTTTTTGTAAATTCGTAGAGTTTGTTTGCAAAAATATTTGCACAAAAGGGTTTTTGAAAATTTGCATAAATGTTGGCACAAAAGGGTTTTTGTAAATTTGTAGAAATGTTTGCACAAAAATGTGCTTGCAGAAATGTGTTTTTTGTAAATTAATAGGGTTTGTTTGCATAAATGTTCACACAAAAGGGTTTTTGTAAATTTGCATAAATATGTTTTTTGTCAATTTGTAGGGTTTGTTTGCAAAAATGTTTGCACAAAAGGGTTTTTGTAAATTTTCGAAAAATGTGTTTTTTGTAAATTCATGGGGTTTGTTTGCATAAACATTTGCACAAAAGGCTTTTTGTAAATTTGCAAAAATGTGCTTTTTGTAAATTCGTAGGGTTTGTTTGCAGAAATGTTTGCACAAAAATGTTTGTGTCTGGTGTTGGCGGTCACAAGTCTATTTCATGTTTCTTTTGGCACTATTACAATGTTGTCTTTGTTTGTGGAACCATTTGTTTGTTGTGTTTGTTTGTATAAATGAGGGTTTGTGCTTGGAATATATATGTGCTTGGATAAGTTCTAGTTATTCTAATTGTAATGGAAGGAAAGCTATCCCCTGTAAGCATAATAAATTGGAATTGAATGCATTTTCAATTTGTAATAGTGAGGAAGAAATTAGGAGGTTGAAAATAAGCACCAAAATAAATGGAGTCATGATGTTTGCATCGAACAAATTCATGTAAAATTTGAAACCATAATGTAATCCATCTTATATCTTTAATTTGAGAGAGTTCCTTTATACTAAGACAAAATAAATAGTAAACTCTAAAGAAGGTGTCAGATCAAATACTTTCAATCTCTCACGGGTTCTGTTGCATCCGGTTGAATGCAAACTTCCATTATTCCTTTGCTACTCCATGCATTTAATGAATCTATAATTCATAGTTATTGTAAACACTTACCCCGTCTCATAGTTACTGTAAAACCTTAAACCTGTATCCTTACTGTAAAATTATTGTTATTGTTATTGTTATTGTTATGGTTAGTTTTTACTGTTATTGGTCACTATTTATTGTTACTATTCATTGTTCAAGAATTATGACGTAGTGCTAATGGACCTCTAGCCATGTTAAAATCCACTCATGGTTATGGTTATTGTTTAATATTATTGTTATGGTGATTATTTACTATTATTGTTAATATTTTTATAGAGTTTTCAAATTATAAAAAGTGAGTTGTTCAAGATTTCATTATTCCCTCATTTGTCATTTATTTAACAACTTAGAGAAAAAAGTGTTGTAAATCATTTGGTATGTAAATCTAGAACAAAAATTCCATTTGCATTCTCAGCTAGGATTTCTCCATTCTAATAGACTACGAATGGTACTTCTAAAATGGCTTTTGATTTTAATGTCGCAAACAATATGAAATAAAATGACCTAGGTTATAATCCAAAATCCACACGTAACAAGAAAAAGAGGTAACCCATCCAAAATCCACATCCTAATGTGGTTGCAACAAAAAACATATGACACCCTATTGATGGTGCTGGATGTCGCCAACATGTAAGAGGATCTCCCCTATGTGGTCCCAATTAGACCTCAAATTGTTTAGTGTAGGAGCCCCATTCGGCTGTATGGTCTGACCACCATTGAAAAGGTTTCAAAGATATGCCTTGGTTACAACACATACACAAGAGATCACAAACACCTCTTTGGGGCAACAAGTATGTAAGATTTGTGAGACACCAAATGTAAGATGCACAGGGAACTTCCATGACTGGTAAAGGAAAATGAGCCTTTGGTTAGGGAATTAATAGTACTATCCTAAAGGGGGACCCAAGAATGAAGAGGAAGGCTTGTTTATTACCTACATATTAGTCCACACAATAAACAACAATCATGAAAGCATACAACACCTATTCAATAATAATCATATCTAAGAAACAAAATATTTCATTAAACTTATATGTAATTAAACCAACATATACTGCAAACATAACAAGAATAATCCTTCTACATTTATGATACATGTATGAAGAAGTGTCGACTCATAAATATTCTAAATATGAATGAAATATCCCAAGTACATTGTTATATAGATGAAACATGAGATCCAATAGTGGAACATGAAGCCACAACTTGCTTCTCCAAAGAATGATCTATCTCTTATGCACTACAAGAGAAGCCAAGGCAAGACTCCGAAAATCCAAGCCTTTAGCTTAAGTCATGAGGAGTTATTTATAACAAATAACAATGACCTTTGAGCTTCCTCACTACTCTTCAAATCCTATGATTTTTCATATTATATACACGACTCTTCACATTCCATATGTGGTTTTTCACATTCCACATGTGTCTCTTGGACTTTATTACATATAACTTAATACAAAAGACAAATTACATATGAGACAATGGTTATATAAGACAAAACCGATAATAAGACAAAGTCTTATCAAATTGACTAATCATTTGCTTCCTCATGGAGCTCATTGTTTATGTGTGTGTGCCATGCTCTGAACTCCATGGACGTGACTTTTACCCAAACCAGTAAGTCCGTTGCATGCCACATCTTCACCTCCAGTGCCTATGTCAATATGGTCGTGGAGCTTGATTGTAAATTATTCCATATCCATGACAGTTTCATGTGAGATTTGACTGGTGCAATGGCATATAGTTGAATAATGTATTTGGTGATCTCTAAGCCTTCCTATTCTGATGCTTTCTTGATATATTCTATGTACTATTTGAGCTCCTGGAAGATGATTTTCCTACCTTTGGTTTCTTCAAGTGATCCTACTAAAGGCATCCCATGTTTTTATGCTAGAGACTCGAAACCATTGTGCATACGAGCTGATCCAAAATGGATTTTGGATAGACTCCTAAGTCTAAGTGTTCCTCACAGGGGAAAATTAAAGTCCAAGGAAGTTTCTAGAAATAGCCCCATTGCAGAGATATTTTCATTCTGAATCTACTACAACTTGAATGGGAAAAAATGGACTTAGGATGCAGAAGTTATCGCAGAAACAAGATGCCCTATGTTCTTTAGAAAAAGAGGAAAAATCCTCTGAAATGGGCAAAAAACCCTTATAGAGGGAAATCGCATCAGAGGAGGGCCAAAGGTGGACTTAAGCGGAGATGGGAAGCCACCCATGATTGCCGATCTCTGATATATCGGGTCGGAGATAGGCCTGTGTTCGATGGCGGGCCCGAAGGTAATGCGATACTACGATCGCCGAAATCGGCAGATCGACATCGGCGATGACATGGGACTTAAGGCGGGACCCTGGGCCAAGCGACATTGCGATCGCCGAAATTAGAAGATCAGCGTTGGTGATGCCATGAGGCAAGGGAAAGACCCCCAGGCTGTTACATTGTGATATGCCATGGAGCGATCTCAGCCGTCGGATCGGGCTCCGAGATCAATGGACAGGATTAAATCGGTGGTCGGGAGATCAGCCATCCTCAATACACAGAGCCGATGCGATGAGCGATGCAATGCGATCTGGACCGTTCGATCGCTGATCAGATCAATGGTCTAGATTAAATCGGCGATCGGCAAGGCCGGACCCGATAAGATTTCAGAGCTTGATTGTATAAAATTTCAAGTCCAGGAATTCAGATTTTCACGTATTTCCCGTGTATTTGGGATTTTACCCAAAACACATGTGCGATGCGATAAGAGATAAAAGGCCAAACCCGATAAGATTTTTAGGGGCGATTTGATGGACTTTCACGTCCGAAATACACACCCGATAGTGTATTTTCAGAAAAATCTCTGTGTATGGGATTTTCTCCATTTTCAGCTTTTTGCCTGGAAAATGGCCTCGATTCCTTTGTAATTGTCCCATTCTCCTTGCCACGTTGTAAGAAAGTGTTTGTAACAATGATGCAGGAATGCGTTAGACGCAAAGCCACAGAGCTGGTGAGCCAAAGGGCCAGTCGAAGAGACAAAGGGATGATTACACGCCGAGGAACGGACAGGAAGCCGAAAAGCCAAAAAATGCCTCAAAGAAAGCCATAGAGCCAATTGATGAGGTAGCTAAGCCAAAGTAGGAGACTAAGGTGAAAGAGAGCAGGGAGAGAGCTCAATTGAGAGCAGGAGCGCAGAAAGAAAAAGGCAAAAGCAAAAAGAGGCCGAGGGAGCAAAAGCGAATAAGCAGAGAAGCTTTTGGAGCCACTTGGAGGTCAAGTGAAATCCCAGAGAGATGAAAGGAGGTAGAAAGCCAAAGCTAGAGCCGAGGAGCTAGAGCCAGAGCTAAGAGCCAGAGCCAGAGCCGAGAGCCCGAAATCCGAGAGCTTCAAGAGCCAGGGATAAAATGGTGTCTAAACCCATTATTTCTATGTAAAACAGTGGAGTTGAGCCAAGAGCTTGTAAAAAGGTCTTCTCCATAATCCCAGAGAGCCTAGTGGAGTTGACTAGAGCTCACGGAGACGTAGCCCAAGAGTTTTGGGTGAACTCCTAATTAATATTGCTGTTATGTCTGATTGCTTGTTGCTGCATTGTATTTGCTACTTTATTTACTGTTATATGTCTTATATCAGTTTAAGCGAATCAATTCATATCACATAAACAGTTTTAAAAACAAACACCAGCATACACTTATTATCAAGCACGTATTTAATTCCGCATTGGTTAATCATAAAGACTTGGGAATATTTAATCTTTGGAAGTGGGAGAGGTTCTTGTAAGTTAGACAAGAAGCCTAAGTGTCCCATTTTCAGATCAGGTGGTATCAGAGCTTGAGATTGGTTAACCTCACCTTCAAAGAAGGTTATATCAGAATGCTTGATTGATAGAGCAAAGATTGCTTGTCTGAAAGGTGTTTGGGCAGTCAAGGATTGATTGTCTGATTGATGTATGCTTATTTGAAGACTGACTATTTTCTGAGTTTACAGAGCTAAAGGGAAAGTTGTTCATAGCTCAGTCCAGGAAGGAAGAAGGAAGAAGGGCTGAAGGCATTCTTCTATCCCAAAGGACCTCAAGGCCATCCTTGAAGCACAAGAGGTTTGTTGCAAAAGGTTGCTTAATAAAGCTCTTTATTAATCTTGTTTGAAGTTCTTTTGTTCATTGGTATAATAACAAATTCTACAAGTAAGTCCTCAAATTCCTCTTTCATCATAAGACTCTTTGATGGAGACTTGAAGCAAGAATTTTTCATCATGATGGACAAGGTGAGAGAAATGTATGAGGATGGAAGGAAGAGCAACATACTTAGAGAGCAGTTGAATTCCATGAAGGAAGAGAAGCAATTGCTTTCTAACATACTGAAGGAAATGGAGAGGCAACTTCATATTGCAAATATGAACCTGAAAAGGATGCATGAGTTGGAGTCATAGCTCTTTGTTGCCAAAGAAGCCTTGGTCAAGTATCATCTTGAAGAAGAGGTAAACCATTCCAGTTTGTCTTCAAATTCCTCTAAGAATGATTATATTGGTTCTTTTGAAAAGCATACTAGAGGCATAAGTTCCAAGCTAATGTCCAAGATGGGCTATCAAGGAAAAGGCCTGGGAAAGCATGCACAAGGTATTGTTGAACCAATGATGGTTGAGGAAAGGCCTAAGTATTTGGGTCTTGGCTATGGACAATCTTATGGAGAGAGTTCTAAAGCTACCATAAAGGCCATTGAAATAGTCCCAAGAAGGGGTTTCATTTCATGTCTTCTACCTCAGAAGTGTGAAGATTGTATTCAGGAGGAATGCAATGGCTTGAAACATCATTTGCAAGATGCAGGTGTTCAGAAGCACACACTTGAACCATAGAGTTGTGGAAATGATGAAAACCTTGAAGAGATTGATAGTGTTCCAAAGGAAGCCACTTCTTCATTTGCTTCACCTTCTCATGAAGGAGATAAAGGTGAAAGAGGCAGGTATAAATATGGTTCTAAACATACTCCTTTTGATTTTGCAAAGCATGGTAAATTTCCACATAGATATGGGAAAAGAATTGCATGTTCCTCTTGTGGTTTGGACAACCATCATGTTTCTAGATGGTTGAATAGAATGGCCACATACATGAAACTTTTGAAGGAAAAGAAGCAAAAAGCCAAAGCTCCATTGGACAAGGCAAATCATGCTGACAAGAGGATGCACATGTGTTGCACTTACTGCCATAAGCAAGGGCATCTTGTTGAAAGGTGTTGGACTCTGAATCCAACAATGCTTCCACAAAAGCTGAAGAAAGTGGAAAGAGAAGATGGCAGAAATGGAAAGGAAGTTTCCATGGATGATGTGTTTCAGAATGATTCACATGTTGATGCTGATGTGCAGACAAAGGAAAGACCTTTGAACTGGATTGGTAAGAAATGGTTAGAGTTCTTTTCCAATTAAGGATTGCATGTCTATTGATGCATCTATTTGCATTTCTTTGTTGATGAGATGCAAGTTACAAGTTTTTACCAAGATGGTGAATGGAAAGAGGTTGAGTAGGAGACTCACTTTGTTGCTGCAACATTATATTTCATTTTAGCTTCGAAATTATAGTGTGCTTAAGTGAAATTTGAAGGATGAAATGCATGCATAAGCATGATGTGCATGAACATAGGGATGTTGATGTTTTCCTTGTATTTGAACATGTATGTGTAATTAACTTGCAGGGTTGATTGCTTTGACATGCATGTGATGAAATGTTGACTTGGGAGAAGTTAACTTGGTCTCGAAGATGGAGATAATGATGAAGTGTTTCATCTTTTGAAAAAGAGTCCATATGGTCTTTCTCTAAATGCTTGACTTGAAGGGTCATTTGTTTTAAAGGCATGTTTTGTGGGCTTGTTGTCTAGTCCATCATTTGTATGCAGATGTAAGACATGGAGGTATTCACAAGATGTGAAATCTGTTCCTTTGTTGAAGCAGGAGTTAGACCATCCAGTTGTTGTCTATATTTCTGTTGTTGTTAACAGTTGTTTTTGGCAGCTTTTCAAACATATACAAATGAGAATTTTGTGAGCAGGTGTACTTCAAATTTGTTTGAGCCACCTTGGATCAATGATCAAGGCAGAGAAGTTCAAACTACCTTCTGTGACCATCTAAGCAGGAGTTCTGCAGGAAGACAAGGAGGAAGACAGTTCTTCCTAGGAGGACCAACATATCCAGGAAGGAAAGTGGTCATAGGCTTTGGTTCAGAGGCACTATGCAATGCAATTGTATGGAGGCTGAAAGAAGAGGGTGTTACTCTTAGGTACTGTTCAGATCATTATATCAATATTTTGGAGACCAAAAGTTCTTTTTAGTGGGAAGGCGTGATCCAAAATGGATTTTGGATAGACTCCTAAGTCTAAGTGTTCCTCATAGGGGAAAATGAAAGTCCAAGGAAGTTCCTAGAAACAGCCCCATTGCAGAGATCTTTTCATTTTGAAGCTATTGCAACTTGAATGGGAAAAAATGGACTTAGGATGCAGAAGTTATCGCAGAAAGAAGATGCCCTATGTTCTTTAGAAAAACGGGAAAAATCCTCTGAAATGGGAAAAAAACCCTTATAAAGGGAAATCGCATCGGAGGAGGGCCAAAGGCGGACTTAAGCGTAGAGGAAAGCCACCCCGGATTGCCAATCTCCGATATATCGGGTTAGAGATAGGCTTGTGTTTGATGGCGAGTCCCCAGGAAATGCGACATTGCAATTGTCGAAATTGGCGAATCGGCATTGGCGATGGCATGGGACTTAAGGCGGGACCCCGGGCCGAGCGACATTGTGATCACCAAAATTGGCAGATCGGCGTTGGCGATGCCACAAGGCAAGGGAAATATCCCAGGTCTGTTACATTGCGATATGCCGATGCGATATGCCATGGAGTGATCTCAGCTGTTGGATTGGGATCTGAGATCAATGGCGAGGATTAAATCGGCGGTTGGGAGATCGGCAGTCCCCGATACACAGGGCCTATGCGATTGGCGATGCGATATGATCTGGGCCGTCTGATCATGGATCAGATCAATGGTTTAGATTAAATCAGCGATCAGTGATTAGCAACCCCTGATGCTGATAAAAAGGCCGGGCCCGATAAGTTTTCAGAGCCTGATTGTATAAAATTTCAAGTTCGGGAATTCAGATTTTCACGTATTTCCCGTGTATTTGGGATTTTACCAAAAACACATATGCGATGCGATAAGCGATAAAAGGCCAGACCCGATAAGGTTTTTAGGGGTGATTTGATGGACTTTCACGTCTTAAATGCACGCCCGATAGTGTATTTTCGGAAAAAATCTCTGTGTATGGGATTTTCTCCATTTTCGGCTTTTTGCCTGGAAAACGACCTCGATTCCTTTGTAACTGTCCCATTCTCCTTGCCATGCTATAAGTGGGTGTTTGTAACAATGATGCAGGAATGCGTTAGACGCAAAGCCACAGAGTATATCAGAGAAGAGAATGAAATGGTTAAAGCACACAATTAACTCATGCAGGAAAAAAACGACACTGTGCTGTTAATAATGTGTTTCTGGTATAAGAAGAATAAAAATCTTAAAGAAAACAACAAAGTGCTCAAAAATAAGGTCAAAGGGTTGCAATCCAAACTTCTCATGAGAAAACCCAGATGGACATTAATGTGAAAAACAAAGGAATGCCAAACAACATGGTTGTGTTAATTCAAGCCTTAGAAGCAACACAATAGTGAGGAAATTTCTTCAATTTTTAGTTTTGTGCTTGAGGACATGCAACATCCTTAGTGTGTGGGAATGTTGGACTCTCGAATTGTCCTCAATTTTGACATCCTTTTGTCTTATTTTCACCCATTCCATATATATTTTAGTATACATTTATAGTTTATAAGGTCATCAATTCCATTTTAGCTACAACTAAAGGTATCAAATAATCTAATGCACATAATCTAGATTTTCTTTATGAAATTCATTAAAATATCTCTTTGTCTATCGAATTGTAACATTTCCGTAGCTAACTGAATTTTTCATAGCTCAGTCAATGGTGAGACATGATGCTGAAACTTTCAAGGCGAACAAAGGATATGGGAAGTTATCAAATGTCAAGGACATGCTCATCCACCTATTGTGCCAACTCAAGAGATCAACCGAATTGAGAATCCATTTGGTCAAACATCCAAGTCAACACCATTCTGTTCATACACAAGATTTTCTAGAAGCAATTTTAGCATTGTTGGACACCTAATCTGCTAAGGGTTAAGGTGTGGGAGTTGAACAATCAAAGGGAGTCCAAGAGATGTTGGAATATGAATCCAACAATCACATAAATGTATTATAAATGTGTATAATTATTAATAGTAAATTAATTCACACTTTATCCTATTTGGTTGTCCACATTCCATGTGTGTTTAACATGGTATTAGAGCTGGTGCGTTCCTAACATGTTGAGTCTTATTTGTGGCATTAGTTTTGTGGCCTTCCTCTAGCGACCTGTCATGTCATCCCTGATGCAACATTTTACTACTTGATAGTCATTACCTAATTCTCCTTTGAAAATCAATTGGTTTAACATCTCATTCCTAAATACCCGTCTGGTGGTTAACCCATGTGAGATTTTTTTTTTTGCATGTCCTCTGAAATAACAGGGTGTTTAGCAGGTATCTGACAAGAAGGTAGCCAGAGCTCGTAGGTAGGATTTGGAACCATATGGATTCTGTCTAATAGTAAAAAAAGAAGGGCGTGTTCTCCTAATACTAAGGTCTGTAAATTCAATCGAGCTAGTCCTTGGCTGTCAGTCTACAGGCTTGTCTTCTGGTCTACATTTTCTCTGGTCAACCTCCAAAAATAATGTTTTTTGTTGCATAATGTTTCTCCTCTCACCCTGCGCACTTTCCTCCAAATCGTTTCATCTGAGCTTGTTCCCTTCCTCTCACATCTACTGACACAACACGGTTAAAATAAACTGGATAAATATATTCATAGTATCTCCACAGAGTGTAGTCAATGGCCTCATAGATCCCAAGTCTAGTTCCAAAATGAAGTTTTCATGGCATTGCAGTGCATTTCAATGGTTCGATTTTTGTACACCTTCTAGGGATTCTAACACTCCATTGATTTTCTATCTATCAGAACTCCATTTCCCTAATGCTCTTGTCCATCCCTATGACTATGCATTTAAACCCAACGTAGAACTAATTATTTTATTTCCCCACAATTCGCTACAAAATGGTGAATTTCAACTTTTCTCTACCATTTGGTGTGCTACTAATGATTGGGAAGTATTGTGACACTAGACACAACATTTCCACTGTGTTATCACTTTTTCCATGACTGTTCGAAGACTTGGAGTAATCTCGCATCCACATTATGCCAGACAAAATAAATTTTTTGAACTGGCCCATGTGATTGATAGCCTCGTGTATGAGAGAAACCGAGGTATGAAAGAGAGGGGAAAATGTAAGTTTTCATGCAAGGGCAGTTGTCGATTCTCTACGTTAAATGCTGGTCCTGAACCTGAACATTGGTTTGTTGCAATGTTGCATGCACTTTTAATATCATTATCTCTAGCTAGTTCATTGTTTAGTATTGAAGACTCACCAAGATTTTTTGGGAATTTCAGTGGATCTCCTCACCAAGGCCTCGCTCATAATTGGCTCAAAGTGTGTGGGATTGCATGAAAATTATCATCGTGTAAGAAATTAGAAGGGATGCTTCGACCTGCAAGGAGATGATCCAAATTTCCTGCAAGTGTTTAGAGAATGTTTCAATTGAATTCATAGAAAATGGTGGTTACAACCTGCAAGTTTCGTGGCCTTGCAAAAGTGGTTTGCTGAGTCGAATCGTGGAAAATCTCTAACATTATGGTTGGTTTGCAAAAAAATATTCTTAATGAAGATGCAAGAGCGATGAATATTCCCACTGCTTTTGTAGCTTCAATATTCTAGAATAATTTACTTGCAAAGTCATGCTCAATTGAAGGGATGGAGGAGTGTTAGAGTGTATGAAATGAGAAGACAATGATAACTTTATTGGTAATGACTATCCAATCGAATAGCCTCAGAGATATACAACTAGAGACAATGATTTCAAGGTCAATGCAAGGGATGAGGAGGAGTGCTCGAGTGTGGAGGAACACGTGGAGAGGAGTGAATGTTGGAGCAGAGAACATGATTGAGTAAATGTATTGTTGGATAATGCTTGGTGTTGTACTAGTGAATATATTGTGTTGAAATGTGAGCTATCCACATTGAATGTTCTTGAAGCATCTTTTGTATCCCAGTACTGTGGGAATTATTCCTATCTATGCCTCACCATCAACATCCAGATAAGAAATTGGGAAGATGAAACTCTAACCTATTATGTGAAGGTTGTTGTGTTAAGGAAGGCTGCAAGCTTGGAAACTGTAAGGTATTATTATTTGCAACTTTATTGATATTCATTGCAGCAGTGGGTATGAATATTGAGTAATATAATGAAAATATGAGCATTAACAGTTGAATAGATAATTGTGAGTGAGCGATAATAACATTTTTACCTATTAGAATGAATAGTGCTCCACAACCATAATCTAGGTGTTACATCTTATTCTCATTGTTACCGAATGTTGATAATTATTAATACTTCGCTCAAAGGTTTACTGTTTCATTTGATGGTGTGAATATACCTTCCAACACCCATTTCTTCCCTCGGTTTGTGCATGAAGATTTGTGCTCAAAGAAGAGTGGATTAACTAGTACTCTTGAAACATAAGATGGAGTTGCAATAGACTTTTTTGAAGTTTTTAAATGGCTAAGATTGAAAAACTATTAGAGTTGTTGAGAACTCTAACCGTTTCAACTGCTAAAAGCACAGTTAAAGTCACAAAGACACTCTCACATATATTCAAATCTCTCTGCAAAATGCACAAGAACAAATTGATTTTTTGTAGCTTGAATCTCAGCTACAACAAGAGGAGTTACAACATAAAATACATCCTTTTGAACTTGTTTTCTTCAGAACAATCCCCTATTTGACACTGAAACGGGATCCTATCAGCATACAACAAGTCATCAAGTTAGTAAAATAGATGTTGATTAAGATCAAGTGCCTATTTCATAAGCATATTTGAATACAGGTGTGAAAATTCAGCCTGCAATTTCCAAGCCAATCATCGTACCTTGGGAAGAGCTTGCCAACAACAAGCACAAAATGAGTCTTGGATATGATAAGGAGGCATCCTTTCATATCCTAGATTACTAGAATCCCATCAAATTTTAGAGTGCCATATTTCTTCATGATATCTCACCTTCACCTGTTCCAGATTCTGCTCCTCCACATTCGCAGTGAAAAGTTGTCAAATGTAAACATTGTGACCGAGTTGGCCATGTGAAAGATCATTGTTTTGATCTTCACCCGTGCAAGAATTATGGTCAATATACTCATTCTTAAAACATATGATTCAAGAACAAGCCTCCTGCAATAACACAAATTCACCTTGTATGGATTGCTTCTTGGCAATGGGCTTCAACAACCAAGAAGATATATCAATGATCTGTCAAAATTTCTTCTAGAGTATTAAAAAGTATTGTAGTTGACTTTTCTCCATCATCTCACCTTCCATCTGATAGGGGGGGTGTTGGCTTAAGGGGTCTTGACCTAGGTTCAGAGTTAGTTGCGCCAACCAACAAAACCCTACACTGTTGGCCCTTTCGGCAGCAACCTGCGTAGTGTAGGCTGCAATCTCACCCGAAGCAGTATTGGGGGATGCAAGAACCAAGTTTCTACATCCAAAGACTAGTGTGATGTCTTTCAGTGCCTTAGATCTACTTCTGCATAGATCTAACCTTCCGAAAAACTCCTAATTCGGCCCTAGATACCTTCAATTCTTCACGGGACCAGCCAATTGCATTACTCAGGCCCTAACAGGATATGTCTGCTACTTTCACACAACTGAACCAGTCTTCTAGGGCTTCTGAGATCTAGATCTGCTATCGCACAAACCTATCTTCCTTATCCGAAACTAGATTAAAATAGATTTATATGATCGCGAGTATCATTCATCATCTTGTTAAGCATAAACATGTTTAACTAACCCGATTTGCATAGAGAAAACACAATGAATTACAAAAACAACAGTGAAAGTGACATAACAGTTAGATAGATAGATGCAAGTATTTCCAACCCAAAATCAACCTTTATTAATTAGAATCATTCCAGTACAGACTTCAACTACCTTGTGCACTTAGCTGCAAGGGTCCACACACTCAGTTGTGGACACTTCTAGGCCTCCGCGCACTCAACTGTGGAGCATTTACTTTGCTACTGACAGGAACATACCTTCATGTCTATCGAACCCTTACAATGTCATTCATTCCTTCATATTGCTCATTCTATATTCTTAGTTATCCCTAAGACTCACTAGGAATCAACTATTTATAGCCTTTCTAATACAATACCATGGCCCCCGGCTCATGGGTGAGTCTTCAAAACCACCTATCACTTACCCAAACAAGGGGCTAAGGCCCCTGTGACTCTTGACTAGCTATGAGCTCTACATTCATATTTTGTAGAGATTTTACTTTCTATACAAAATTATTTACAAAAAATGACTAATTTAATTCAATTCTACCCCTGGGGACCCCATCCCAACAGCCCCCCAACACAAAGATCATGACTCGCCCTTGAGTCACTTAGCTGGTTGTTCTACTTTCTGGTGGAGTTCACTTAATGCCTTGGTTAATGCCTGAAGCTCTGTGGTACTCTATTTTGCTACTTGTTGTACCTCTTGGACCAATTTCTTTGTGGTTGGCCCCTCCACTACCAGTTGCGTAGTCTGCTGGGTCTGCTGCATGGCCTTCAACTTCTCATGAATATTATATGAAATTTGGTTAGCTTCCTCTATCCAAGGCTGAAGCTGGTCTCTTAGCATGGAAAACTTTTTTCTGTAACTCCTAGATGTGCGTATGAATAGCCTTGCCTTCCTGAAAGCACGCGAAGCGCTGGATTGGTGCCAACGTCCACACAGTCATATTGATTTCATCATATTTTTGCTGCGCTTCACTGATCTTTGTCTTCAAATGTTGCAGCTTAGAGTCCTCCTGCAATTTATCCCATAGGTCCATTGCCTGATTGAATAGTTGGTCACAACTGTGAACTACGACATCTAGTTGACCCATGGATTCTTTTATAGTTGCACCTATTTGTTCCCGAACTTCTAGTAGTGTAGTTGGTTGAAGCTTGAGCTAGAGTTTAGATATCTTCATATGGAACTCAAAAATGACTCGCGCAACCTGCTCTTTTGTGTCACGCACCATAGCAGCTAATTTCCTAACTTTTGTCTCGGCCTGTGCATCATTTGGGATATGCAATTATGGAATTGTTTTGCAGGCTTGTTCAATTGCTGACCTTAGATATGCACGTCGTGATTTCATTTCCTCTTTCTCCTTTAGTGCATGTGTCTTCTCCTTGTACATCTGTTCATTGTTAAATTTAAATTCATTGAGGGCTGCAAGGTCACACTTCTCCCTGACCCACAACTCATCTAAGACCCCTTGATGCAATGTGTAGAGGGCCTGAGAAGTAGCGCGGCCACATTGATTCCAATATCCTTGATTTTTCCTAGTGTGCCGCGGTCTTCCTGGTTATCTGCTTGCAAGGATCCTTCTGGTAAAGGAATGATCCTTAGGTCCAATGTCCGGTCCACTTCTGGAACACTCACACTCGCTTGAGTCAGGCTCGCTTGCCCAACACTTGCCTGGATTTCTAGCTCGTGCAGATCCTTTTAGACACTCCCCAGTGTCTGCATATACTATTTCTCAAAGTGCGACCATAGCTTGGATGTGGTATCTTGAACCTTATCGCCGATCTCATCTAAATCTCCCTCTGTGAGTACAAGAGGGTCCATCGGCGAATGTTTATCTGATTTCCACTTATTTTACAGACCTATTTAAAGGGGGTGGACACCTCCTCGCCCCCATCGCCACCCTGTGCAGATATCTCCTGCTTTGTGGTATTCGGGGAAGCTGATTCTTGCTCCTTTTTTGCACATTCCTTATCTGCACTCTCTTTTTCAGCGCGTACTGTCTCCGCAACGGTCTTTTCAGCAGTTTCTTTCTTTTGCTGGGCAACCTTCTCCCGTGCGACTACCTGCTGTTTTTCTTTCCTCTTTTGCGCAACAGAGGTCTATGTGGAGGAGCTTTCTCCTGCTTTTCTTGTCTCGACATCCAACTGGGTAGGCTCGTGCCACTCTGCTGGACATCCACCCACAACCTCCTGTACATCTATGTCGGCCACTAAGTATGGTAGTTTGTACCATACCTCTTGAGGGTCTCTCCTTGCACAGATCCAGACATTGTGAAAGTCTGCCTTAAATTCTGCGAAGGCTCGTAGCTGCTCAAATAAGGTGGGAGATTACCTGTGCCTCTGGTTTACAACCCTGCAAATGTCCATCTCCATGAATGCCCAAAAAACCTTGGATTCTGTAATCCGTTCCGCATCTTTTGTCTGCGACAGCGAAATGAAATTTGCTTCCTCTGGGAGGGTCTCATTCAGCAGAGGGAAATGACTATCCTCTGGGATCCTCCATGCCACCAAAACGGTTAGCAATAAGAGCCAAGCATAGTGGAATGACTGAATCTTCTCTTGTGCCTTGCGACAGTTTGCCAAAAATTCTCTACAGAAGTACTGGGCCCAGTTATACTGGACCCTGTTTGCACATTGTGCTGCTAATGAAATGAATGGCACGGGTACTTCATCCACGGGACACTTTCGCATTATCTTTCCTGCTATGATATGCAATGCAAACTGGACCTCCTGGTTGGTTATAGAGTGGATAGAATATCCACGCTTTCCCTTTACAAGCATGAACTTAGTCTTGATGCGGTTTGCAAGTTATTTTTCCTTGGGTTTTCCCGAAAACTCCTTTGTTGGGTCTGCTCCTTTGTATGGTAGCTTAGTAATTCGATGGATTAACATATCTGTGATGGGGATAGGCTCACCTAGCCATAAACACCCATCATGCACTAATGTCAGCAACTGTTGCACACACGCCGTATTGATGTTGGAGTGGTGAAAATGGGGTATGAATAACATGTGAAATAGTCCTGCCAGCTGAAGTCCTCTAACCCATTTCATCAGTTCCAACTTTGTGACCCTTGTCTCTTCATAGTATATGTAGGGCATATATTGATTTGTAGCTAAATGTGGGAATTTATCCTGGTCAGTGAGGTCCCAACCTTCCATATTTAACGCTAGTATGCATGCTAGTGTACCCTCAAATGGAACTTCAATTGGGAGTAGTGGCATGGAAATTGAAAATTTGCTGGAATCGGGGTCTTTGGTCGCCTTCTTCTGTCGTCTTTGTGGACGCACATATGCCAAAAGCATAGTGATTGGTTAAGCATCCTCGACATCCAACTCCTCAATCCCCTGGTAGAGTTCCTCTTCATCTAGATCTAAGGGAACAAAAGGTTGTTTTTTCTTGTGCATTTTGTCCTTCTGCCACACCTACTATGGATGCTTTTTTGGCGAGTGGCCCATTGGTTCTACAACCTACTTCTTTTGATTTGGCTTAGAAGAAGACTTATTTGACCTAGGCGACCTTGGCACCGTAGGTACTATTGGTGTAGCTCCTATGCCTGCAACTTCCAGATTTGGGGCCTCAGACACTGCAGCCTCAGAACTCACAGGCTCAGATCTCCTCTCCACAAAAACTCGACGTAAGGTATCAGAATAATGAGCTAGCCTTTTGTTCTTACAAAAACCTCCCAATATTCTCGGTGCATGCAAGAAATTCGTAGACAACAAAGTGTTTCTTTGCATACCAACATGACATACTTATAGTGATTTTCAAACTCAAATCTGACTGTTCCCTCCATAACTTTGCCATAAATTCACCTTTGGGAGCAGATTTTCAAAGATTTTCACCTTCATTTCTACCTACCCACTCCTCCTAACAGGATTTCCTTAGTCCAATCAACTACAACGATTTCAATGACTATTTTTGGGCTGGGCTACGTGACACCTTCCTTAAGGGTGCATCGTAGTGAGCGCAGCTTCATCTGTTGCACGCTTGTTAATCTTCGTGTAGCTTACTTGCTGCTATGTCCTCCCATTCAAGCAGTGTATTTTATAATCCCGTGCTCCCTTGCAATTTCCTGGAGCACTAGGACTATCCTACATTCATATAGTCATTGCACAGGGGCAGGATCCCCCGTATACAGCTTCAGCCAAATCCCATTCACTTTTCCCAAAAAAGATTCACTATTTAGCTTTGCGAGCCGAACTACGCCACCCTCTGTAGTTTCCTTGACAATATATGGTCCTAACCAATGCATATGGAATTTACCTAGAAATTTGGTAAACTTTCTATCGTATAACAACACAAGATCATTTATCTTAAAAGTGCGAAGATTGATATGGAAATTATGCCATGCTTTTTCGCGTTCCTTTTGTACTTGTTGGTGGAATCTCGCCAGGAATCGGTCCTCCTCTAACTCCATTAGTTGCACGAGCCATTCCTCAAAGGCCTCATGATCTGCCATATCTGTCAAAGCTACTATAAGCAGACTAGGTACAATGTACTCCATAGGCATCACCTCTTCGACCCCATAGACCAATCTGAATGACATTTTCTCTATTAGATTCTTATAAGTTGTCCTATAGACCCATAGTACTGCAGGTATGTGCACATCCCATTCATTCCACTGTGAGTTACATACCTTTGTCAGCACGTTCTCCAAAATTTTGTTAAAAGCTTTGACTATCCCATTTGCCTACGGGTGATATGGTGTGCTCTTTTGATGGTAGACCTAAAATTCATCTATCATCGCGCTAATCGTTTCATTCAGAAAGTGCGTTCCCCTATCACTCATTAATACTTTTGGGCATCCAATTACGTTAAGACATATTCAAATACGAACTTTGTTGTAGTAGTCGCTGTGGAATCCTTCACTGTCTGTGCTTTTCCGATCTGGTTAAATATTTCGTGGCAATGATAATGTAGCGTGCGCCCGTTTTCTTTCCAGGTGGTTGAATTGGCCCAATAAAATCAATTGCCCACTTCTCAAATGCCTGTAAAGATACCTAAGGATGTAGTGGTAGTTCATCCCTCTGCGATGGTCTGCCAGTCCTTTGACATGCATCACACGCCTTACAGTATGCTTTGGAATCCTTGTGTAATGTTGGCCACCATAATCCTTCGTGCAAAATCTTCTACATGGTTGCTTTCCCTGCATAATGGCCTCCCGTGGCCCCCCCCATGAGATTCAACGAGAATAGTATCACGCTCAAATTTTGGCACATATCTCCTCAAGATTTTGCCTGCCCCCATTTTGTACAAATGTCCCGCAATGACTAAAAAATTTGATGCGCAAACTACTAGTTCTTTCTTTTGCTGAGTAGTATATCCTTCAGGCGCCATCCCTGCAGTTAAGAATTGAATAATGTCGGTAAAGTGGTCATCTGCTACACGTACTGTAAAGAGCTGTGCATCTAGGAACCCTTCCTCCAAATTACTGGGTTCTTCGTCTGTTTCAATCCGTGACAGATGGTCTGTACCACCATTCAATTGACTGGACTTCAAAATAAATTCAAAATCATATTCCTGAAAAAATAACATCCACCTACAAATATTCCCCCTCAATACAGGCATGTTGACTAGGTAATTTAAGGCAGAATGATTTTTATAGATATTGAAATGATAATATTCAGCGAGAATAGTATCACGCTCAAATTCCGGCACATATCTCCTCAAGATTTCATTTGTCCCCATTTTGTACAAATGTCCCGCAATGAACGAAAAATCTATTGCGTGAACTACTAGTTCTTTCTTCTGCTGAGTAGTATATCCTTCAGGAGCCATCCATGTAGTTAAGAATTAAATAATGTTGGCAAAGTGGTCATCTGCTACATGTACCATAAAGCGCTGCACATCCGACAACCCTTCCTCCAAATTATTGGGTTCTTCGCCTGTTTCAATCCGTGACAGATGGTCTAGACTGGTGTTCAACTGACCGGGCTTCACAATAACTTCAAAAACATATTCTTGAAATAATAACAACCACCTGCAAACCTTTCCCCCAACAAAGGCTTGTTGACCAGGTACTTTAAGGCAGAATGATCTGTATACATATTGAAATGTCCCCCTAATAGATAATGTCGGAATTTATGCAGCGCGTAGACCATGGCCAACCCCTCGCGCTCAGTTGTTGAATAATTTTTTTCGGCCTTTGATAACTTCCTACTTGCGAAGGCTATAGGATGGTCCAGTTTGCCTTCACTTGCCTGCGTTAGTACTACACCCAGCGTAATGCAAGAAGCATCCATATGTATATGAAACTCCTTCAAATTGGGAAATAATAGGATTGGCACAATCACCATCTTTTCTTTTAACAATCTAAGTTGTGCTAACATTCCTCATCCCAACAAAATGTTGCATCCTTCTTCAACATTTTTTCCATGGGCATGGTAATTTGAGCATAGGCTTTAATGAACTTTCTATAGTATCTAGTGTGTCCCAGCGTCTCACATAACTGCTTGACATTCCTAGGGGCCTCCAAGTTCAGAATCACATCGATCTTTGCAGGGTCCACCATCAATCCTTGCTTACACATGACATGATCTAGCAAGATTCCAAAAGGGACACAAAATACACATTTTTTCAAATTCAGCTCAATCTGGTATCTTCGACATGTATCCAACATAAGGCATAGAATTGCTACATGGCGTTTTACCAATCCAAACATAGTCCAGTCATCGAAGTATACTTCCAGAAACTTATGAATGAATTCTTTGAATGCTGCAATGACTACATGGGAAAATATTGTAGGCACTTTCTTTAATCCAAAAGGCATAATAGTGTACTGAAAGCATCCCCACTCTGTCACAAAGGTGGTTTTGCTTCGATCCTATGGCACAATCTTAATTTGATGATAACCAGAAAACCCATCAACAAAGGAATAAGCCTCCTTCCCTCAAACATTGTCTAATACTTCATTTGTAAATGACGTTGGAAATGGATCGTGGAGACAAGCATCATTCAACTTCCACTCTACACATATCCTTATTTCGCCCTTTTTTTTCTTCTCTTGGACTACCATCAAGCTCACCCACTCAGACTCTTCAATAGGTTCTATAATGCCAACATCCAACATTTTATCCAGCTCTTGGCGAACCTTCTCCTTATACTTAGGATTAAGGCGATAAGGCCTATGTTTGATAGGCTTCGCATCCAACTTCAATGTGATCTGCATAACACCCAAATTGCCAAGTATGCCCTTTAAATCTGAAAACTTAGTGGGGAAGAGATCCTAGTACTCGCGAAGTAATTCAACAACTTTGTCTACTGTAGCATCGTCCCAATAATCTCCAATCTTCGTGAACTTTGGTTCTTCCTCAGTGCCAATGTTTACCTGTCTTGTTTTCAAAGGTGCAGAGATGTTTGGGTCCTCTACTTGTGGTCCTTCTATTATGCGATGCCCTTCTATTTTTGGAATATTGATATTCCTCGGGTCTTCTTCCTCCTCTTTAGTAGTCACATTATAGCATTCCAATGTGTGGCATAGCTGGGTGCTCCAATCTAGTTGGGTCCATTCCATATGTTCCTTCAGCATCCTAAAGATAATCGCTTTAATCTCTTGAAGCACTTTGTTAATGCTTGCAAAATTGTCCTCGAAGCTGAAAGTCAATAAGAAACTTTCTCTCAATACATCCAATTCTGCAGTGATGTAGCAGAGCTCTTTCTCAAGATACCAGTTCATGGGGATAGTATCCAGGGTATGAAAAAGTATATGTACCCATTCTGGCTGCGGTTTCGTCCCCCACGGCTTAGTCCACTTCGCCAAGTGATAACGTAGATCATCCTTCCCACTATACTTCTTAGTCATTCTTGTATTACCATGCCCAAATTGTAACTTCATCATTCACCTGTAATCCCTCCATCCAACAAAAATCTCCTTATGCGTACCCCACCATCGTGCAGGTGTAGCGCACAACGCCAACTCCAATGCTTGAAAATAGTGGTCTTCAGGGACTTCGCGCTCAAATTAATATAAAAACATATCTAATTCAGTCAGACCATCATAATAAGGTAGCTTTCTTACCTCCGATGAAACACAATGCAGTGACTTCGTCATCATATTGCACCACAATGTAGACACTTCATGTAAGTGGTTTTTCCAATGTTCTAATTCCTCATCTGAGTCAGAAGTGCATGAACTCTCCTGGTCCCATGCAATCCATCCATCCGTCGTTGGATTGATCCAATCCTGATCTCACATTGTTATCTTGTATATTTGATCCAACTCATTGTCACTTTCTACATAATCGCAGACATGTTCGGTATAGCGTGCTCCCTCCATAGCCTCCAGTGGTAGTATGACCCTAAGCGACTTCTTTTCAAAGGTCATTTTCCTCTTCTTCAAATTAATGACCCCATTCATATCAATAGCCTAGTCGATTCCCAGGAGCGCGGGGTAGGGATTACTGTCATCAACAATTTCTATAACTTCGAAGTCTGCTAATGCACTCACACCTTCAATATCAACCGTCACTCCATACAATCATCCCATGAGGATGATTTTCTGCTGGTTCTCCATTCAGAGCTGAATCAGAGACCACTACAATGCAGGTCTCCCCATCCTTTCCCATGTCTGTTTTGGCAGAACATTCACATCAGACCCTAGATCCAAAATTACCTGGTCCATTTCATAATCGCCTATCTGTGCTGTTAGCCGCATCTCATGTCCTATTCGTGCCTTATGCTTACCAATCTTTCTAACTGTGCACTGCTCCATAGGAGTCTTTTCCTTATTGGCGCATTTGTCTATTAAGTCTTGCAATCCTTCCACAACCTTTCTGTCGTGCAGTAACTTCATGCAGGTCTCCAAAAAAGTAGTGAGTATAGAAGGATCAACCTCTTGCATTGCACTGGTCTCTGGTGTCTTTTCCTGGCTTCCTGAGGTGGGGGCCTTAGCAAAGCTCTTTTTTTCTTCCATGAATGTTTTTTTAGTGCAATTAAGGTTAAAGGTGGATACTTTCTCGGGGGCTTTGTGGACCCATCCGTCTTCCTCAAGCTTCTTACCTTTATATGCGCTAGTCATCATACCACTTCTTAGTACAATATTAATGCTCTGATCTTCCTCGTGGGGATTAGCCCTCATCATTTGTAAATTCTATGTAGGCTACTGAGGCTGTGTTTTCTTCTCTTGCATTTTATCTATTAGCACCAGACAGTCTTCTATGGCATGGTCGAATTGTCTACAGTATTGACACAAAGGGTGTGTAGGATTCAGGAAATTTCGTGTGAAGTGCCCCGACTCTTCGCAGTTGTAGCAGATAATCTGACCATGACCTCTACCAAGTTCTCCTCCTCATCCTTGGCATTGAAAACCCCCATGCGCTCCTCCTTCCCCTTGATCTGGAGACCAAGTTTCTGCTTGCATATGGTAAGTAGGGGTTCTTTCCATCATTAGCTCATAACTTCGACAATGATGCTCATCATGGCCCACAGATTTACAGAAATTGCAAAACAGCTGTTGGGGTGTCTGAATGAACTTCTGAAGTAAGTGGCAGTTATTCGTCGCATGTTTCCCAGTAACTTGAAAAATGGCACACCAAGGCACAGTTCTTGTGCTCAAACCAACTGGGGCTTCTGGCTTCAGGGGGAATGGCCCCCCCTGCAAGATAGTTCGTGTATACAGGACAATGATCTTTATCATGTCCGTGGCCCTTGCACTTCAAGAACCAAACATCTACGCGAAATTCTGGCTTAGTCTCCTTCTCTTTCTTTAGACTCTGTAATTCTAGGTGCAGGCTCTCTAACTATGAGTGGATCTGTTGTACCCCTAGGTTTGTATCCTGAATAGGTGATGTGTGCAGCCTCATTGCAATATCTAAGGCTTCTGCTTGTGTTTCTATCTTCTGCTGTGATAGAGGTATTCTTAAGTGCGACAAAAGTGATGCTATAAACCAGTCGCGATGCTAGGTATCTGAGATTTGCATGTTAGCCTGCCTGATCTGACATCTCAACCTCTAATCAAAGTGCTAAGGTGTCTCATCAGCTCTCATTCGAATCTCCTTAAATTCAATTACCGATTGCACCTCAAATTTAGGCTTACTAAATTCTTTGTTCAGAGCTGTCTGAGTTTTGGCTAATGATGCCTGAGGATTATCAATGCAATAATTAATGTACCAGGTTAGCCTGCGATCTTGCAAGGTGGTAACCAACTGCACCTTCTTTATATTATCATTAGTGACTTGTTGTGCTGTCCATACAACGTTCACAACAAACTAGAATTTCTCTGGATCTTCACTTCCTATTCCTTTGAAGATCGACATCTTCATTGCGTTTTCCATGATGAATGGTGGAGGTGGAGGTGGAGTGGATGGATGAGATATCCTCAGAATACCCTGAGTTATTAACTAAACAATGCTTCGTGGTGTAGTCAGCACCACCCCTTCGTCGTCACTTGAAGGAGGTTCAATCAGTGGACTATACTCCAGACCTGATCCATTACTTCCTCTAAAGAATCTTCCACTCCGCGTAGCTCCAAACATTAAGGTAATGACATTACCCGCTTTTCACATAATAACATTTTAATCCAAGTATTCAATGACCTTAAGTACTTACCTTGCGGTCCTTTGAAGAATCTTTTCTCTGCTTCATTATAGATAACTGATGTGTCAACTGCAAATTCAGTAACAAATCCTCCCAGAATTTGATCAAGCCAATGATCGATAGCTCGCGTGATCTTGTTTTCAGATGCCTCTAGTCGTCACACCAATTATGGAGTCCACACTATAGGACTATTGAGCTTCCACCTCCCTTGACTGTTTGCCAATTTAGCTAACCACTCATATAATTCGCATGGAAAAGTGCAAAATAAAATTTCGTGTATCTCTGTATACAAATATCTATTCAAACAATCGTCCTTCGACAGATGTGGATTCTTGTTTTCTTGAGCTGCAAACTCGTGAATCTTCCGATCTAACCACTTTTCAATCTCTTTCTTAGTCGGATTCCAATGATGCGACATCACACATCTCTTAAGAAGATCCTGGTCTTGAAAACGAAACCATTTTTTGGCTTAAGGGGTCCTGACCCAGGTTCAGAGTTAGTTGCGCCAACCAACAAAACCCTGCACTGCTGGCCCTTTTGGCAGCAACCTACAGAGCATAGGTTGTAGTCTCACTCGAAGCATCATTGGGTGATGCAAGAACCAAGTTTCTGCATCCATAGACTAGTGTGATGTCTTTCAATGCCTTAGATCTGCTTCCGTGCATATCTAACCTTATAAAAAACTCCTAATTCGGCCTTAGATACCTTCAATTCTTCATGGGACCAACCAATTGCGTTACTTGGCCCTAAAATTGTATGTCTGCTACTTTCGCGTAGCTAAACCACTCTTTTAGGGCTTTTGAGATCTAGATATTCCTTCTTGCAGACCTATCTTCCTTATTCGAAACTAACATAGAATAGATTTAGATCTTCATGAATATCATTCAATCATCTTGTTAAGCATAAACATGTTTAATTAACTTGATTCGCCCAAAGAAAACACAATGAATTAAAAAAACAACAGTGAAAGTGACATAGTAATTAGACAGATACATGCAAGTATTTCCAACCCAAAATCAACCTTTATTAATCAGAATCGTTCCAGTGCAAACTTCAACTACCCTGCGCACTCAGCTGCAGGGGTCCACGCACTTAGCTATGGACTCTTCCAAGCCTTCGTGCACTCAGTTGCAGAGCCTTTCCTTCGCTACTGACAGGAACAGACCTTCCTGTCTATCAAACCCTTACAACATCATTCATTCCTTCATATTGCTCATTCTATATTCTTAGTTATCCCTAAGACTCGCTAGGAATCAACAATTTATAGCATTTCTAATACAATACCATGGTACTCGGCTCATGGGTGAGCCTTCAAAACTGCCTATCACTTACCCAAACAAGGGGCTAAGGCCCCTGTGACTCTTGACTAGCTACGTGCTCCACATCCATATTTTGCGGAGACTTTACATTATTTACAAAATTATTTACAAAAAATGACTAATTTAAATAAATTCTACCCTTGGGGACCTCATCCCAACAAGGGGAATCATTGTTCATCTACAAGTTTCAAAGATAAATCAAGCGAGCCTGAGCCACAACCTAAACCTATTTCCTGAGCCTACAGCCAGTGACAACCATACCCAGATTTAGAGTTGTAGTCAGAGACACAGAAGCCCCTAAGAATGCCTTTGGTGGGTGGCCTTCCTTAAACCACCACAGGTTGCAAACCTCCCTTCTTCTAGGTTGAAGGTCTCCCTCTCCAAAGAATTAAGGAACACTTCCTCTAGCAGAAGACTTCAACTTCTTGCTAGATTTGGAAGAGTTTTGGGAATCACACTAAGTGTTCCTTTGGTTGGTGGCCTTCCTTAAGCCACCATAGGTTGTAGACCTCCCTTCTTCTAGGTTAAAGGTCTCCCTCTTCAAAGCATTAAGAGCACTTCCTCTAGCTGAAGACCTCAACTTCTTGCCAGATTTGGAAGAGTTCCAGGAACTACACTAAGCATTCCAGTGTTTGTGGTAATCCTTAAACCATCATTGGTTGAGACCTCGAGTTCTCCCACCTTATGCCATCATCAAAGAGAACATTCATCCTATTTCTATCATGCACTATTATATTTTGTATTATAGCTCACTTCTTGGACTTGTATATACCCCTTCGGATTAAGGGGGGGAATGTTCGACACCTAATCCACTAAGGGTTAAGGTGTGGGAGATGAACAATCAAAGGGAGTCCAAGAGACATTGGAATATGAATCCAACAGTCATATCAATGTTTTGTAAATGTGTATCATTGTTAATAACAAATGCATTTAGGCTTTATCCTATTTGGTTGTCCACATTCCATGTGTGTTTAATAGGGATCGAGCGAGCATAGCAAAAAGGAAATCAAGTGAATGAGTTTTATGTGGTTGATATGTATAAGAACATCTGAATGATTTTCTATGATAGAGAAAATCATGCCAAATCTATTTCTTAATCAAAATAAAAAACTATGTTATCGATCTATAAACTTGCCTCTCGACATTTCTTTCTAAAAGTTGTTAATTCACTGATGTATAAATATCTCCTTGCTCTGCGAGTTGAGATAATAGATAATAGATGTTGATTACTCTGTTTTAAATTGTGAAAAGACTCTCAACTTTTATCAATACAATGCTCTATTCCTGAAGTGCGAATGCATCTATAAGAGATTTGATTTGAGTTTATAATGCCTTACACTCAACATGATGCCCCCCGGAGAGATGTAAGATAGTTTAGATGCTTTGATTTCATTGTTACTCCAATTAGTTATAATTGCATTTACATTTATTTTACTCTATTCAGTTTATGTCCATTTACTTACTATTGATTTTACTGCATAGGATTGAGCGTTCACTAAATTTAAAAACAATAAAAAATATTTTGAATTGTTAGTTTTCTTCATTTGGATTTTCAATTTAGTCTCAAATTTAAACGCTTGAATTACTTCAAATCTCTATTCTGCACATTAGTAATATGTCATAAGTTGAAATTTCATTTCGATTTGTTATATTTTGAGACAAGCTTTGGTTTTGCTAATAGAATATGAATTTAATTCATTCTAGTATATTAAGATTTCATTTCAGCGAGTAGACTAGCTGTTTCAATTTGATGATATTAGAATAATCCTTTTGATTTCTTGCATTTAGAAATATACCTTTAATCTGTTTGATGCAATTAGATTAATCCTTTCAATTCCATCCAATTAGATAGTCTTTTCTATTTCATGTAACTAGAAGAATCCTTTCAATTCCATGCAATTAGATAGTCTTTTCTATTTCATGTAAGTAGAATAATCCTTTCAATTCCATGCAATTAGATATTCTTTTCTATTTCATGTAACTAGAATAATCCTTTCAATTCAATGCAAATAGAATGATATTTTTAATATGATCTTTTTTTTTGGAAGCATACTTTATATTTTCAAGTTTGATAGAAAGAACTTGTGTGTAAAGTTGAAATGAGTTAATATTGATAGTTCATTTTTAACAACTTCCTTTAACTTCTTTGTCATTCTAAATAAAAAATTATAGAGCTCCTAACATATATTGTGCACATGCACTTCATAAGTACATGAACCTTGGTTTCACAATTAATGCAGTAATTTAGCTTCCAATTAAATTACCCAACTGATCTATTATTGAATGTTAGTTTTGTTGTGCTAATTTCAACTTCAGATTTATAAACAAATGCTTGTCAATTGCTTCACGTGCATAGGTTCCCTTATGGTGTTTGTGAATGAAAATAGGTAATTTTATCAAGTTTTAAGTTAAATTCATGAGCAAAATAGCATGAAAAAACAAGTTCTGAACAACAAAAATCAAAATGTATAACAAACCATCAATTTGAACATTTAACACAATGTTTTGATGAAGGAGTGCACCCCTCCTGGGCTACATCTCCTTGGTCCATCTTCCATGGCTTGAGCCTCTGTATTAGCTCAATATGGAAAAAAATGTTGTTTAAAATTCTCTACTGCTCCTAAAACCGACTTCAATGTGCTCAGAATGCTCAAATAAGCTAGGAACACATTTTCCTGATCTCCATTTGGTCGAATTTTTCTCCAATTATGGTAAAAATTGTTTTCCCTAGTAAACCTCCTCTAAAATTGGAGGAACTCCAATTAGTCCTGCTAATTTGGGATGAATCTCCGAATTTGGTCGCTCCATTGAATATTCCGCCATTCTAACTATAATTTCAGTAATTATTAAGTGCGATTTAACAGTTAAACGTGGGCTAGCACACAAATACTGCGTGGTTCAATGGCTAACTGTTAACCTTTACGTGGTGGTCTCTGTGGAGTGGAAACATGTCATGGCAGAAATTTCATAGTTATGGCTTGGTGGTGTGGGTTTACTGACTGTTGGCTTGGCGGTTATTAAGACTGGTCACATGGAGGGGGCTGGCTCCCTCCTAACCCCCAACTCCAAACCGTTACAAATTCAAATATATGCGTCCATACATTTTTAAGAAGCATGTTGGCAGTATAACGGTAAGTCGTTGTGTTTTTTTGGGGCGAGGTCATGGGTTTGACTCTGCTGACCTACCCATTATTTTGCACTATGCTCCAATTGAACCCAACCTTTGGGGAGGGACACATGCAGCCTCCAAGTTTTCTACTTGTCCCCTCCTCATTGGTCCTCCATTAACCAATCAAATCACTCCAAAACACCAACCTACATACCAACCACTGTATACCACTTGGAAAGTCCTGATAGGCCATTGACTGACCTTTGAACCTGCTTAGTCGCCTCCCACATCAAAAGTATGGACTGCTGACTATGCAGTGACTGTACATTTTTTTTTAAAATTCCATTATTTGGCAAATCGGTTAGAACATGATATCTTCCTCATACGAACTCAATTTTCAGTGAAACGAGTTGCATTGGGATCGTTTCACTGAGAAGAACACGATTGTTTAGGTTTCAAGCGATTCTGAGAAATTTTATTTTTTAGCTAAATACTGAGCCCCTGATCATTCCTCCCCACTAGAAGCCTTTTGGAGCCCAAAATATACTATCAATTGCTCAGCAGGTGAGAGTACAACTCCCACACCTTCTCGATCTGCAAACATTTGGCTTTAAAAGGCTTTAGTCCCTTGAGTCCCACTCTAAGGTATCCGACATTCCCTCTCTTTGAAGTTCTGGTTCTTCTGTAAAGTATGAGATATTGCTGAAGTCCATCAAGATATTATGGCGAGAAATCATCTATTGATGGTAGCTGAAAATGCTCTCCTTGATCATCAATCAAAGGAGACTTAAAAAATCTCAAATTCTCAACATTAAGAACATAGTATATTTGCATATAAGGAGGCAAATCTAGCTTAAATGCATTCTTACCAATCTTTTCCAGATTTTTAAAAGGCCCATAATGGATTGGCTTAAGCTTTTTACCTTCCTCTTGAAGTCTCTATTTTCTAATATATAACCAAACTTCATCTCCAACTTGAAATTTTTAATCGACACAGTGTTTGTCATGCCTTGCCTTGTAGCTGCTCTGACTCTTTTCAATTTGTTCCTGCACTGTGTGATGTATCAATTGAATTTTCTCAATGAACTTCCTTGCCTTATTGATTTCGCTATGACCATCGATGGCGACATATTTATCAAAGAAGTCCAATGGTGATATTGACAAGTACCCAAAACATGCCTCAAATGGCGATGTATTTGTCGAAGAATGCTTTTCCCTATTGTATGAATGTTGTATGTAATGCAACTGTTCATCCCACAACTTGGGATGTTTACTGCAATATCCTCTAAGAAGATGTATTACTGTCCTGTTGACCACCTCAGTTTGTCCATCTATTTGTAGATGAAAGGATGTACCCTTCTTCAACTTAGTGTCCATCATGTCCCACAAATTTGACCAAAAATTCCCAACAAATCGAGAATCTTGATCACTTACAATGGAAGTAGGAAGACCAAAATGAACCCAAATATTTTGGAAGAAAATATGAGTTGTTTGTTCAGCTGTAATTTTATTTTTACATGGCGTTAGTATACACATTCCACTGAACCTATCTACAACTACATGCAAGTAATCATGACATTTCCTTGACAATGGAAGACCTCCTACAAAATCCATTGAGATACTCTCCCATGGACATGAAGGTACCAGAAGTGGAGTGTACAATCCTAGTTTCCTATTGCTAAGCTTACTTTTTGCACACAAATAACATCCTCTAATGAAACAAGATACATTATCAAATATTCATGGCCAATAACAATACCTTTGGAGATTCGCTACTGTCTTGCCTACACCAAAGTGTTCAACAATTAATGAAGTGTGCGCCTCCCTTATGATACTGTTTCTTTCTCCCTGTGGAATACATAACTTTCCCAAGCAATACAACAAACTGTTATGTACATGGTAATCTAGCTCTTCAATTTGGTTTCCTTGCCTCAAGCTTGCATACACATCTCAAAAGTCATTATCATATGCATATTTCTCAATGTAACTTTCATGTAAAACAAAATTGTGGTTGAGTATAATAGATGAATTTACAATAGGCCTAGAAAGCATATCAACTACCTTATTATAGATTCCATTTTTGTACTTGATAGCCAAATGGAACTGTTGTAGAAAACCCATTCATCTGAAGTGTCGTGATTGCTTCAAATTTGACTATGATTGTAAGCACTGCAATGGTTGATGGTCGGTATGGATAATGGTCTCCTTCCCCATCAAATAGTGTTTCCATTTTTTGACACTTTGTACCAATGCGTAAAGTTCTTTGTCATAAGTGGGATAGTTTGTCACAACTCCATTAAAAATTTCAGAATGAAATGAAATGGGCTTACCATGCTGCATAAGAATTTCTCCCATGGCGTAAACACTAGCATCCATTTAAATCTCAAATGGTTGTCTAAGATCTGAAAGAGCCAATACTGGTGCTGAACTTGATATTTTTCTTTAAAACATCAATTTTTTTCTGCTGTACATCTCCCTAATGCAAGACTTTCTAGACACTAGTCAATGCATGTAATGGAGCTGCAATGGAAGAAAAATTAGCAATAAATTTCCTCCAATATTGTGCTGCCCCTAGAAAGCTTCTTAACTCTGTCACTATATTGGGCTTGGGCCAAATTAAAATGACCTCAAACTTAGAGGGGTCTATCTTTAGCTCACCTCCTCCAATGATGTGTCCCAAATACAATAAAGAAGTCTTGCCAAATTCACACTTTGACATCTTTAAAAACAACCGCTCTTTTCTCAAGACATCAAGTACTTTGTTTACATGCATGACATGTTCATCTATGAATTTGTTGAATACGAGAATAAAACAATGACAAATTCATATAGAAATGGTCTCAATACAGCATTCATAACTCTCATGAAAGTAGCTGGAGCATTTGTAAGACTGAAAGGCATAACAAGCTACTCAAACAATCCTTGTTTAATTTTAAATGCGGTTTTCCAAATGTCCTCTTCAACTATTCTATCTTGATGATAACCACTTCATAATTCTAACTTAGTGTAATACTTTCCATACCTCAATTTATCAAGCAAATCATCAATTCTTGGGAGTGGATAGCGACTCTTTACCGTTATTTTGTTCAGTGCAAAAAAATCCACACACATGCGCCAAGTCCTGTCCTTCTTTGGCACCAAGACAATAGGTGAACCACATGGTGAAGTAGATGGGCGTATGATACATTTGTTCAACAATTCTTGAATTTTCTTCTTGATTTCCATACTCTCCATGATCGACATGCGATACATGCCAATGTTTGGAAGTGGAACATCCTGCTGCAGCTGTATCTCATGTTGAATTCCCCTCTTGTGAGGTAACCCCTTTGGTTCCTGGAACATCTCGCCATGCTTGATTACCACATCAAAAAAATGATATTTTAATTTGTCATCACAACCTTCAAAATATTCATAATCAATATCATTCTTTTTCTTGATCATGAGAAGAACAAAAATTTTATTTGCATTTACTAGTCCCTTCATCTTCCCTGCATTAACCAAAGAAATGTTTAACTTTTTGCGATGGGCTCTCACAATATACTCTACCCCATCATTAAGAAACATATATTTGTTCTCATGATGATAAAATACTGCTTTCCTATCATACAAATAAGGACTTCCCAAAATGATTCCTGATATGTCAAGTGGAACTACATCTAACTCAACTTCATCAATGAACTTTTCAGTAATGGCAAACTTGAATAAACACTTCCTTGTAACCTGTAAATTTGAATTATTGACTATCCAACCCAATGGATATGGCTTATGATGAGGTACAGTTTCAAGGTTAAGATTTTTGACCAAGTCTTATGAAATTAAGTTTGATTGTGACCCACTATCAAATAATGCATCAATCTTTGTATGATTTGAAATTACCCTTACATGGAACAATTCTATTCTTGATTCTTCATTTGGAGTGTTATTGTGACTATGTGAGGCACTAGTGATTGCAATAACTTCTTTTCCTTTTGTAACCATGGCTGAAATCTTGGTCTCATCACCAGAATCTGATCCAAGATCATGTTGTGTGGTAGTGGTCATATTTTGTTTTCCCTTATTGTTTGGTTTCTTAGGCCTTAGTTTGGGATGTAATTTCCAACAATGGGTTTCATCATGCCAAAATTTGGAACAATGTTGGCATATAGTTTTCTCCCCTTCTTTCTTCACACTTGCATTCTTCTTTCCCTTCCATTTTCCTCCCTTCTCTTTCTCCTTACCCTTGAATGGATTCTTCTTACTACCCTCTTCCTGAATGTTCTTTCCTCTTGCTTTAAGGTGCATGGATTGCACACATACCTCATCCAAATTTCTTGGATTAAAGATAAGGATAGTATGTTTTAATTAGGAATGTAAACCCCCAATATATTTCAACAATGTATCTTGGGAATTCAAGTTTACTCCTAACAACAAAGCCCTCTTTCTAAACTCCTGGGTATAGTCTTGAACTGTTTGGCCCTTGAGTTGCCTAAAATTTTGCCAACTCATAATGGATTTTTTCATATAGGCTAAAGGATAAAACTGTCTTTTAATTGAAAAAACAAATTCAACCCAAGAAATGGATATCTTACCATGAATTCACATTTCCTCTTAAGTCTTTTCTTCCCACCAGACTAATGCTTCTCCTTCTAGCCTCAATGAAGCCAATTGAATTTTTATGTCATCTTCTTGAAGGTTCTGAATTCTGTAATAAACCTCCAATTGTCGAACCCAATTGTCTAACTTTTCTGCATTCACCTCACCATTGTACATGGCAAGTTCAAACTTAATGTCCAATTTGAGTAAGGGAGTTTTTTCCTTTAGGGTTTTTGAATGAGTATGAACAGTTTTTTGTTGTGGAAGTGGAAGATGATGCTATTTGAGATGTTGAGGATGATGAAGATGATGAGGAAGATGAAGATGGTGGAAATGGAGGAGGCTTTCCTCCATTACCCTTTGAATCCTTCTTCTCATCTTTTTTTATTTATTGAGCTTCCCTCTCCATGTGGATTCTTAGAACTCTCTCAAACCATTCTAGTATTCCTCTCTTCATAGAGGACTCTAACCATCTTAGTTAAAGTATAGAAAGCTTTCTTGAATTCTTCCTCTTCTAAAGAAATACCTTCAGTCTCTCTTTCTCCTAACATGATGGCTTTGGATTCAGGCTAAGTTTTTGGTACTTCTTGTACCTCTTCAATCTCAATTGAATGTAAAACTTGAGGTGTTTCAAGTGCAGCTAGAATTGGAGCTTTAGGTGGAGATTGTGGCCTTGTGGCTCTCCTTATTCTGGGAATTACCTCAGGAGTTGCAACCAATAGTTTTCCTTCTCCTCTTTGCAACTTTAACCTTGTAAGCATCACAAATTTGCAACCATTAAAACCCCACTTGCACAAAACTCAATCAATCAAGAAAATAAACTTTTCTATGATACCAACTTGATCTATTATTGAATGTTAGTTTTACTGTGCTAATTTCAAATTTGGATTTATAAACAAATGCTTGTCAATTGCTTCATGTGCATAGGTTCCCTTATGGTGTTTATGAATGAAAATAGGTAATTTTATCAAGTTTTAAGTTAAATTCATGAGAAAAATAGCATGAAAAAACAATTCCCAAACAACGGCAATCAAAATGTACAACAAACCATCAATTTGAACACTTAACGTAATGTTTTGATGAAGGAGGTCACCCTTCCTGGGTTACATCTCCTTGGTCCAGCTTCCATGGCTTAGGCCTCTTTATTAGCTCAATATGGAAAAAATGCTATTTACAATGCTCTAATTCTCTTGAAACCTGCTTCAATGTGCTCATAATGCTCAAATCAACTATGAACAACTTTTTCTGATCTCCATTTGGTTGAATTTTGCTCCAGTTATGGTCAAAACTGTTTTCCTTAGTAAACCTCCTCTAAAAATGGAGGAACTCCAATTAGTCCCTCTAATTTTGGAGGAATATCCGAATTTGGTCACTCCACCGAATATGCCACCATTTTAACTGTAGTTTAATTAATTATTAAGCATGATTAATTAGCAGTTAAACATTGCTTAACACGCAAAAACCACGCGGTTTAATGGCTAACTATTAGCCTTAACCTGGCGGTCTCCGTGGAGTTGACACATGTCATGGAGGAAAGTTCATGGTTATAGTTTGTTGGTGTGGGTTTAATGACCGTTGGCTTGGCGGTAATCAAGACTGGTCACATGGAGGGGCTGGCTCCCTCGTAACCCCCCAACCCCAAACCATTACGAATTCAAATATATGCGGTGTCCATACATTGTTAAGAACCATGTCGGTGGTATAACGGTAAGTCATTGTGTTTGCTGGGGTGAGGTCGTGGGTTTGACCCCGCTGAATTGCCCATTATTTTTCACTATGCCCCAATTGAACCCGACCTTTGGGGAGGGACACGTGGTGGCTTCCGGGCTTGCCACTTGTCCCCTCCTCATTGGTCTTCCATTAACCAATCAAAATCGCTCCAAAACATCAACCTGCAGACCAACCGGTGTATTCCACTTGGCGAATCCTGATAGGCTATTGACCGACCTTTGAACCTGACCAGTCACTTGCCATGTCAACAATACATACTACTAACTGTGCAGTGACTGTACATTTAAAAAAAAAATTCCTCTGTTTGGCAAAGTGGAAAGAAAGCGATATCTTCCTCATACGAACTCGATTTTCAGTGAAATGAGTTGCGTTGGGATCGTTTCACCAAGAAGGAGATGATCGTTTAGGTTTCGAGTGATTATAAGAACTTTGATTTTTGAGCTAATCATTGAGCACCTAATCACCAACAACTAATAAAAGAACTCAATAGGTGCACAAAAGAAGTTTTGATATATATATATATATCCGAAGAAAAACACCCATAATTCCATTAATATTAAAATGATGTAATTACAATTTGCATAAAAACTTCGATAGTGCATTCAAGTATTTATTCGATCATGAGGAAAAACAAATTAGGATCATGCCAACAAAACATTTATCTTCAATTATAAGTTTGAGTTGTTATAACCACATAATCTAACATATAGTAAAATGGTCTCTATCGCTAATTGAATGGTTGTTGGAGAAAATAGGAAAAAAAAGAGTATTTCCATACATTCCAAGAAAATTATAAAGATATAGACAGATAAAGACTGTTTAAAGTTTCCCAAATAAAACATAATTTATTCATGTCATTGAGAGGATAAAAATAAAGGATTATATACAATAAGCTATGTGTTAGCTTGCCAAAAAAGAAAAACTATTTTTCTATTGCGTCTTCACATAAACCAAATGTGTATAGGAGGAACAAAAAATGTCCAAACCAACAAGAAGTGTGTAGAAATATTGTGGATCCCAGTGCAAACTATCTCAATCAAGAATTGTTGTATGTAAAGGACGCTTGAAAGAATGATGGAAGTACTTGAAAGATTATTCATTAACATGCGCAATTATTTCCCAAAGATCCTTTTTCAGAAGGAGGCCATCTTTTGACAAGCTATCAACAACTTGGTTCCTTTCCCTGTAAATATGTGATCATGTAAACATAGTGAAAGAATCAATCATATGTTTTATATCCTCAAGAATAGGTAATAATAAAATGTTCTTGCACACAATAATGTTGTTGAGCCAATTGATAGATAGCAAAGAGTCCTTGAATATATGTAAGTGAGCGCAACCCTTCTTTTTGTCGAACAAAAGAAAATTTTTGCATGCAAGTAATTCCGCTTGATTATTAGTCCTGAGACCCAAACCCATTTTTACTTTGAAACTGTGATCCTCAGAAAGGAACAAAATAAAACCATCTCCACTATTATGTCCATTATTGATTGAGGCACCATAAAAAAGATCCCATGGCTTGGAGTAATCTATTTTTTCTAGGGTGATTTTTCTTGGCTTAGTAACACCTTTTTCTTATGGATAATAACTTAAAATGGCCAACACTTCATCAAAAATGTGCACAAGGATCAATATTCTGTCTTGGAAAACAACCATGTTCTTTTCCAGCCATACCCCCAACAAATGATGAGGGGAAGGGATTTAAATGAGCAACAATTGCAATTAATTTGAACGTCACGAAAACCAGGTAACCTTTAAGTCCACCCATACCAAAGGGATAGAGTGATTTAGTGCAGAGTTACATAAATTCCATGCCTATTTAAATAAGGGGCAATACATGAATACATGAACAACATTTCCCCCTCATTTTGACATAAAGAGCACTAGCCAAGCCCGAACATAAACCTTCTTTGTCAAATGTCCCAAGTAAGGTCCTTCTTCATCATAAGACACCACATGAATAATTATTATTTAGGGGGGTATTTTTCTTTCCGTATCGCCCTTCACCACCATATTCCCCCTCCTCCACATTGTCAACCATAAGAAAAATAAAACCTAACTTTGAAGTGTAGGATCCAGAAGGAGAGATACTCTATGTGAGTTCATCAAATTTGTCAGTCAATATGATATGGTTGTCCGAGAGGAATTGCAAGTATTCCTACCAAGCAATAAGATATTCATCCTCCAGGTTGAGGTCCTCAATTGATAACCAACCCTGCCACCAAATAGAAGAAAGATAATGATTTGCAATGCGTGCCAAATTACTAAAGCCTATGTCTCTGAGAAGATTATTTAGGGTGGGGGGAAACAAGTGATTTATTCCATTACCAGGACAGGGATTAATGCATGCCTTATTCTGTTTCCTCTAATTTCCTATGATTTCAAATTAATTTATAATTTCCCTCCAAATAATAGATATATTATATCTTGGATTATCCGGCCTTCTTAACCATTCTTCTAAAGAATTAGGAGTAATATATTTTTGGCAGACCACTGACATCCATATACTTTGAGTTGAGATTAGGTGCCAACAACATTGTGAATAAGGCTTTCAAAAAAATGGAATAAGTTCTTTAATCCCCATCCCCCCCAGGGATTTTGGTTTCGTAATGGAGTCCCATTTTGTCCAAGGAAGCACCTCTGACACTTTATTACCATCCCATAGAAAAATAGAGCATATATGCTTGAACTTCTTCAAACACATTTAGTAATTGATGCTAGATACAACCATTTTACCATAATATCTTCTAATACCGATTTTATGAGGATCAAGAGGCCAACTCTGGACAATCACCTGTGGGTCCAATTTTTCAAGTTATTTTTTACCTTTGCAACGAGCCAAGTCCAACCCATTTTGCTGTAACAATTTGGTTTCAACCAGAAACCTAAGTATTTTAAACCCAACTCCAATGACTTTGAGTTGTAGGGAAGAATTTGGGATATTTGATGAAGCTCAACTTCAGAAAGATTGTGATGAGATATGGAATATTTATGGGAATTAATCGACATATTAGTGGTGCACCAAAAAAGAGATAGGATCTCCACAAGCACCACAATCTCCCTTATATCACTGTTTACAAAATATAAAAATATCATCAACAAAGGGAAGGTGGGGAGATTTCCATATTCCTAGCAATGAGAGAACCATGGAAACCACCCCCTCGTCCCCTTATCATTACATAGAAGATGACTTAGGCCCTCTACCACCAGAAGAAAAAGAAGAGGAGATAGAGGGAAACCATGTCGCAACCCTCTTTGCACATGAAAAAAAGGGAATATGATCCATTTATGAGAAACACAAAAGAGACCGATTAGATGCAACTCATGATCCATTTTATGAATTCCATATAAAAACCTAGGTGAGTAAAGAGGACCCTAATAAATATCCATTTCAATTTGTGATATGCGTTGGATAAATCAATTTTGATAACATCCCCTTTTAGAATTTGCGTTTTAACATTGTGTATGCCTTCCCGAGCCACTACAATAGCTTCGATAATTTGTATCCCTTCCAAAAAATGATATGAAAATCACCCTATGAGTGACATCAGTTAAGATTTATTAAACAAAAGGTATTATAGACTCATGTGCTGGTGTGTGTTCTGTGTTATTGAAACAATGGATCGATCAGATTGACAATACACAGACATTTTGAATGGAAAGACAACAGAGAAATGCAGTAAGCAACAGAAAGACACAAGCAATTTTTAATAAGGAGTTCACCCTATTCTCCAGGGCTACATCTCCGGTCCAGCTTCAGTGGTGGCCTTGTTTTATTATGTCTTTTGGTAGAGAAATTACAATGCAGGGACTCAATATGAGTTCTCCTGAAGTAGAGTTTGCTTGGCAGGGTGGTTCTTGGATTCCCCAAGCCACTTGGAGTACACAGACTCTTGTTCTTCCTACGAGCTCTGTGACCCTCAGTCTATAGTGGAATGAGCCAACTGTGATGCTTAATCCGGACAGATTCCTCTATGGGAAGGCTTGATTCTTCAAGCTCTTTGGTGCTCAATGTTGCCTGTGGTCAGCTCGGCCCTCTGTCTCCTCTGCTTGGCTTTACTACTCTCTGTGCTCAGTCCTCCTCTCAGGGTTCACCGGTCACTGTCTCTCTAGTCGCTTGGACTCTTTGATCTGAATCTCTCTTCTGATCTCCCTCTTTCACTGTCTTCTGCTCATGGCTTTAGCCATTTGACCTCCGTGCCTGTTCGTTTCCTCTCCCGCCTGCGTTGATTCGCCTGTGGGCGTCAGCATAACGCTCAGGAATTCCCAGTTTGGCATCAGCATAACACTCAGGAAGTAGCCACGTGTCTCCATTGGAACTGCGCCAGCCCGCATGTCAATTCGTTGCTTTCTCCACCGTGGTAGTCAACGGATTCCAAATCCTCTTAAATCGCGGCTTAATCCCCTGTCAATTCCGCTCTGTCTATCGGGCGCAATCTCAGCCATCCGATCTGGGCTCCTCCAGATCCAATGTCATTCACATGTCGAGCGCAGTTGACTTGCGCGACCGATAACGCGTGATCACGGTGATTTTTCTCTCTCCTGCGCTGCCACACGTCGATCGCTGAGTGTGATCGCTCCACTTTTTCCAAAACCTCATACCGTTCAAGGGCACCCCGGGTAAAACCGCCGGTTTCCAGGTCATGGGTCCCACCTTCGTACGATGGCGCTTTTTCTGCTTTTTCACCCACGGTCCTCTGGCTCCCAACGTGACCGAGTGCTTAAGCCCTACCATTTTAGCCTTGTTTGCCCAACGATGTGCATTAGCGCTAAGCGCTAATGCATCGAAAACCGGCTCCTTTTCCCGATCCGGGGCTCCCAGGGGCTATTTTGACCTCCTGTGCAGTCTCCATGGGCCTCGGTCAGCGCGCTTTGGCCGAGATCCTCGTCGTTCCATGCCGACTGCCATGGCCACTGGTTTAGGGTGTTTTCGATTACTATTTTGGGTTCTTCAAGGATTTGTTCGACCTATTTTAGTCACGGTTCTATGACGATCGTTTATAGATCCGATTCGGATCACGACCTCCCAACTGAAAAGCTTTTGGACCACCAAAAGTTGGTTTTCTTCAAGAATCGACTAAGTGAGGAAACTGTTGTCTCACTTGTCCAATCTCAATCCACTTCACACTGCTCGGCTTCGAACCTTTAAGCCCAATTCTGAGGTATTCCACCTGTCCACTACGCATCGTCCTTACCTTCCTGTCCAACACTGTATCTTCCTGCAACTCATTAAGATATTCAGGTAGTAGGTCATCAACAGAAGGCAATTGACTCTTCTCTTCAGGGTCCTCAATCATTGAAGGTTCAAAAAATCTCAAGCAACCTGCATTCACGACTGAGTAGATGTGCATGTAAGCAGGCAGATCAAGGCGAAAAGCATTTTCACCAATCTTCTCAAGAATCCTGAAGGGTCCATACCTGATAGGTTTTAGCTTCTTAACTTCACCTTGCACCCTGTCCTTGCTGATATACAGCCAGACTTGGTCTCCAACTTGAAAACTATGCTCCATCCGATGCTTATCATGCCTAGCCTTGTACTTGGCCTGGCTCTTTTCCAGTTTTTCCTGTACTGCCTGGTGGATCTCCTGGATCTGTTCAATGAACCTAGTTGCTGTTATGAAACCAGCTCAAGAAAAGATAGAAAAGATAAATCAACGCCTTAGAATTCAGCCTCTTCGAGAGGGCAACCTCCTTTACATTACATAAATGAACAATTCTTGGATGATTCAAATGACAAAACCTCCTTTCTATATATAGGAGTCTAAGGAGTCACAATATAATCCAGCCGACCTAACAATAATAATATAAAGCCACAAAAATAACAATAGAGGGATTCTATGGGCACATTAATAACAATATGGGGGCAATGGGGGCACAACAATATAAATAAGGGATATAACTACAATAGTAATGGGGTAATCACTAGTATTATAGGGACCCAACATGCCCATCTCCTTCAAAAAAGTGTTGTCCTCAACGGTTGAGTAGTTCTGGATACTTCTGCATAAAATTCTCATCCTCCCATGTGGAATCTTCAGCGGATAAGTTCTTCCACTTGATAAGGTACTCTGAAATTGATCGATTTCATAGCTGTCAAGTTCTTGTTTCTATAACTGCTTCCGGTTCCAATATAATTTTTCCTTCCTCGTCAAGTTCTGGCAATATTGTTTGAACTGGGAGCTTTTCGCCTATAACCTTCTTTAAGCATGAAACATGGAAAACTGGGTGCAATCGAGAAGCTGCAGGAAGCTCCAATTTGTATGCCATAGTACCAATCTTTTGCAACACCTTGTACGGAC